>JAOWCC010001634.1:32515536-33115536 GCA_030867875.1 Actinernus sp. WN-2022
TAAGCAGCTTCATCCATTCATGCCGAAAAACAATTTTAGAATGTTAATTACTGGACCAAGTGGCTGCGGTAAGACTAACGTTTTGACACATATGCTCAGAAAACCACTGGTCTATTACGATAAACTTCATTTATATGCTAAAAACTTAGAACAAGCAAAGTATCAGGATTTGGCAAAACAGTTCAATGAAATCAGCAATCACGTGGGTTATGACGTCCTTGAGTGTAGTAATGACGATATTATTCCCGTTAGTGAAATCGATAGCGATAGTCAAAAACTCGTTATATTTGACGATTTTGTATGTGAAAAGAACCAGAAACCATTGATCGATTACTTCATTAGGGGTCGACACAAAAATTGTAGTGTGATCTACTTATCTCAGAGCTTCTATAAGACTCCAAAAGATATACGATTGAATTGTTCTCATTATTGCGTATTCGAGTTTCCAAGCACTAATGAACGAGGCCTCATATCTCGAGAACTGGGAGTAAGCAAAGAGCAATATGGAGGCGCTACTAGAGAACCGTATTCATTCTTATATGTTGACAAGCCAGCGAAAACGATTAGGAGAAATTTCTATGGAAGGGTTTAATATAATCAAATAGTATATAATGGGGATTTTCAACGATTTGGATAACAAAGAACAAGATCTAAAGGGATGTTCAAACGGTAAGATCGGACCTCCTGGAAAACCATTTACCTACGGTGACTTCAATCCGCAACAATTGCTAAATTTGAAAGGTCCAAAGGGCGACCCATTCACCTACAGTGACTTCAATCCGCAACAATTGCTCAATTTGAAAGGTCCAAAGGGCAACCCATTCACCTACAGTGACTTCAATCCGCAACAATTGCTCAATTTGAAAGGTCCAAAGGGCAACCCATTCACCTACAGTGACTTCAATCCGCAACAATTGCTCAATTTGAAAGGTTTAAAGGGCAATCCATTCACCTACAGTGACTTCAATCCGCAACAATTGCTAAATTTGAAAGGTCCAAAGGGCGACCCATTCACCTACAGTGACTTCAATCCGCAACAATTGCTCAATTTGAAAGGTTTAAAGGGCAACCCATTCACCTACAGTGACTTCAATCCGCAACAATTGCTAAATTTGAAAGGTCCAAAGGGCGACCCATTCACCTACAGTGACTTCAATCCGCAACAATTGCTCAATTTGAAAGGTCCAAAGGGCAACCCATTCACCTACAGTGACTTCAATCCGCAACAATTGCTAAATTTGAAAGGTCCAAAAGGATCTAATGCAATAGATATGTATGGTAGTCAAACGTTCAATTGCGGCAATTTCCTTATGGATTCTAGTAATTGGGCATCATCAAGCAGTGTAAGCTCATTTGTGATCATTAAAGACGTATACTCTATGAATAACATCACTCCAGAACATCAAGGTTTTAGAATTCTAGAGACCTTCAAACCAAACTCAACAGAAAAGTTGACTATGACTCTACCAAAAAATATTAATCCAGCCTTAGGGTTAAAAGGCAACAGTGACTACGCAGTTCGGGTCGAAGCTTATGCAAACGTTGGATCCATAACACTAAACTATATGTCAATTGAACAGAATTTAAGTTTCATATCGAACACATTGAAAAGTGGAAGGATAGGATCAACAAACACTGCTTTCCAAGAGCTAAGCATAACGACATCTGCCAATGATATAGGTAAGCTATCGTTTACACTAAGTCATGATCAGTCAACCAATCAGCTAATAGTAATCTATGTCGCAATCGTTGCTGGAGCATTGGATGCAAACACTCTTGTGAATCCAGCAGCATTCGACGACGTCTCACTTATTATACCAACTCAAATTAAGGATATTGTACCAATTAGACCAACCATATATGGCAATGTCGTTAACGAAAGGTTAAGATATCAAACAAGAAGTGCGCTTACAGAAATTCCTAAGTTTACAGTCACATTACCTGGTGGGAACGTGCTATATCGAATACAATGTTGCTTATATATTAGATCGAGTAGAGACGACACAGATATAGTTTTCACAAACAGAAAAAATGGTACGTACGTCAACGTATTCAACATGCGTATAAAAAGAGGTCCACTCGCTGATGTTCCTCTGAATAATGCGTATTACTTGTTTCAAAGAGATGTGGATACGACGTATTATATGATGATCCAAACACAATCTGGAGCTATCGTAAACATCAATTGGAATTCTCAGCAATCTTATATAACTGCCGAAAAATGGGATGGTCTGAATATCGTACACGATTCATCCGATAATATAATAATTGGATAATTGGATAATCGTATAACGTAATAATATATAATGGGAATATTTAATACGAACGATAGAATAGAAAAACGACCAACAATCGATACTATGAGCTCTAGGATAGTCAATATTAATGCGAAAGAGATTTCACTCTTATGGCTTCAACGCGATACCGATTGGATCGACATACCAAATTACGAAATACAGCTAACACCAAAAGACACTAACATGATGCGCCTTTCATGTCGCCTATATATCTCTAATAACACGGGAGGAGGGAATTTCTTCTTTCGTTGGGTCCTATTAACACCAACATCAATTGTAGGCCACCATTTACAAACGATTATTGGCGTAAATAATTTACCAGATGCGGCACTTGGTGTGAGGAACAGATGTGCATTTGGATCACAACCACCAAGAGATCCAGAGACATTAGTTTGCGTTTCAGACGTTTCTTTCCATGAGAATTTTGGTAACAACATTCTACACACATATAAACTGCAGTGTAAAATCACTGATACAGGCACTATGGTATTGAATAGATTATATAATGGCGCTAATCAGACATTTAATGGGTACGTGAAATCGTCAATAATGGTCGAGGAAATCGCAGGAATGACCAAAAAAACTACTCAAAATGGGATCAACGAATATACATCAAACTAATAATGTAATCATATGATATAAGTAATGGTAAAAACAAAAATCGAGATCTTCAACTTCAATCATATAGACAAGGACTTGAGTGAAGCAGATGTGGAAATGCTAAAAAAGCTATATGCACACTACCATAAAAAATGCTTCTGTCACAAGCAAGCATACAAACGATTCAAGAAGGTTAATACGATTCTGCATGCAACATCAATCGGACTCACTAGCACTGGTGTAATCATTGGGTCTATAACACTAAATCCAATCATTCTTGGCACTATTTCGGGTGCTGGATTGATGCTCCAAGGACTACTAAAAATGAAAAACTACAATAGGAAGACAGAAATGAGTAAATTCGCATACACGTCGTATCAAAAGATCCTAAACAAAATAAGAGCATATCTGCGTGGAGAAGAAATCGACATCGAAAAATTTACATTAGAGTTGAACTGGTTGGATGATCACGTATCAGACCTATGTCCACTAGTTGATAGATTCAGAGAGAGATACAACAAGAAGTACGCAACTAGTTGATCATTGCCATATCAATTATCTTCACTTCTTGCAAAAACACCATTAAGAGTCTCTATGTATAACCATTCATTCATATCACAGATCTCCTTCCATATCCGCACATATCGTTTAACAGTACTCTTCGATATATACCTAGTACACTTTTGCATATGAATACGATAATTATCGATTCCAGATTCGCGAAACTTCATTTCGAACAACTTATAGAATACGAAATCGAGTATCGGATACCTCTTCCATTTCAATATAACATCGATAGCGCTTTCGAATTTATTGAACAACCTACGAATATCAATGTACTCACCATATCGTAAATCGAATTTCGCAATGAATATATTGTCAATATGGTATTTCCTATGGTAGATAGACTTACGTCTCATTCGATACCTATTTTCGTAGTAATCGATATATCCATTCACCAAACCATACGAATGAACTACACCACAGCTTTGGCAAACATACATACCATTATCATTAATTATCTCTGTATTGCCACAACACAACTCACTCTCTTTCTCGCGTACGTAATCTATCAATCGCTCATTGCAGAAAGGACACAACTCTCCAAAGTCTTTCATCTCATCATGGATTTCTGAATTGCAGTTCATCCTATACTACTATATTAGATATTAAATATAGAGTACCATGCACCAGCATCCATTACATAGAGAAGATGCAAGATACCTCGAACGCACTATGAAATAGAAAGAAAGGAAAATACTATAGAAGAAACTCGCAGAAGCCAATATATGGCAATAGCGGATAGCAGGCAAGGCAATGAAGCCATTAGAATGGATAGCCTAGAATGCAACTATGAAAAGTTGAATACTATAGTATGAGAAGAACGAAGAGAAGAACCATCAATCGGCTGGTTCAAACACATTTCGAAAATATACGTACACATCACTATAGATCAAGCCTTTAGACATCCAAAGATTGAAACCAGTTATGGAGATTTCCAAGAATTTGACATCCAAAGATTGAACTGGTTAAACCGGTTATGGAGAATTCGACCTTGACCTTGAGAAGAATAAAAAATACGATCGATAAATAATAGGGTGGGGGTATGAGATCAGAAACCATATGATGGAAAATGGTCCGGTGCCCCCACCCTCTATACTACTAAAGAAAGAAAATTATTACGGAAACGAGTAAACTTAGCACACAGTTTCATCAAAGAAAGTAGTTTTTTTATTGCATGGGCTAAGAAATTTAGCATTCACATTTAGTCATTGGCATATAAATTAAGAATACTTACTTACAAGTTTGTTTGTATTCTTCTACAAGTTTTGCAGAGTGCTTATAGCCACTCGAGTGATTTCCCATTTTTGTCTCCAGATAATGCGTTCGGGTTCCTGATAAAGTTGTCATGAAACTAAGTGCATCTGAAGTAAAGTACAGGTCAGTTTTCATCGATAAAAAAAAACATTTTTGATGTCGGAAAACAAACTGTTTTGAACGCCACGAGGTTCAACTTTAAATGAAAGTCTAATTTTAGCTTGATTTCTACTCGCTCTTCAGTTTAAGGCGCAATGGATTCCTGGCGTGTACGTCAAAAGTCACGGGTTTTACCAATTACATTTTATTCATTTTCGCCATATAATAAAAACCTTATTGACCAAGCTTGTTCGATCAAGATGGAGGGGAATATTGGCCTCATTCACTTTTTTCGTTTTTATGGACCTCAACTTTGTCTCGGTCCATAAACACGCAAACAATGACTTGGCCAATATCCCCCATCTTGACAACACGCTTGGTCAATAACCTTTATATATAGACCACCCCTAGTTTTTTTTATTTTCTTTATTATAATGAATGGAGTGGAAAAACAAATGGGACTAGTGGAAATAGAACATTAAAGTTAGTAAGAATCGGCCAACCAGTTTGGTGGTTGAACCTTGTACAGGAGCGAAGATATTGCCATAGAAAGCCCATCAATTTTACCGAAACGTTTGCCATGGCGAAGCGATTTTGTTTTTTGCACACGGGACCCTCTCCATATAAACGCTTGTAAATTACGGATTATTAATATCCACCCACCATCTAATTTACCTGCGTTAACTGACATCATCAACTGTTCCCTGATGACTTCTACTTACCCTGAAAATTGGAAGCAAGCTGAGGTTATACCACTGCTAAAGGAGGGTGACCATGAAGATCCTACGAACAACCGGCCATTATCACTCTTACCAGTCGTTTCTAAAATCTGCGAGAAAGTAGCACTGATTCAGTTTTCTGACTATCTATCACAGCACAAACGTCTTAACGTTCATCAAAGCGGAAACCGCCAGTACCACTCCACTGAGACACTCAATATATATACTACAGATTCAGTCCTTAGCGCAATGGACCAAAAAAAGGTGACCACACTTGTTCTACTGGACCTGTCTAAGGCGTTTGACAGTATTAACCATCGGATTCTACTGCGCAAGCTTCTCGGGGTAGGCGTCTCTCTAGTCGCTTCCAAATGGTTCGAGAGTTATCTTACTGGAAGGGGACAAGCTGTTCGTATTGGTCCCAGTGTCTCTAGTTCACTTCCATTGCGGAATGGTGTCCCACAAGGAGCTATTTTGTCACCATTGCTGTTCAACATCTACATAAATGACCTCCCTTCCATCGCCCGTCATTGCTTACTTAAGTCGTACGTTGATGATTCTAAACTATTCATTTCATTCCCAAGAAGTGATATGGAAGACAGCACCCAGAAACTCGTGGAAGATCTGCAGAGAGTTGGAAAATGGTGCTGTGATAACAGCTTACTCATCAACGCAGACAAGACCAAGCTATTACATCTAGGCACTCGACAGATGCTGAAGCAGACCCCGCTGGATATACATGTAGAACTCTAAGGAAAGCAGTTAACACCAGTATCTTCAGCTAAAGACTTAGGCGTGATTATTGACACCAATCTAACTTATGATGCCCATGTCACAAAACTTGTCTCATCATGTATGGCGAGTTTGTGTCAAATCAACAGAGTAAAACACCTATTCAATTCCGAAACTCTAAATACGATTGTTAATGCCCTTGTTCTAAGCAAGCTATTTTATTGTTCATCGGTTTGGGCTAATACCTCCGATAAGAACTTCAAGAAACTGCAACTTGTGCAGAATTTCTCAGCCAGAATAATAATTGGCGCACGCAAATTTGACCATATCACACCTATATTGCGCCACCTTCAATGGCTACCGGTTAAAGAAACTGTTAATCTCAGAGACATTTTATTGACCTTTAAATGCTTAAATGGGCTTTCGCCATCCTACTTATCGGATAAGTTTTGCAAGAGATCCAGTATACACCAGCGCAATACTCGAAATTGCGGCGACCTTAACATTCCTAAATGTAACTCAGCATCCGGTCAGAGGTCCTTTAGTTACAGAGGTGTTAAGATTTGGAATGCCTTAGATAGCACACTTAAAGCGTCGACTTCATTTCCTCAATTTAAGAGAGCTCTTAAGTCCAAATTATTAGCTTCTTATTACGACTGAATCCAATGTAATAGTTTTTAATCTTAGATAGTTTTTAGATCATATATAGTTTTTACGCAATTTTATCGATAAGTATTTTAACAAATTTATAGTTTCTCCTAGTTTAACTTAATTCATTTGTAAATATATGTTGAAAAGCCCTTCTGGGAACTTATATTAAAGATATGTATGTATGTATGTATGTAAGCGCCGTGAAGCAGTCTGAAATAATTCACTGACGGGATATGTCAGTCATATGTAAAGCGCCATGAAACTGTGGTTGATATGGCGCTATATAAATGTGGCCATTATTATTATATGTATAACTTTGAATCGTCAACATAGGATTCAAGGGAACAGATGTTTGGTACTAGAGGCAAATCATTTATGTATATATTAAATAATACAGGTCCAAGGATAGAGCCTTGAGGGACTCCATGTGTAGTGGGGCGTGACTCAGATAGCGTGGAGCCAATGCGCACGATCTGACTTCTCCCCGACAAATAACTCTTGAACCAATCGACAGCGCTGCCAGACACACCCAGTGCTCGTAGTTTTGTCAGTAGAAGGGGATGATCGATACTATCAAAAGCCTTTGATAGATCCAAGAGGACCAATGCCGTCATTTTTTTCCGATCCATTGACTCGAGAACAGTATCTGATATCAGAATGTTCAATGTTTCTGTGGAGTGTAATTTCTTATTTCCGCTTTGATGGTCTGTCAGTTTTTTCTTCGTCCCTAGGTACGTAACTAGCTGGTTTAAGGCTATGCGCTCGCACTCTTTTGAGGCTGCAGGCAGCAGGGAAACCGGGCGGTTATTGTTAGCTGTTTCAGGATCCCCTTCTTTCAAGAGTGGTATGACTTCTGCTTCCTTCCAGCGAGTTGGAAAAACAGATGACAGCAGAGAACGGTTCACTATTTCCGTCAGGGTGAGCAGGATGCAAGGCAGGGCGTCCTTGATAACGGCCATAGAGACTTTGTCACGTCCAGGTGCCTTATTGGATGGGAATGATTGCACAACTTTGCGAATCTCTCTGCACGAAACCGGGTGAAAATGGAATTCATCCATCGCAACACCTTCAACTGTAGTTTGAGGGGGCAGTGTAGGCAGGTCATGATCAGCGGCGAGGGATTTCGATGCCTCCGAAACACTAGATCCGACGGAGGTGAAAAATGCATTGAATTCGTTGGCTAGTGTCTTAACATCCTTCGAATATACTGGCTGTGAAACCTCTCTACGTGGTATGCATTTCCTAATGACTTTCCACAAGGAGTTTTTGTTGTTGTTGTTCTTACTAATTTCACTCTGGACATGTGCTTTTTCGGCGCTCCGTAGCTTGTTCTTTACTTCATTTCATGACAAGTAGAATTTCTCCCAGTCAGCAGGCAACTGTGTCACACGGGCGAGCTGATGCAACTTGTCCCTTGTTTTCATTAGGTCTTTTATATCCTGGTCGATAAAGGGACACTGCCGGTATCTGATTTTCATGGTCTTAATAGGGGCATGCCTATCCAGTACGCTACAGAAATTATCATTGAAATGTTCGAGCTTTTCATTGACGTCATCAATTGATGAATTATCATACCACGGAACTTGTAGTAGATCATTCACAAATCCATAAGAGTCATAGTGCTTATAACTTCTGGCGGTGACGTAAGTAGGCGCAGGTTTTGGTAGTTTAAGTTTCAATATTGAGTAGACCAAATAGTGGTCACTAATGTGCGTTTCTTCCACACCACTTTCTGTCACCAAGCCGGCATCGGATGTCAAAATAACATCAATGAGTGATGAGGACTGAGGTGTTACTCTAGTGGGTGTCTTAATAAGCTGTGTCAGATTCAAGGTACAGCACAGCTAGATCACTCAGAGCGTGAGCCTCCGGGCCGTTATTCATCATATTACAATTCAGGTGACCAGCTACAAATATCTCCTTTCGGTATCTTTTGATAATAAGCCTTATTACTATTCGGTATCTTTTGATAATAAGCCTTATTACTATTCGGTATCTTTTGATAATAAGCCTTATTACTATTCGGTATCTTTTGATAATAAGCCTTATTACTATTCTGTATCTTTTGATAATAAGCCTTATTACTATTCTGTATCTTTTGATAATAAGCCTTATTACTATTCGGTATCTTTTGATAATAAGCCTTATTACTATTCGGTATCTTTTGATAATAAGCCTTATTACTATTCTGTATCTTTTGATAATAAGCCTTATTACTATTCGGTATCTTTTGATAATAAGCCTTATTACTATTCGGTATCTTTTGATAATAAGCCTTATTACTTTTCGGTATCTTTTGATAATAAGCCTTATTACTATTCGGTATCTTTTGATAATAAGCCTTATTACTATTCGGTATCTTTTGATAATAAGCCTTATTACTATTCTGTATCTTTTGATAATAAGCCTTATTACTATTCGGTATCTTTTGATAATAAGCCTTATTACTATTCGGTATCTTTTGATAATAAGCCTTATTACTATTCTGTATCTTTTGATAATAAGCCTTATTACTATTCGGTATCTTTTGATAATAAGCCTTATTACTATTCGGTATCTTTTGATAATAAGCCTTATTACTTTTCGGTATCTTTTGATAATAAGCCTTATTACTATTCGGTATCAATTCATCGGCCCTGTGCATAGAAATTAGAAATTGTAAGCAATTCAAAATTATAATAAATCAGAAAGAAAATACATGATATAGGAATTGCAAACTAAACAATTTAAAGGGGCTATGTCATGGTACTGCGCATGTATCGAGTAATCGCTCGTTTAGTGGCTGTTAATTGGATACAAATAGTAATAAACTTCCCTCCCTCAATGCCCGATTGAAAGGATTTTCAATATTTTCCCTGGAGACTGTTTATATACACTGTTTGGTAGTCATTTTTGCATATTTGCTTTCATTTTAAGCATCCCACATGGCCGAGAGGTTCGCTAGTTCATATCAAAATCGGTGGAAATAGCTCTTTCCGGCCCGGAAAAACGAATGTAAAGTCTTACCGTGACACAGCCCCTTTAATAAAGACCAAGAAAACATAAATCACAATAAAGTAATGACTCGGATGGATGGTTTCCTTGAACTTTCTCATTCCACATAAGTGCCTTATCGTCGTCAGTCACTTCCTCTTGCTCCGCCATTGTATATAGTCTTCTGATGGATCCCTCACTTCGTCGCATCTTTCATCTCCGCATCTAAGACTTTCCTAAATGTACAAAACCTCACCGGCAGAAAACGACAAGAGAAAATTAATACAACGTACAACGGCTTCAAGTAAAAATAACTCATACTGAATAAAAAATGACCAAAGTAAAGTAACATCAATCATTTCTACCTTTGATCTCCCTTGGCCAAAATGTTGAAGCAATCTGTTACATTTTCCTCCATTGTATAATGGTTCAACTCACATATTATTAAACATAAGGTTTTGGGTGGATAACGACCACCTTTGCCATTACCAACAGCAGACGTCGTCCTTCCTCAGCTGACGATTTTGTGGAGCAATCAAGGCGAGAAAGCATGTTTCCTCGTCAACTTCGTATAGAGGAAATGTTTATGAAAAACGAAATCCACTTTCTGCATATTTGCATACGCATTTCGATCCTGTACAATGTTCAGTTAGCTTTCGTTGCACAAGTTTATTACAATATTCGAGTCCGAATTGTATGGGATTTATAAATCCTATACAATTCGGTCGTTCATAGTATTGTAAATAGTACATGTATACACGGTTGAGGACATGTCTTGAGTCTTTATATACAGTACACCACTCACCGGCACTTTCTAGTGAAGTCAAAGACCCTCCCAGTTATTCCTTATAAAACCAAGGGCTTCACCGTGAATCTTTATAAAGACCCCATCTCATGCAGTGATAATCGGTATACAGACCCGTGTGGAGAACATCAGCTAACAAGACAAGACTTAGGGTAGTTCTCCTAACCAGACGTCATAAATACTAGTTACAATATGAGCGACCGAATCGTATGGATATATACTGACGAGCCGTTAGGCGAGTTTTCAAAATCTAAAATATTGTTTCCGTTCTAGTTATCAACAAATTTTCAATTTAGACTATATTGCCAACGTTTTAACAGCAATTTGTTCTATAAACAGTCGGGGATTTTTTATTTAATTCTGTCTTCAACTGGCATGCGTTCTTGTTAATAATTATATTACTTACTTATTCGTGTTCCTACTTTCTTCTATATTTAGGTCATGAACGAAGCATATTGACACGGAAGATGATGTTAATTACATGCATATGCGTGGTTGCTTCCCTTTCGGTAAATCTGGTACCAGTTACTGGTACCAGTTCAACAGCAACCATACACAGCTCACCTAAAATGTGGAATTGCTCACTTTTTGTCAATAGCAATGCAGGTAATTAAGGACAGAAATGACAAATACCTAAATGAACTTATAATAGATGCAGGGTCCGTCATGAAAAATATAGGGCATGAATTTAAATGTGAAGCATGCCTGATTCCAGTTTTTCGAGGTTATCTAGTATACTATAACGACCTCCATCTAGCGACCTTTGTAAATGGTTTTGAAAGAAAAACGCGCGTGAGACTGTATGGGTCATATGACAACTGGAGATCATTCATCGAATCCATTTTGGTAAATGCTGAAAAGTAATGTTTGCTCTCAAAGGTCCTTATGGATGTCTAATTTGCATGTGACGTCACCGCCACCAACTTGGTGGACGTTAACAAAAAACCAGCATGGCCGCCACGTCTTTGTCATTGGAATATCTGGGAATTGATTGCAAACCAAAATTGCTGTGTATTTGTCTCCTGTAAATCGTACACTAGATGTAATTTATGGATCGATTTCCTGTCCAAAAATCTCATTAAAATCTTATGTCGTCATTTCATTGCCCCTATTGTCAAAAATAGCTCTTTTGTTGTGTAATAATTAGGGAACCCAAGATGGCGGTGGGCTGGTAATTCAAATTAAAGAGTTTTATGGACAGGAAAATCGGTCTATAATTGACATTTAGTATACAATTTACAAGAGACAAACACAGCAATATATTATCCATTAGGAATATTTGTGGTCAAACTTTGTTTTACAGCAAAGGCTCCCATTAACTAAATACATTTAAACCAAAATGGCCACCATGATATTTCACGCCAACCTCTGTGAAGTGATTTCAAACTAAATATTAATAGCTAATTACCACTTACTTTAATTCGTTTGCCATCCTAGAAAGTTATACTCTTCAACAGTATTGCTACTCAGTGACGGCAAACACAATCCCAATAAGCTCTCTGGAAGGTAAAGATCCAATCCTTAATAATTCGTACTCATTGAGATCTGCCAGTGACAAACTGCTGTACTGCAATAAAGCGGCGGCTGGAAGAGGCTTCCGAGCTTTCATGCTGCACAGTGATGGCCAGTGCTACAGTGATAAAACCGCTCGTGAAACGTATACGACTCTATCACCTGTTCGTTGCGTTTCTGGATGCCGTTCTACAAGCAACCGAATCTTTCCATGTAAGCGGCATAATTGCTACTGTGGTACTGGTTATGGATCAACAAACTACATCAATGTATACCTCATGGATAACTGTAAGTGATTTTTTAAATGTTTTAATTCTAACGTACCCGGTGGGCATAGGTATGTACGCGGCCATGGGGTTCAGAACCGGACCCGGTGTTATACGAGAAACGATAGCTCCAAAACCCGGAAGCGGAAATAGAATTTACCAGGACCCGGTACCGCCGCACATATATCAGTCTATGACGTCATAAACAAGAATGCACCCCGGGCTAACCTATAACCTTTTCTAATGCAGTGATACTTGCAAAAGAATTACCCGTTCCGTGTCTGTTTCGTCATTTTTTTTGTTATTATTAAAATGATAATTTGGTAAAAAAAAAAAAAATACAAAGGAGAACTAAAACATCGCCCAGAATGGCCATTGTACGATGGACACTCGTTAGTTTCTGGAGTACATTAGGTCGGGTAATTTGAAATTCATGAAGTTTGAGTTTTGCCTTATGCTTGGCTAACGTTTAACTGTTCTGGGAGCTCTAAATCCCTCGGCACTTTGTGTGACAAAGTTGTAGGCGGGACTGTACATGTACGTCATTATAGTGTGCAATTATGTGTATTGTCTATTAAGCTAATCCAGGATTAATATCAATTCTTAGTTCGATTTGTTAACTTGTGAACTACATATTTGACGTTATAAACTTATTCCTAGAGAAAAAATAACAAGTACTGTTCTACTTGTCTTGTTATATTAGGAAACAAATACCTTCTACCGAGAGAATCAAAATCATGGGTTAAGCCTTAATCCAGGATTAGCGCTAATCGGCTTCGAACAACTGGGCCTGTAAAACAAAAAAGAGAAATAATAGGCGCATTCTTCGAGACGCGAACACGCGACATCATGATTGCTAAGCGCGCGTTACGCGAGATATCAAAACTTGTCACCCTATATGCTACAAATACTAGAGGTGCCCGCGGATTTGGAATTCGGGATTCGGTCGTACGGAAGAAAATGCTGCCATTATTTCGATCGCTGTGTGTATAACTCCACTATGAACAATTTTGAAGTCAAATTTAAGAGAAAAAATGGGATTATTTCTTCATCCATACTTCACTATTAAAGTAAAGAAATTTTAAAATTGAATTGAGCTGAGAAAGCTGTATGAAAAAAAGACCTGGGTCGCGCTGCACAATGAGTTTTGGGCGGGAAACAAATGAAAGCTGTAACGGACGCGGCACATTATAGCGGGAAAACACCGTTGTACGCAACCCGTGGGACAACGCTGATTGTTAGGGAAGGTACGTTTTTTATTTGGGAGGGAGGGCTGGGGCTTCAGAGGGGAGGGTCATCAGAAAAAATTGGAACTTTTTTGGAGGGTCAAGCCTTTTTATTTTGAAAGCCAGGGGAGGGTCAATCTTTTTTACCCCAAGAATTCATTGCAATTTTTAAAGTTCGGCTGTTAAATTTGCCAGTTCTTAAGCTGATTCAAACAGATACAAACACAGTGAAAGTATCCCACATTCATGACATCCAGTGTATTTTAATTTTACACAATGCCATGTGCCCCTGACAATGTGGATTCTTTTGTCAACGTATCTTCCTAAATACAGTATACATGCAATTTCCCGTTAGCAGGCACTCGAGTTCGAACCGTAAAGACCTATTCAGAATTCCTAATAGCATGGACATTGATACTCCTGACAATAACAAAAATGTGTACATATCTAGTTACTTGTGTTCAGTTCCGATTCTGCCTTTTCAGAGTATTTGCGTAGTAGCCCACGCAGCGGCCCTATAGGTAGGCTCGGTTTCCAGCCGTGAGGGTTTCGGTGAGCCCGCGATCCTCTCCCCACTCACGCGGGCTGGGCGCGCGAGCTGAGACATTGTCGGGTTTTAGCCAATCAAAAACTTGCCAAGGAGTTCCTGTCGCTGAATTGATTTGCATAATTTACATTGTAAACTTTTGAAAGCTGGACCAAAGGCTTTCGATTGCTGTTCCAAAATGCGTTTAAATTTGCTCTGGAAAAGTTTGGTTTCGAAGAATTCAAGGATTCACACAAAGAAGCAGTAAGAGAGTTAGTTTTCGGGTGAAGACACTTTGTCAGTAAACGCACTGGCTCTGGAAGTCACTTGGGAAACCGTCAGATCAAAGGTCGCGAAGCTCGTAATGTTGTCATTTCTCATTTAAAGTGCAACTAACCCCATTTGCAATTTTTATACATATGAATCTTTGAAGGGTTTTGAGTACTTCTGCGAAGAATTTTTGGCTTACAGAGAATACTCTATGTTCTATGCTTGTTTAAAATGGTGAAATTTTGACCTTTCCTGACCCATGACCGCGTAAGAAAAAGCCTGGGTCGAGTCTTGATCTTACGTCATCCAACTCATTCGACTTTGCAATAATTTGAATAAATATTTAGCATTTACTCTAAAATAACTGTTTTCTAAACTAAGAACTAACAGACTGTGTTTATTCTCTATATATCGATGTTGTTGTGATGGAAAGGCGCCATGGAGAATAATGCATTAATGAGGTGACGTAAGATCAAGCCGGAATCGACCCAGGCTTTTCCTTGCGCGGTCATGGGTCAGGAAAGGTCAATTTTTTACCATTTCAAACAAGCCTAGAACATAGAGTATTCGCTGTAAGCCAAAAATTTCTTCGCAGAAGTACTCAAAACCTTTCAAAGATTCATATGTATAAAAATTGCAAAAGGGGTTAGTTGCACTTTAACTTTACCCATGCAAGACCAAGGTTGCCCGGCTATTCTTACTTCAAAGAAAATTAGTGCTGCCTTTATCGGAGAAGAAAAGACTGACGAGTCCATATTAAAAGAGTTTATAGAAGAGAGGAAACACGTCTGACGCAGGCAAGTTTACGCGTTTAACTCTGCAATCACAATTTACTTGAAAATCGCTGCATCAGATGAGTTTTACAATTGTTCAAGTCCTACGTACTAAGTTGGTACAATTTATGTCTCCAAGACATACTCTACACAAGTACTAAGCGGGAATACTCGACTCTAGCTCAGAGTTCCGAGATAACATCTGGCTTTTAAGTGTCTTGATTGGTACTTAAATATTAAAGAGTAACACATAAAGTAGCCTGGTTTCTCAACAGCCGGGCTTTCCTTGAAAACTTGGACTGCGAGGCATGAGAGATAATAATAACAGGTATTAAATAAAACCTTTACCTACGTCGAATTAATTTCACACTTGCAGTTTTAGTTTAAAGAATTCCAATGTGCTTTGAAAGTTTACGCGGAATCGATCCTACGCTACACGCAAATAAATGAATAATATTGAAGTTAATCAGATGACGTCCGGACACGGTGTGTTGACCGCGCGCCCAGTCGTTAGAGGGGGGAGGCTTTGGAGAAACGACACCCCAACGGTTGAAACCGAGCCTACCCTACAGGAGGGAGGTAAAGATTTCCACACATGGTTCATAAAATAACGAGGGGATTCTTTTTTTGGTGGGGGGAGGGTCGCATGTTTTCGTGATGTCTTGATGGAGGGTCATGAATTTACCTACTGATGAAAGGGGAGGGCCACGACTTTTTTGAAAAAAAATTGGTGCAAATTCCCCAGCCCTCCCCACCCCCCCTCCCAAAAATAAAAAAACGTACCTTCCCTTACGTAGCCATAAGTTTTACAGACAACGCACGCTCACATTGGCTGATTCAGGGTCACGTGGCATTCATCAAATCCAATGTATCCCGCGCAGGATACAATTCCAGTTGTTGCCCGCCACGTGATATATTTGTTTACCAAAACGTCTAGATCTTAATCAAAAGCGTTGGGGCGGATCAAGGGGGGTGGGGTTGGGGGTATTACATCGAAGCCCCCTTTCTCTCGCTCGCTTACAAGAGACAACAAAGAAATTACCAAATATTTTGGGCTCGCGTATATCGAACCCCCTTCCTAACCCCCTCGCACAGAATCCTGTATCCGTCCCAGAAAGCGGCTTAGTTAGTAAAACGTACGTCTGTATAACAAAACACTTAATGTCTGAACCCTCGAGAAGCCAGTGAGTTTTGTTTCCCTCGCCTGGCGTCTTGGGAAACATCGAGAGTCTCGGGAAACAAAACTCACTGTTTCCCACGGGGCCAGTCATTCAACGGCTTTCCAGCCTTCTGATTGGCTGTATCTTACATGGCATGCGTGCGCATGTGCTTCTCGTTAGCATTTTTCAGAGAAAATTCCTCCAATATATGATCCAGTTAACAAATAGAACAGGTTTTGCTTAGACCCTATTCAAACGTCGAACTTTTCATGTGATCAAAAGAAGCCGCCTAATAATCTTTGGAATCAATTGTGTTCGGCGCATGAAAAGTTCGACGTTTGAATTGGGCCTACAAAAGCATTTCTAGGCCTGAAGCTTTAGAGAATTCTCAAAGCTACAGAAATCAAGAGTTGCTATTTTTACTTCTTGCAGACTATTGAATTTTGCATCAAAACTTTATCTTTAACCCACATTCAATAAGCATAGAATTCTCATAAAAAACGCAAATATGCTTCTTATTTTTGCTTTTCAGTTCGTCAAATAGATTTGTGGATTCTTATCAACAATACGTTTGTAAACGATTCAGCGGAGATGTTTAACGTTTCCTCGCCCACAGTGCTTAACATCATTGGTTCTCTAAAACGTGGGGTAAGTTGCAAAAAGTAGTAATGATATGGACAACCGTGTGACATCATAAGATCCAAGATGGTGGCACCCGGGAAATTCAAATGAGTTTTATGGACAAGAAAATCAGTCCATAACTGACAGCTAGTGTACAATTTACAGGAGACAAATACAGCAATAGATTTAGGTATCCATAAGGAACATTTGAGAGCTAACAATGTTTTTCAGTGGAGGTTCCCTTTAATGCTTCTTCTGCTTTTTCTGTATACAGCTGGAGTTTAGAGTCAACCAAAGCAGATTATGTGGCCTTAGCGATGAACCGAAGATATTCTTCATGAGGTAGGGCTGAAAAATTAAGGCAACACAAAATCAATTGTGAAAAGCAAACAAATAATTTTAATAACAGAAAAGTCGTTTGTAAAAAAGTATCTGCTCTTGTACTCATTCTATAAATTATTCTTTAAAAAGTTAAAAGGTAAGACAAAGTTGTTCATTTATGTAGCGTGCATTCTATATGTATATAATAACACGCGCTTCGCAAGGGGGACTTGTTGTTAGATACGGACGCTATTTTGTTCGAAGCAAGGATAAACTCTACCATGGAGTTAAATCACTAATCCGAGATTAAACTGTATATTAGATTACAATTACAGATTTAGCCCTATCCTTATTAATAGGGATAAAGTTACCCTTGTTTCGAAGAACCCCAGGGAAGAACCCCAGGGAAGAACCCCAGGGAAGAACCCCAGGGAAGAACCCCAGGGAAGAACCCCAGGGAAGAACCCCAGGGAAGAACCCCAGGGAAGAACCCCAGGGAAGAACCCCAGGGAAGAACCAGGCCCCGGAAGCGTCAAAACATGCATACTTGTTTTTGACAAGTCAACAGACCTTTATCATGCCGCGGCCAATTTGGCTACAGACAATAGCTTTTGCACTCCCAGTCTCGTCTCTGACTCGAGTTTCGAAGTTACATCAAACATCGAAGTTCGCGCGGAGCATCACATGTTGCAAACCATTCATGGAACAGAGGTGCTCACTTGACAAAGCGATTTGATCAACTGACGGTGTATTCAGCCTGGTCGAGGCCACACCGCGACAAAACGTTGTGCTCCGCTGGCCGAAAGAATGAAGGCTCTGGTTTCAAATACAAATTTACGAGGGCTTAAACTATTTTAGTAAATAATTTTATCGGCACTTAGTAAACTCACAGTGAATTACAAATGAAGAAAACTTCAACCTGTTAAAGTCTGAGGCTTAGCTTTTAAAGTGCAAGTATCGCCATAAAACAACATGAACTCTTTTTGCCCCAAATTCTATTTGTGATATACTTCAGTTGTCTAACTTAGTTTTCTTTGAGAGGCAGGAGCTGAAATTAAACTAGAATAAACGCTACCCGAATTGCGGGATTGATTCATCTTGTGATCTCACAATGAAAACCTACGGGATTCTATTGTAGTAGTTTTCTCTAGGGAGAGAGTTGATTCATCTTATGACGTCACAGGATCCATGAAAAGTAACCAAAATTAGGGATTAAATGCCAGAAATGTTACAAAATTCGCAAGATTAATACCTTTTTGTGAGAAACCAACACAATAATACAATATATGTTTTTTTACATGATACTTGCACATTCGTACCAAAAAATAGAAACCGGCGTGATTGCCTCTGTTTTAATTCGGGAAACTGGGGAGTGACGTTTTGCCGCGGCGAGGGTTGATGCCCTGTTAGAGTGCGCTTCAAATTAGTAACTAGTGTCTTTTTCATGTACTCAGACCCGAGAATGGTTCTATTATGGTCCACCTTAGAATCAGGACGACATTCAGTAATTCCAGGAAGATCCATGAAAGCCTTCGTAACATCTCAGAGATCTCGTCTGGAAAAGTTTACCGAACACAGCAAATAGATGGTAGGCGTTCCGGTCTTATCGATTGATTGCCGTATTAATAACGTTCAGAAAATAAATAGACTAAAATAAAATAGACCTTTATCACGTACAGCGCGTCCATTGTGCACTTCCAGCCTCCTCTCTGACTCAAGAAAGCTATATAGCGAGGCATCTGAGGCGTCTCTCAGTTAACGTCAACTAATATGGCGGCGGCGAATGTTACATGAAAACGAAGATTCCTGTTTCAATAGTTTATCCACATGTACAGTAAAAACATAAACATTACCATGTGAAAGAGCATGTCGACATTAGTGACCTGCTGATATTAGTATACGCCTTATTCGTAACTGCATATTCCCGTTCAATAGTTTATCACATGTACAGAAACATGAACATTACCATGTGAAAGAGCATGTCGACATTAGTGATCTTGTGATATTAGTATACGCCTTATTCGTAACTGCATATTCCCGTTCAATAGTTTATCACATGTACAGAAACATGAACATTACCATGTGAAAGAGCATGTCGACATTAGTGATCTTGTGATATTAGTATACGCCTTATTCGTAACTGCATATTCCCGTTCAATAGTTTATCACATGTATATAAACACGAACATTACCATGTGAAATTATAGCATGTCGACATTAGTGATCTGGTGATATTAGCATACGCCTTATTCGTAACTGCATTTCGAAACACGTTAAACCCTGCAGCAATCCTCTCCACGGCACTTTTTCCGTTCTACACATCCCCCTCCCTTCCCCTCTACTACTCCCCTCGGTTCATTATACACATTCCCTCAGTTTACTCGGCTTCCCCTCCAAGCTGCAGTGTTTTCTGTATAGCATCCCGCCCCTGAAGAGATTGCTATACAGGATATGGTGGACTCACATTGGACTTGCTCTATCCCCTATGAGCTCACTAGGGTCCCCATCCCCTTAGCTATCAATATCTTCGTTATCTATTTATTTATGTATCTATTTATTATATTATATTCATGCCCCCTTCCCGGTTCACAGTCTTAGATTGTTATCTACCGCTAGCCACCTTCGTCATTTTTCGTCATTTTACGACCCCGAACTAATTACACATAGTTTGCCTTCCCCACTCCTTTCATTCCGCTTTCATCTACGTTTTATACGACCGTTTTCTTCCGATATATTCCCTTATATTCTCCCACATAAGTACGACTTTACATATTGAGCAATCCCGTAACCGGCCCGTCCCTTCAGTATATTTGGCATTTCTCAATTCCCACATTCCTCCACAACATCAAAGCTCCTCCTCTCCCCAGGCCTAGGCAACCCCTCATTGGTTTATTCTCCCATTCTGTTATACTACGGATACATTTCCACTTTTATGTCCAACTACACATTTACCTTTTATCATAAACGTCACTTTATTCATTTTTTCCTCTGTGTTACCTACAAATTTTATCTTAATTTATCATTTTTTCCACTTATTACCCTGTTTTCAATAACACCAAGATACACTGCTTTCATTTAATTAGTTATCTATTTTTCCTCCGGGCTCACTGCTTCCATGCTTCTCCTCCTTCAATTTCCTCATTTCCATGGCTTTTCCTTTAGTCCAGGCTCACTCTGCATGTTTTCTCTACCAATTATGTTATTCATAATTCACACAGTGTACCCAGTGTTCACCCTGCCCTGGGATATCCAGTCCTCCCGCTTCTTGATAGTCCTCCTTCCTTTATACAAAAACATATTTTACTCCTTTCACCATCATTTATTGCATTTTTTCAATCCACTTATCTCCTAATTTCCATCATGCCTCAATTTTCCATATAGTTTTCCACTTATGGTTTCTTCAACAATATTACCCTCCTATCTTATCTCCATTCCCTCACCCTTCCTGCTTGACGTCCGGATATCAATACCGGCACTTGAACACAAAAACAACAACTGTCACAATTTTACCCTCTCTACCCCCTTCTCTCATCCCTATTCCTTCACCCCCACCCTTCCTGTGCGAATACCCACTGACACAAAAACAAAACTACATGTACAACTGTGATAATTGTTACCCCCTCTCTCATCCCTACTCCCTCACCCTCCCTATTTGATGTCTGGGTGCGAATACCCGCTCCAACACAAAAACATGTACAGAAACATGTGAAAGAACAGACCATTAATATTTGTCTCAAAGGTTTTGACCCAGAAACAAACGAATTCCCCAGACTTTCAGCTACAATCACAATCCATTTCGGTCTGGGAATGTCGTTTGCCGTTTGTGCGGGACGACATTTTTCTAAATAGATATAACAATATATTGCTGCTCTAAAGCAGATGGATAAAATTGCTAATTAGTGTAATTACAATTATTGTTGATTATTACAGAAAGTAAAACATACATTATTAAAAGTACATTTACGAATCATACGACTAAATATATTTATGTCCTTCCCTGAATCAGTGTGATTATATATGATGGACTTGCTGTCAATGTTGAGCTCGGTTTGCGGGACAGAAAACACAAAACTACTAAGTTGGATTAATCTGGCTATGTGCAAATTTTGAGCACATAGCCGCTTCAATAACTTTAATATTTATATCATTACAGATCTTATTTTTAGAAAAACATATTTTGCCCAGCAAAGGTGGGGACTTAAAAGCGCCAAGGACCTCCTTGGGATAAAGGAGGTAACCCCACCCCAACATGACAGCAGTTCCGCCTGGCAGAATAGCATGCTTGCTAGCTATTGTCAGACTATGAATTTGAACAGCAACTCCAAAATGGTGAAGAACAGTGCCCCTGCTACTGTCCGACTATAAATTAAAGTACATCGATGTACTGATATATATGTAGAGCATACTTTATAAATTTAACAAAACAATGGTGTAGAACAGTGCCCCTGCTACTGTCCGACTATAAATTAATGTACATTGATGTACTGATATATATGTACAGCATACTTTATAAAGTAAGTTAACAACACAATGTTGCCAAACAGTGCCCTTGCTACTGTCCGACTATAAATTAATGTACACCGATGTACTGTTACGTATGTACAGCATATGGATGGATACGATGTAAAAGGCATATATAACAAGAACGACAGATAACGACGTTCACAATTACAACATGAGCGCAGCAGGGTAAGCATGGCAGACAGTACAACACAATGTCGCCGCAAATTGCAAACCCCATATGCTGCAAAAAAATATCTAGGCATACTGAAAACAACATGTGGTTGGCAATGCAACAACACACAAGTTGCTCTAGCCTAGTTAGGCCTACTGAAAACACTGGCAGTTGGCAATGCAACAACATGCACTGTGCTCTAGCCAAAGACATACATGCACGTCACAATTAAACAATAATACACCACATGACACAAGGCGCAAAGTATGAAAGGAATGTGGTATGATCAAGCCAGGAACGTAGTAGTAGTTCATTTATCCACATATTTGAGCATGAAAGCTCTTTTAAACGTGAGTGTGCCATATTATAAGATTAAATTATATACAAATAACATTTAAGATAATAAAAGGAGAAATATAGAAAGACATATTTACATCAGTAGAATAGGAAAACTAGTTACATGCTGTGATACTAATTAATCGTAACTCTACAAAGGTATTGGATACTTGTTATAATAATAGTCATATTGATAATATAATAAATTTAAGATCTTAATAATCATTAGGCTGAAACTGTAATAAGAGTAATAGGTAATACAACAACAATAGTATAGTGTAGTTTCTTATAGCAATGACCTATTATAATCCACGGAAACGGATCAATATGAGCGATAAAAGAAACAGAATGCAGTAGACGGCCCCCGGGGGGGGGGGGGTACTCCTGTTTGTGACGTATTATGTATGTGCCGCCCGGGTGGGTCAGGGTTTTGAGCTCAGTTTGGGCAGGTAGGGTCAGGGTTTTGACCTGATTTGGGCAGATCAGGGTCTGGATTTGAGTATAATTTGGGTGCAGTCAGGGTCGGGGTTCAGTATTTTTTAGGCAGTTCATTTTTTTTAGCTACTATGTCAAAAAAAGACCTGTTGCCGCATTTTTATCGCCTGCCCACATGCAAGCACTGAGGTTCCCATACATCGTGACGTCGCTAATGTTATCTATGTACTTCATCTGCTGATTTGTTTACCCAATTCCACGTCCCGACTTGAAATGTTCCGTATTTTGCATGAAATCCCGGTACGCGGTATACCGGCCAGGATATATATCCGACCGTGTTTTGAAAACAATTTAAAGAAGGGGCAATCAGGTTTTTTTTTTTCAAAAAAGGGGGCAATCAGGGTTTTGGAGCTCGGATTGGGTCAAACAGGGTCAGGGTTTGAGCCTCTTGGCCTCGCATACATACCCATTTTTCATGTAAGTACCCCCCCCCCCCCCCCCCGGGTAGACGGCCCAGAATTGGATTTATAAACTATCGCTGGAAGCCGATTTTAGCTTGCGAAGGGCCTGTAAAATTGCCCCCGAATATTAAACTGCGATATAAGAATATTGTCCAGCACTATTCAGATAAACGCCATGGCCGTGAAAGTGATGGAATGTCTCTGTGTTTCCAAGAAAAGGCCCAAGAATAATCGCGCAAAACGACCGATAAAGAATTATTATTCAACTTTATTTAAACACGGAGATTTCAACAATTTTACACTGATTTCCATGAAAGCCGTGTATAATACTACTAAGTAAAATAATTCTCATAGCAAGTGATTAAAGATATTAAGCTATACTATATTAAGCAAGTAACTAGGGTCATATATTAACGATCAATATACATTTATGTACTAATGTATAATAATACTAATAATCTAAGAATAATCTAAAAAAGAAACATAATAATCTAAAAAAAAAAAACTTTATGTCATCATTAGTGACTCTAGTCAGTCTAGGAGAGTAATACCTTTCAATTTCTCTTTAAAGCTCACTAAGGAAGAACTTTGTTGAATTTCATTTGGTAGGTTATTCCATGTCTTAGTTCCGTCATAACTGAAACTTTTTTTTAAGTATTCAGTATTAGGACGTGGCATGAAAAGCTTCATATTGGAATTTCGAAGATTATAATGAGTTGTTTGGTTTACTGTAGTAAACATTTCTTGAAGAGAGGTTGGAGCGACATTATTCATAATTTTGAACATTAAGGTTGCTTTACGTTTCACTCTTCTCTCAATAAGAGTTTCCCAATTTAGCAATTCTAGTGCATTTTGAGAACTTGTATTATAATCAGCTCTTAAGATAACCCTAGCTGCCCTATTTTGCAAAATTTAAAGTTCGTCGGACAAAGTTTTCCCGAACGTGTCCCAGACCTCACAACAGTAATCGAATTATATATAATTTGCAAGGTCTCGAAGGGTACGAAAGGTCTTACTCTATTTAGGGCACCAATACTAGAAGTAATCTTTTTTGAGATAAATTTAATATGTTCATCCCATTTTAATTTGTCGTCAATTTGGACCCCTACTACTTTGCTAATAACGACTCGTTTAACTTTATTATTCTTGATTTGAATGTTTGGAGACTGGATTAATGCGTCAAGTTTGTGACGAGAGGCAATCAACATATATTCAGTTTTAGTCATATTGAGGCTTAATTTATTTGCTGCCAGCCAATTGTTTAAACTATCTATTTTTTTATTAGCTGAATGCTCAATTTCGTTGATGCATTTACCACTAAAAGTTAAATTAGTATCATCTGCAAATAAGCATGATGTTGACTGTTCGAGACAATTGGGTAAGTCGTTAATGTATATCAAGAACAGGAGGGGTCCAATAATCGAACTATGAGGTACTCCACAGGTGACTTCTCTTACATTTGACTGTTTATTGTTCACCATAGTGATTTGTCTGCGATTAGTCATATATGACTGTAGTAATTTAAGAGAAGTACCCTTTACCCCGCTGTTGCAGTAGAATGGAATTTGGTTATCAGAAAGTAGGGTATTTATCATTAAGTAGTTGTAGAGTTGCTCGTACATAATTTTTTCTAAGAGTTTACTAATAACACTCAAGCAACTTTTAAAAGGCCTGGAATTGTGTCCTTAACAGACCCCCAGCAGAGATTTTAAAGATCTTCAATTCTCAGTCGATATATTTTCATGTAAGTTGTCGAAACTATAAAAATACCTAATATTTGACTTCTTAATCAGTTTCTTAATCTCCTTTAGTGTCACGTGACATTCCTCAGTTGATGACGTCATAAAACGCGTTTCTTGAAATGGGAAAAGTTTACACAGAAAATGTTTGATTTTTTTTTCTATCACGCTGTTTAAAATGACATTTGCATTGTAGTTCCGCCTTCTAATGTGGTATCCGTCATTTATAGTATAAGATATTTTACCATTTACTATGTCACGTGACCCGTTTCCCTTAATTAATTACTTCCTTTATGATCTGGACATGATTAAAAGGCGGAGTGTTCAAGCCCTTATTATGAGTCGTACAACGATGAAGAAAGAAGATTCATTTAAGTTTACTTTCCGTACCCCATTTTTGTGTAAAGGTTTCAACCGTTAACGGTCGTTTTCAAGTCACGTGACACAACTTTGAAAAATACAGGAAGTTCATATTGTAACAAATACCGATAACAAACAGCCTACAGAGTTTCATAACGATTGTATGGAAGCTTCCCCTTTAAATAAAAATATGCCAAATTAACAGGCGAGTCAGGCCTTAAGAGTCATTGTCTGAGAAAACCGGGCAGAACCGAAAGATGGGGGTCGGCCGATTCCCTTAATTTTTTCAGCACTTAGTAGGTATCTGATAAGATTAAGAACGGTGGTATTTAAAGTTCCACTCGCCTTTTCGTTTCTGAGATTGACCACCCCCCTCCATTTTTGGCCTAGATAGGCCTTGAAACAGTAAAATCTGGGCTAACTTTGAAAGGCTATCAAAGTCACTACGCACAACTGACGGTTTTGCTACATTTTGTGTGCATTATCTACTATTTAAATAGCATGTTCACGTTTGAAAATCTTTAGTCGGAGAAATTTATTTTTTTAATATTCGGATAAAATTCGGTATTTTAGCTTATCACGAAAATCACCAGAATGGAGTCATTTTTAAGGAGATGTTTCTCAAAAGTGCGGTAGTTTATTTCAACATTAAAATCATTTTTCAGTAGCTTACATTATTGCCATCAAAAATCTGCAAAGTATTGATTGGCACTACTCAATGATTTAGCGTGAGCCGTGTGAGAAATAGCTGAAAATGTGCATATATAAACTTTTTTTCCCGATAAATTTTTAGTCATAATATCATTCCGGCGTGTAGATTTGTCAAAGTATTATAGTATAACCTAATGAAATTGGCTCAGAGGACTATTACTTTACATCGGAACGTTTTAGGAAGAGGTAAAATGGTAAATATTTGATGTTTACACAAGTAAAACTCGCTGACCTTCGAAAGACCCAGGTCAGTTTCCCGCGAAATTTGGTTATTGTCGTCTCGCTAGGGCAGTTGTGTTTCCGTATCGCTCAACAGTGAAATAAGGAATCTACGATTAGCAGATCTATTTAGTTTGATGATAGCGGGCTATGATTATACATCCTCATAACCAGTAAAAATACATGTAGCATTGGATCATTCTCAGAGAGGGTAACGTGACGTGTCACGCAAGACCGGCTGAACAAATTCTTCAAGGCGAATAAACAATAAATCCGAGGTACATATTATATGTATTGCAGATGTTTTTCCTCAGAGATATGTCTTCATTTACATGTAGGGTATAAAATGTATATAGTTCCTGTAATGATATTTTATTTATTTTGTTTTTCTATTTAGCGCATAAAAGTATTTGTGATGCGGTATGTAATATTTCGCTGAAAAGGGGGTTTGCATTTTAACCGTTGTCTCGTGATTGTTTAAAAAACGGCCTAACTCTCCAGCTAATTGCTTATTTACGTAGAAAAAAAGGAAAAGGAAAGTCAAAAATATAACCAGAACCAATAATGGGATAACTACGGACATTGTGGCAGTTTAACCTCTGGGCTCTGGCTCAGCATAAACTTCTTCTATGGCCTTCATGGCCAAGCAATTATAATATTTTCCATGTTACGTTTTGGGCAAACAAATGTGGCTTATTATACTTGCTCTGCCTTAAGATTAAAAAATCCATCGCGGTCAAGAATAAAATGTTTATTTTTTAACCTATTTGCATTTTATGCAAAATATATGTACAACTGGAAGGTTGGTTACCCAGCACCAGGATGGCTAAGGTCAAAATATTACTTACGAGGATGGTGTAGTTTGCCAAGCGAACAAATAGCTTCGGCATTAATATTGTTAGCTTCTTACGAAAGAAAGGCTTTTAAAGAAGATATTTCATACGTTTTAATAAGTGTTTAGCTCTAGTAGTTTACCGCTATGATAAGTTTATCATTTTTCAGCCTAGAACACACAACTTGACGCATCGATACAAATGGAGAAAGGATTGGTGTACCTATAAATTAAATCGGCTTTTTCTTTGCTGATATTTCAAATTTGTGTCCCCTTCTTACATTACTGTAACTACATTGTAATATAGGCAATCGATAAACCCCAACTAAACATTTGGAGCAAAATTTGACTCGAATAGGGTGGACTATGTCCCCCGGGGAGGGGGAGGGGGGGGGGGGGGGGGGGGGGGTGGTACTCCCACACATACGTTGTAAGGGTATGCGCCACCCTAAAGGGTAAGGTTTCGAGCTGTCTTAGTGTAAAATAGGGTAACAAATTTCCCATTTTTAGTTTGGAATAGGGTATGATCTTCACAGGGAAGTACGAGACTGCACATTTTCAAATATTTCACTTGTTGTAAAATAGAGTATAGGTCTGAAAAATGGTATGGAAAATCGTATGTTTTGGTCTGAAATAGCGCCAGGGTTTTGAGAACCGGGCGTCACACTCCCACCCAAAAACGTTATTTGGTATACTGATACTATTCATTCAGGTTATTGGATAATTTATAGGTTACACAACTAGCGGATTTATTTACAGCAAGATAACTTTATTGTCCATTTTTGAGACGTGAATTACAGTTTTAAAAGTCACAAGCAATGATACTTCGATAAATTCGCAACCATGGTCGTGCGGCAAAGGTCCACAGTCTTCCATTATCTTAGCATTTATTTCAGTAGTATTTTAGTCTTCCAGTATTTTAGCATCGGTTACAGCTACATGCCTTTATTAATTGCAAAAAGTATATCCTGATACCGTCACTGATTTGATTTATAGCTGTAAGCAAATACTTCATACATGTACGTTTCACGTTCCTTGTTTCACTTTTAATTTGTCTTTATCGTCGTCACTATCCTAGTACTACTTATACACAAGGACCCGGTTGTTCGAATCAAGGGTAAGCACTACCCCGGGATTAAATCGCTAACCCGAGGATAAATGCAAATGTACAGAAAGAATTACAGATTTAGCGCTATCCTAGGGATAAAGTTACCCTTGCTACGAACAACCGAACCCAGGACAATAAGATATACATGAAGTCATGTCATCAGACCAAAAAGTGAGCATTCTGTTTGGAAAACTATTGAGTATAACCGGGATAAGGCGAATTTTGTTGTGATAGATGAATAGAATGTCAACCAAAACATAAACGACCACTAAGAAACAAAATAACGATCGGCAGTTTTTTGGCGTCTCGCCTTTTGACAGTTACCATTGATTCTTTCGAGCATTTACCCTTGAATGCCAGAGAATACTGCGAACTCAGTGCTCGTTTTTGAAAAAGAAAAAAAAGCATTGCTAAATGCTTGAGTTGTAACAGGTTTTGAATTACAAATTCTTCATATTATTATCAATAATGTTACAATCAATTCCAAACCCGTGCATGCCTCCTTTCCCGGGCAACCCCCAGGCATATGATTTTTTTCGGATTTTTCCATCAAATGCCCCACTACCCAGGCAGTAAAGCTGGTCAAATGTCCCACCATTTTTTCTTACCGGTTGGTTAAATGCCGCAGTTTAGGAGACGTGATCGAAAAATTTCAGAAGTACGTCATCCGAATGACTTTTGACAATATCAGTCAATTCATTGCTTTACTGATGGTCATTCTACAATCACACTAAACGACAATTAACATTCCCGAATGTTTAAAATGTTATGAACTTTTAATGCGTAGTAAGGTCCTGAAAATTGGGGCGGGAGGCAAAATGATGAATTCTGGACATTTCCATTCTAGGGGGGGGGGGGGGCAAACTGATGAATTCTGGGACATTTTTATTGATGACTTCTGTCAATCTCTCTTCTGGGACTGGGCAGAGGGGGGGGGGGACAACTGCTCCACTCCCCTTGCCTCCCACTTCCCCTCCCTACGCCACTGAATGCAGCTACAGGTAAGTCTAACTCAGCTTTGCAAATCGAACTAAACGGCTTTCCACTGAAAAGAGCCATGCACTCTTCCGATGTTCGTAGTAAACTGATGAGGATACTACGAAAGGGACGCTAACTGTGGGGCACTTACTATAAAGAAATTTAAGGAAAAGGATATATCTAGAAACATTAATTATAACTAATCGTTAATAACAATTTCCTCAATATCCAATAATAATGTGCAACATGTATGCTTGTTCGACATGCCTTTAAAATATATTATCCACTACAATTATACTTCCTGGCCATAAATTAGAAAATATATAAATTTATCATTTTTGGTGGCCCAACTCGTTTAGCTTGTTTAGTTATTCTAGGGTCACCCTGTACCTTATGTTACCTGTATTTCGCCTTGACAGACTGGTTCTAAATAAAGATATTGATTGATTGACTGATTGATTGGTCGAACGATCGATTGATTGACTGATGGAAAACGTTGCTAACCGGGGATGAGATGAGAAAAATTGAAAACATTGTTTTCAGAGGCTGAGCACTTAAAATAAATTATTTGCAAGGAATAACTCGTTGAAATAAATTGCTTGCAGACGGAAACACAATCAGTTGTTTTCACAAAATTGTTTGCATGGCTATATTTCTCATCCATTTTGTGATTTTGCATTTTGTGATTAAATTCTGCCGGCGAAGTTTTTCAGTTGTAATAGCATTTTTCTGATGTATTAACTCGAACATCCCAACAATTCCCAGCATTATTTCTCATCCTCCTCCATCAAGTTACATGTAAATGAAGACATGTCTCTGAGGAAAAACATTTGCAATGCATATAATATGTAACTCGGATTTATTGTTAATTTGTTTAGCCGGTCTTGCGTGACACGTCACGTTACTCTCTCTGAGAATGATTCAATGCTACATGTATTTTTACTGGTTATAAGGATGTATAATCATAGCCCACTATCATCAAACTCAATAGATCTGCTAATCGTAGATTCCTTTATTTCACTGTTAAGCGATACGGCAAGCACAACTGCCCTAGCGAGACAACAATAACTTTATTTCGCGGGAAACTGACCTGGGTCTTTCGAAGGCCAGCGAGTTTTACTTATGTAAACATCAAATATTTACCATTTTACCTCTTCCTAAAACGTCCCTATGTAAAGTAATAGTCTTCTGAGCCATTTTCATTAGGTTATGCTATAATACTTTGACAAATCTACACGCCGGAATGATATTATGACTAAAAATTTGGCGGGAAAAAAAGGTTAATATATGCACATTTTCAGCTATTTCTCACACGGCTCACGCTAAATCATTGAGTAGTGCCAATCAATACTTTGCAGATTTTTGATGGCAATTGTGTAGACTACTGAAAAATGATTTTAATGTTAAAATAAACTACCGCACTTTTGAGAAACAGCCCCTTAAAAATGACTCCATTCTGGTGATTTTCGTGATAAGCTAAAATACCGAATTTTATCCGAATATTAAAAAAAAAGAATTTCTCCGACTAGAGTTTTTCAAACGTGAACATGCTATTTAAATAGTAGATAATGCACACAAAGTGTAGCAAAGCCGTCAGTTGTGCGTAGTGACTTTGACTGTCTTTCAAAGTTAGCCCAGATTTTACCGTTTTTAAGGCCTATCTAGGCCAAAAATGGAGGGGGGTGGTCAATCTCAGAAACAAAAAGGCGAGTGGAACTTTAAATACCACCGTTCTTAATCTTATCAGGTACCTACTAAGTGCTGAAAAAATTAAGGAAATCGGCCGACCCCCATCTTTCGGTTCTGCCCGGTTTTCTCAGACAATTGAGCAGGAAGAACAGAGATTGGTCTGAAATCATCGAGAATATTTTTAGGACCAGTTTTGTGAATGGGTGTCACCCTTGCTAATTTCCATTCGTTGGGGAAAATTCCTATCCTTATGATATCATTAAAGAGTAGAGTTAAAGAACTGGTTATAATTGGGGCAGCTTCCTTGATCATTTTGGCGGGTATTTCGTCTATGCCTGTGGCCTTAGGAGCACATAAGCCCTTAGTGACACTAAGTACTTTGACCGACGATGTTGCCTCGAACTCAAATACACTTTGTGTATCTGCTATAAATTCCTCAAAGTTTTTACGATTGTCAGGGTCATGATCAATAGTTGATGCTAGGTTAGGTCCGATTTCAACGAAGTATTTGTTAAAATGTTCGGCGATTTCCGTAGGACAGGTAACTGATTTTTCGTTGACTTTGATTTCATTTATAGTATCGTGTTTTGAGTGATTGCCCATGAGATTATTTAAAGTACCCCATGTGCCTTTGGGGTCGTCTTTTTGTTTGTCTAATATATTATTATAATAATCACTTTTAGCCTTACGCATAGCTATATTCACTTTGTTTCGTGAATATTAATATGCTGTCCAAGACTCACAATCATGCTGACTGATGACTGCTTTCCGCTTCAAACGATCTCTTTCAATCATGAGGCTTTTTAAATCTTTGGTAACCCAGGGAAGATTGGCTGATCTAACTCTTTTGGATTTGATCGGGGCGTGTCGATCGAGGACTGTCAAGAACATTTGTCTCCATTTACGCCACATATTGTCGGGATCTCCAGACAAGTTCTCTAACATTGACCAATTTTGAGTTTCGAGATCACTACGGAAATTTGCTGGATTAAATTTCCGAAAACTTCTAGAGTGGATAACTTTTCTCGCTCTAACATTATCTCTATTTATGTTAATTTTACGTATTGCATAAATAAGGCTGTGATCACTAATACCCAAATGCATAACTCCGGTTTTAACTATTTTCTCTGGACTACTTGTGATAAAAAGATCTATGAGAGAGGATGAATTTGGTGTAACTCTAGTAGGTTCACTTATAAGCTGGTTGAGTTGATATAAGTCACATATTCCTTTCAATTTAATTGTATGAGCACTTGGACTGGGATGAAATAAGTTACAATTTAGATCACCCAATAGGTACATTTATTTGTTCTCACAATCAATTTTCATCAGTAAAGCTTCAATTTTAGTGAGGTATTCAGGAGGAGAATCGGGAGGCCTGTAAATTGATGAGATAATGAAAGGTCTACTATTTCGATTTGATACTTCAATACAAACAGCTTCAATTTCATTGGGGACAAGCTCTCTTCTATCATTAAAAGTTATTGAATTATTAACGTAAATACTCACACCACCACCTCTCCTATTACGATCATTTCGTACTATCTCGTAGCCATTTATTTCCATCTCACCGTCAGAGATCGAAGAATCTAATCTTGTCTCATTTAATGCGAGAATGTGTATATCTTGATTGGATAATAATATTCTAAGTTCATCGATATGCTTAGGAAGACTGGCTATGTTTAAAAATGCCATTTTAAAACCTTTTAGTTTTCAATTGAGAATTCCGTGGAAATTTGACTGTGAGATTGCCTGGAAGGTGGGGATGGAGTCTGCATACTATTAGGTTCATTATAAATATTAAAAGTATCAGGTTCCTCAATCAAACTAAAAGACTTACATGAAGTTGATTTAATGTAGTTATTAAAATTAGTTGCCATAATTGAGATACCTTTCTTATCAGGATGGAGCCCTTTTGAATTTAGAGGCATGTACCGCTTGACATGTTGCTGTGTGAGATGAGTGGCCAGTCCCGGGATCGGCAAAAAGCACGTAGTTTTTTATTCACTTCGGTAGATTTGCTGCTCAGAACGTCACTGTCAGTTCTCATCACCAATTCAGATATTACAACACGTGTATTAGGAGATTCTCGCTCGATGAACGAGCACAGGTTCACAATATTGTCGGCGGTTTCGCTTACCTGCTCGGTCCCAAGGTTATTTGTCCCGATGTGTAATATTATCTCGTCCGGTTTGGCCCGTACAGTAGGGTTAAGATAGTCGGCCATTTGCTCCGTTGACGACCCCGGGAACGATTTAATGCTGACTTTATGGTCTTTGTTAGACATCCTCCAGCCTTCGAGTTTGGCAAGCATAGAGTCGCCAATGATAACGGTTGATTTTCGAGGTTTATCGACGGGCCTTTCGTTAGTAACTCCGCGTTCGGTAATGTCACTGGTCTGCCGGTCGTTACTGTCGGATGATTTAGTGGGTTTTGACTTCGCTTTCTTGTTTTTCTTTTTGCCTGAGCTAACCGGCAGTCTTCCAGGGAGTCGTATTACAATTATTGTCGTCGATAATCATAACATCTTCAGTTACGCATTGTCCAGAGGTGTTAGACTTTCTGGTATGAGTTCCACTGGGTATACAGGCTTCTCAGTCTTGATATTATTTGCAATGCAAATCTAAGTGAATCACGTTCTTCGATGATTTGATATTTTTACTTCGTTAATGAAGCTATTTTTGATCGAAGGCTTTGAATTTCCAGGTTCGTGTCGGCCATCTTGGATTGAACGTTTGGGCCAGATTGAGATTGGACCTTGAGGTGGTCCCAGATTCTTCAGATTTCGGCTTTCAACAGCCTCAGTTCGACTGAAACACCATCTAAAAACGGTGTTTCGGACGCATGCCCTTCGTAAGGGTTGCTTGTTAGATTACTGACCGGGTCAGTTTCCGTGCCGACTACTTGAGGACCAAGGAGACCTTTCAGTCTAGCCTTGACGTTCTTTGCTTCACATCCTTGGACCTGTAGAGTTTCAGTGTTATTATATAATATCAGCGTAAATGACTTGGATTTAATTGAGCTGGATCGTTCGCTGGAACTAGAGGTCCATGGCTTTTCAAGGCCAGTGTTCTTTACGGCAAATTCGTTGAGTTGTTCGAAACTCCCCGACCACTTGAATAGAGATTGTCTTTCGTCGAAACTCAGTAGCCCCTTAAGGTCTTCAAGGGTTGAAGCTTGGTGGGTACTTTGACTATCGAGGATAGCTTGGAAGTCCGATATTTCGCTATCAAGGCTTTCGCTTGAGTTTTCGCTTGCGTTTTCGCTTGAGTTTTCGCTTGAGCTCTCCATTACACGTCCTCACTCCCCTATAGGTTTAATAGGTTTACCAAACAGATCGCTTGATCGTGAAACTCAACATTGGGATAGCCGCTACCTCGATGCCGGCCCGATATACTTGACAAACGTAAGCCCAATATAACGCGAACATTGAACTTAGCTCGCACGTGCGAAACTAGCTCTTCGATCGAAGAACTGATCTCCGCGGGTCTAGCAGCCTTCAAATCATTAGTTCCAATTTCCAGAATCAAAATACCAGGCGGTATTACCGAAATCACATCGAGATCGCGAGGCTTCAGTTCTAAAACTGTCCTACCGCCGACGCTAGGCAAGTAAACAATGCTAGAATCGGCAATCGCGCGAGCGTCAAAAACAGCCTGAAGATCTCGCTGCAGGCGCTTCACGAAAGAATGTCCTAGGATGAGTACCGTAGGCAATTGACCATTCATGATTACACAAGTCTGCAGAGAATGAACAAGGGGATTGCTACATACCTTGAAAAATGACAAATCTGTTAGGTCGAGCGTAAGCAGGGACGACTGATCTCACAAGAGTTGGACCTCGTGCTGTACTGTAAGTTAGCCCCTGTAGGGGGTGTGAATAATTGACTCCCACTCCGCATGCATTGTGCACGTGCTTACAATGTGCTTTGTATAGTATTACATTACCAATACGGGTAGGACATAAAACTTTTATTGTCAAGCCAATAACCTCTTTATATTAGCTGCATATACTTATACTCATACGGTATCATGAGGGAGTTCCAGAATTGAATAGCAGAGAAAGTAAATGAGTATATTCCAAAGGTTGTGGTATTTACACGTGGTAGGAGTTTATCTTCTCCCCTCAAGCCTAGCTTTTCACTTCTAGTTTTAGTTATTTGTTAACTTATGATATCGTCTAATACACATTTTCCCCAGGGCCATGTTCAGGAGGTAACCATCGAATGGAAGCGTCGTTGACCCCTCTTCTTAAAGACCGGCACACAGCCATGGATCGCAAGAGTGTAAACGTTGGCCGATGGACAGGATACTCTGACTTTACTATAAGCATCTTGAACCACTGCACAAAACCCAATGTGACACATTACCAATTACAACTGGCTAGATTCTCAGAGGTGATTTAGAATTTATTGAATGCAATAAGAATAATCAATGAGCACAATCTTGCCTGTTGCTGGTTAGTGTTCAAGTTGCTGAAAGACACAGGAACGCTGCTCACAACTTTATGCTACCAAAGGCTAAAACAGCCTTTGGCAAGACAACTTTCAGTTTTAGCGCTGCTTCTCTGTGGAGCTATTATTAATTATTATTATATTATTAACTATTATTATTAATTATCTATTTATTTATTTATTTATTTATTTTCTTTATGTTGAGAGCCACGTGTATGTGAATGATATTAAGTATTACCCTCGATAAATAAAGCAATATTATTATTATTATATAATTACACTGGCTGTCACCTTCATATAATAAACAATGCCATATGCCAGAAATATCATTCATGGGTAGACATGTCATATACCATATTAGTATAAACCAACTAGTGGACTATTACGAATCCTGCATTCTGATTTGCTACCCTACTATAGGTATATTTGTGATAGCCCATGGTAGAGAAAAACCGCACGCATTTTCACGAAATAATAACATGTTTTCAACTTCAATTTGTTTCTTTCTATTATTTTCTACTGTCCGACTAGTTGGTTTATACTAAAACAATTAGATCTCTCGCCCTCATGGGCTACGAGTGCGCCTCATGGGCTATTGACTCGTAGCCCATTCGGGCTGCGGGTCTAATTGTTAATTACAGAATGTCAAAAGCCAATGTTTCTTTGAAAAATAGCACCTCCAAAAGAAACTGAACTTTTCTTACGCAGCGGCCATGTTGGTAAGAAAGTAACGCCGACACGTTTTGCAGCATTTTCAGAATAAGTTTAGAAAGAGTTTATTTATTGTCCCGAGACTCAACAGGTCCATTTCGTGAGAACGGAATGTCATCAGCTTCTGTTTTTACTCTGCAATTTTAGGAGTACCGTACATTTTCAAACTTGATAACAATATGCGAGAAGACGGCCGTACATGTCACATCTGTATCCGATAGCAACTGCAAAATCAAGCCTCGCAAATTATGGTACGGTGTGTACTACGTGAAACTAGAATCCTGGACACCCAATGACGTCATGATGGTTGGGTTTTACCATGGCTACCTTAAGGTTATAAAGGGACCTTTGATTGCGCACATCGACGGCGACTCAAGCGTGAGGCAAGCTTTAAACCATGCTATGTTTATCAACGGATCTGGTTCGTACGATCCAGAGGACTATCTGTCAGGTAATTGCAATTGATTTCCCGGAGTCTGTAAATGTGTGAAATGAATGATGCACGTAAAACATAATAGCGGCGCTCCCGCGCAGGCACCATACATATACATATACATATACATATACATATACATATACATATACATATACATATACATATGCCGCGTAGGCACCATACATATAGCATAAGAGTGACATTTAGCGACATGTTCTTGCCCGACCGGCCGTCCGCGCGGCCCGGTCGACCGTGCACCAGCGCGCGGAACACGTGAGGTTTTCGAGTCCTGAATCGGGTGCTCTATTTTGTTTGGCTATTTAACGCCGTCCTGTCCTTTACATTCAACCTCTGTCTATGGGAATTTGTGATTTTCTAAATTATCTCAATGATCAATGTAATTATTTTTTCCGTAATGCGTAAAACATTCAATTTACAACTTTAATTTCCGTTACATCTCCGCCTGCACGCATACGCGTCAGGTTCTTTCTGTTGTATGCCGTCACCTTTGCCGTTACATATGCGCGTTCAACTCGTCGGCACGTGCAGTATTTGTTTTTGTAATTAAGTTTGCACGCACGTATTGCATTTCCCGTTACACGCGAATATGCAACGGAAAAGGTGATGGCATACAACAGAAAGAACATGACGTGTCTTGCACGCGGAGATGTAACGCAATTTTAGTTGGAAATTGAATAATTTACGCGTTACGGCAAAATTCAGGCTGGACATTGGAAAATCACAAATTGCCATCAACTCCCGGGAGTATTGAATGTAAAGTACAGGGCGGCGTTTATGTAGCCAAACAAAATCGAGCACCCGATTCAGGACTCGAAAACCTCACGTGTTCCGCGTGCTGGAGCACCGGTCGGGCGGTCGGGTGATCGCTCGCGCTAGTAAACGTTTTCCCCGGCAATTTTCCTCGTCTTCTCACTAATAATAATAATAATAATGGTTTAATCACATCATCTCTACTAATTAGCTTTACATCTGTGAGATCAATATAAACAATATTACTATAACTACTACAACTTTATATTACATAAGGAAATGAAAAAAGGACTATGGAAACTATGGTGAACTATATAAACGACTATGTACAACTACTATATGTAAAAGGCAAGAGAAAAATACTAATGAGCATTATTAACATCAGTTACAACTTTATATTACCATAAAAAAAGAAAGGAAACACTGGTCAGGAAACTTTGGTAAACATACACGCCATGGTGAACTATATACAACTATGTACGACTATTATGTATATAAAGGCACTGAAAAGGGAAAATACTAATGGGTTAATCAATCCGATGTTTTGCTCTGTTCATTAAATTTAAATAGAGTTCGTATTGATTTATTATCGTGGTAAAGGCGTCCGTAACTGGAGCTGTCTGCTTACGTGTGTGTCCGCACAGAGAGCTTCGACAGTATAAAGGTTTTATAAACTACATGCATACATGTATATAAAGTGCCCCCAACCTCGTGACCAGGGCCTTCTCGGTCAGATCCAAGATGACGGCTACTCCAAAAAAAACCTTGAGTGTCCTTTTTTATGTCCTTGGCTATTCGTTGCTATTTTGGGCTAGTTTAGATCCATTTTAGTGAGTTTTTTTTATTTTGTGCTCTCTCTCTATATATAATGTATTTGTACGAGCCACAAATCGTGAGCTTGGACTGCCTGTGGCCGGGCGGGCAAGAAGCTCCAGCAAAATTTCACTCCGCTCTATCGTGCTCCACTCGCGCATTCGACTCGCGCACAAACACCGCTATCATCATGAGACTAATCAACAGTTCATTCTCATAATTTTATCCAAAAACCACAATCCACTTTCAAGATCAATGCGCAATCAGTTCATGTCTTTTGTTTCAACTGGCGGGCCAACTATTGTAAGTTTAACTTATCTACCTGCCCGCGAAATAAACAAAGTATTTCCACAACTGCGCATGATCATGAAACTGGTCTATTGAATCATTCTAACTTGACAAATAGTCAATGATGGATCAATATATATCTGTTAAACTCTACAAAATATATGACTACCTTAGGGTAACCCACAGTCAGCCCTCATCTCATTGTTGTCACGCGATCAACGTTGTTGGTTTTATTTTCTAAAATTGTTTTTTCTTTACAGCCTTCGAAGCAGACGTGAACGATCTAAACTTCACCTGGGTCTGCTACAAAAGAGGCGAAAGTGTCAGCACAGAAACCATGGATAAAGTGCGCCAACTCCCAGTCGTCGAGTACGGCGATCTTATTACAGGTGGAGGCTGTTTCGGGTACGGGCCAGGACGTTTGAATCAAAGTGGACCACTAGGCTACATAGATACCAGACGTATGGCCCTTGGCGGCGTATATTACTTGAACCTGTTTGTCGAAAAAGATGTTCGTTTTAAAAGCCGATTGCAGGAGATAACAATTGTTAGGGCTCCGCCCGTGTATGACATAAGGTATGTAAATCACATTGTTATAGAGCAGATTTCGTATGAGTGGGACAAACAACGGCATGTCCGTAGCCTTGCTGTATCCGTGCTGTAACCGTGCTGTGCCGTATTTCTGTAATTTGATTGGATCAGCAGGACAAAAACAATAGGAAACCATTTCAATGTCACGGTATGCCGCACGGTAACCGTGCTGTAGTCAGTGCTGCAGTTTGTCCCACTCATACGAAATCTGCTCTATTCATTTTGAAATCACTGAGATTTCCTGAAATCTGTAGTTGTTATATCTTCATCACTGTGAAATCATAATATTTAATCATTCAATCAATCAACTTTATTTCATTCCAATATATTATGTACAAGCTGTACGCCAATACTAGAGGAAAATAACATGCCTCACACGGTAATTCCACGGAACATTTCACGAGGAAACTGATATCGCCAGAGTCGCTAAGTGCGATGATGACGTGTCTGATGATTTATTACTTTTATTGGTATTTTGCTAAGTTTTAAATAGCGCGCGTAGCCTACAGTGATGACACCATTCCTCTCAACTAATCAATGTCTGATTTCGTAAACGCAGTAGTGCGATTAACGCTGTGACTAACATGCGATTCTACTTCTTATCTAGTGCATGATGAGAAATCTGCTAAAAGAAAGTGCTTCATCAAAGTGTGATTGCACCATCAAATTACCCGTGTAAAGTTCGTACTGATCAATAATTACTTTATCGTTTTTCTCTTTTTCTTTCACAGCTGCTTAAAGAACTGCTTGTCACGAGTGAAGACGGGTTATCGCTTACAGCTGAAAGCGTTCTGTGTTAGCGACTGTCCAATTGCTCATACCTTTACATGGGAAATGTACAAGGCCACTGATAAACGCACTAGAGAAGGTAAAAGGCCCTTTGCAGGAAACAGGCACGTCCTGATATATCACTTCAATTAATTGCGTTCGTGATCCCATGGAAAACGCTTTACTGCCTGGAGGTGGAAAATAGTATTTACAAACAGGTTTTGCTAATAACCGGCTACCGATCTCGTACAAGTGTCTTTAAATATATGAAGTCAGATGGTTTTGTCGTTCAGTACAACCACGTAATTGCATTCCTGCATCCTAGCAATTTTGTTTTACTCCATTTTGTTTTACACGTATTGTGCCTTGTCACGTTCGGAATGATGGAGTTTTCTTTAAAGCATATATCACACTAATCTATAATAACAATAACAACAACTCTCTTTAGTAAAAATCACCAGATTACACTATCCCACAGGTAGGAGAGATTAATCCAGTCGGGGCTGGTAGTGATATTCAAGAATATATTTTTTTAGTAGTAACCAAGGGCTTAGCCAGAGTTTGAAGTTGGGGTGGGGATCCTAACCGCGAACACCATGAGCGCAGGGCTATTAGGAATATTAGATTTTGAAATTATCATGCTCATTAATTATTCACTAGGTAATCAGCAAATCAGATGCGCAGAATCAGACCACATGATGAACCAGTTACTCTCCCTGGTACTTTCAACCGATCGAGTTTCAGAAATTCCACTGTAATCACTAAATTACGATAAGTTGTCTGTGTTCACTCGCTCTCAATCCGAATAACTTCCCATTATAGAGTTTGCATTAAAGTATCCTAACGCTCCCTCTTTCCACAACTGCTCTTCTTCCTCGGCGCTATCTGGCGTTTTTCTTCCTTCTCATTGGTAATCCCTTCTGCGTGAACGTCTTTCATCTCAGCATCCAATATTTTGCGGAGACCACTATAACTATTGCTAAAAAAGAGACTAGTTTATATATTATAGCTATTTTTACGATTTCCAGTCACAACAACCCTGCGGTAATCAACTAAAGAACTATCGTCTAGAAGCTAGACAACACTCACCATGCATTCGACTTATATCCAGCATGTTGACGTCGGTACGATGTTGGGTCTCTACATGTAGATGACGTCACATTTTGAATGCCGGTAGCAATACACTTTGCTCATTGGCCCAATACCCTCAATACTGACACTGTTAGTGAAAATAGTTGAACTGTCAAATTTATTTCATGCCTCATAAAACAAAAGGAAAAACATGTTCCTCCCGAATAATTAATGATGTGAGAAGTGAGAAATGAGAAGTCGTTTCAAAGCCTCCAATTCGGACTAGACGGGGTTTCCAGTCCTCGCATTTAGTTCCAGTCTTCGGCTGCACCTCAGACTGGAACTAATTGCGCGGATTGGAAACCCCACCTAGTCCGAATTTTTGAAATACTACATCTAATGCCTATTGAGTGGCATTCCTGCATTTTGATAATAAGTAACACGCTAGGTAAAATATTTCATTTTCCTTCTGGCTTTGAAAAAGGAAGGAGGTGTTTTTTTTCTCAGGGGAATTCCCCGCTGTCTACGCTCCTTTAACTCGCAGCGGTTGATTGGTATTTCAACAACAATCTGACTGGTTATATTAATACTAGGGAAAGCTGTTGTACCAGTACTTCTTGCAGCTGAAAATATTATTTATTGGTGATTATCTTTTCTCGATTCATTTAGGTTTTAAATTAATTTAAATCATTTTTAAAATTCGAAACAGGTATTCTTGAATATTTTATTACAGGTATAGTCGTTTGGAATAAAGAAGAGAACCTTACTTCCTGGCGCATCACTAATATAACGAGCGATCTAAACGTTCTATTATTGAAAGCAAACGTTCTTCAAAAAAACGTGACCTATCGACTCACACTTAAAGTCATCAACACTAACTCCCGAGCCAAGATATTTGTCCATTATGATTTTCGTACAAACCTTCCACCTCTGTATGGAACGTGTTTCACAAACCCAATAAAAGGAGAAGCATTATTGAGCAAGTTCCAAATCAGCTGTGAGGGATGGCAAGATGAAAACCTACCGCTTTACTACGAGTGCTGGGTGCTATATCATGGATTAGTACTCGACAAACTTTTGTCCTATGGATACAGCCCTACTGTTTCGTTAACGCTTCCCGTGGGGAACAGTTCTACGAATTACACCTTGGAATTAAGATGCACTGTATTCGATGTATTGCACGAAGGCACTGACAACTTATTCAACCTGACAGTAAGTAGGCTACTCGCTCAGTTAGTGCTTAAATGAGGAAACCCTACTTTGGGTGCCACAGGTCCTTCTCGCCATTACCAGAAATCACTGGGATCAAATGAAAAAGGGTAAATGACGCCTACTAAAAGTTTGGTCTTCTGTAATGAACCCGTTGCAACAAATACGGGTATTATATTTGTAGCATTTGAATTAATAATCTACCGATATGTATTGTTCATATTTATTCAGTGTATATAAGTTTGCACATCCGTTCGCTAAAAGGCTCGGTATATCTGGGGTTCACTCTTGTTTATGACGTAATACATATGTGTGGCGGTACCGAGTCCAGTTTTGAACCTAATTCCGATTTCCGGCTTCGGGTTTTTCGCAAAAAAATATGTCGAAACTGGACCCCCCCTCCTCCCGGTTCGATATACAAGTTATACATACCTTGGACTCGTTAAAACAAATTCAACCAAGACATTAGCAAATATCGACCACCTGACACCTTTTTTTTATTGTTCTAGCTAGCCTTTTGATCGGCGCGGCTGGATATTAAACCTAATTACCACTGCACATTAAACCGGTTAGACTTCACTGTTCTGTAGGTCGTATCCAATTGGACTTTACTGATAAAGAATCCCATTGTTTTAGGGTTAGGGTTTGTATTGTTTTAGGGGTAGGCTATTGTTCGGGTAACCAATAACATTTCAGGTTGCAAACGGTGAAGTCTGCCCCCATTAAAAGGAACTAAACCTTAAAATCAACCCAACGTCTATACAAGATGTATTCGAAAGAAATAGCTATTTCATTTTTCGGTGTTGCGCGTCTATGAAGAGAAAATTAGTCTCCAAGTTCAATTTTCCGCTGATAAATCTATATTGTGTGGTGGCTCAATTCACTACAAATTTCGCCATATCGTACGTCACACATACCAAGGAAAAACAATCACACCTTGAGCCGTTAGTCCCGCTTTTCAATGTCGGGGACAGCATGGCAAAATAATGTATTCCCGTACCAGACGTCACAAATTACAAGACTTGAGCCGTCTGTACATAGCGGAGGTTGTGAGGAAGGTTTTCGGATTTTCTCTTCATAGACGCGCAACATTTTGAAAGGTAACCAAGCCTTTGGTGACATCGAGGCTAGAGTTGAGACAGCTTAGTTAGAGGCGTGTATCTAGTTAGCATGGTAATCAAAATCTATCCACATTCATAGCAGGAGGGCTTATATTGGTGCAGAGTTAATTCCAGCCTCCATGCGAGGCTGAGACATAGTTACCTTTCAAGAACTACGAATTGATCAGCAAGAAAACAGCAGCTCTTGTACCGCAAAAAATATTTTGAGACGACAATTTGCATATTCGCTCCTCGAAAATGAACTTTAAAGAACTTCTAATACACTCTAGTATTCTTATATTGAAGAAGTGGCTTTTATTAATTTCTGATACATTAGTTTGCCAAAAAGTTTCTTAGAAATGGGTAGTATAATGTGACTGTATAATAAATATGTTATGGGTGTATAATGTTTTAACATGAATTTAAAATTGGGTAAAGTGCACATGAGCCCAAGCCAGTTATCTTTGATATCGATTGTACATGAAGTGGATAGTCCAACGGTAGAATATTTCTTGATTTGGGTGTTGCGTCTACTAGATATAAAGGTTTATATTTCCAATATGCTAATGATGTGATGTCATTACCGACATTTGCTGAATTTCTTTGTGCTTGTGAATTAAGCTATTTTCTAACTTAATTTTTTTTTTGAAAAATCACTTTGATAAGCTTCAAATATAACTAAATTTGTCTCTACCAGCATGCTTTTGTGTAATAAGTAATGTCGGTGATGACATCACGTCATTAGCATATTCGAAATCTCTTAGACGTAACACCCAAATCAAGAAATATTCTACCTTTGGACTATCCACTTCATGTACAATCGATATCAAAGATAACTGGCTAGGCCTCATATGCACAAGTTTTTCCCAGTGGGAAGGAGATGAGTACGGAAGGGAGTTGAGCGGGTACATAAGAGAACTTAAAATGGTTGTAGCACACTATTAATTAACTAATATTATTCAACAGGTTGATCCTCCAGATGATCCACTACACGCTATTAACGACTATTTGTCCAGATCAGACAGTGATCTGAATGGGGACGATGGTCAGAAGATAAATCAGGCCTCTTTAGCTATTCTTAGTCTCCTCGGAAACGAGTTCTCTCAAAATGCAACAACAGAAAACAAAACCAAGGTAACGCGCCAGTTTTCTTCAACAAGTGAGATTGTTTCCATTTCTAGCTTCCGTATAAATGTTCTCTGTAACGTTACAAGGGCTTTCATGTTTCAGTTGGCCGTCGACCGTAGATATAGACGATTGTAGGAGCCCTTTCGACGTCTGTTTTCATTGGTACCTACATCAAGTATTCATCTTTTCATGATCACCTTCAATCATTTCTACTCCCGCAGCTATTCTACATCAGTTCTTTTTGTAATGGAAAGCCCTGCGTTACGAAAGTCTAATGCTAGTGACGTCGTTTGAGCTCTTTAATAATATAATTAGTTTTAGTATAATTTTCAAATGTCCTATCTTCAAGGTAAAACCTGAGAGTTAATAATAATAATAATAATGGCCATTTATATAGCACCATATCACCACTGTCTCGTTGCGCTTTACATATTTATTTACTGACATATCCCGTCAGTGAATGTTTTCGGACTGCTTTTACGGCGTTAATGGCTGCCACGCAGTTTACAATGTTGAGTGTGTGGTTAGTGCAATGGCCAGGCTGCTGTACCGGGTGACAATCCCCTTCTCTTTTTCGAGTAATACAACAGGTTCTTTCACGTCCCCTTCAAATACTGATTAGAAGTAGAAGGAGACAAGGCCAACGGCTTATAAACGTCCCTGCCCAAGGACGCGACCGGGATTCGAAACATAGTTGGCACGATACAGGAATTTTGGCACGATACAGGAATTTTGGCACGATACAGGAATTTTGGCACGATAAAGGAATTTTGGCACGATAAAGGAATTTCCTTCACTATTAGAATGTATTTTTTTAGATACGTACTGTTCAACTTTATGGATTGATAACAACAACAACAGACAGGCTAGATATGAGGAACAAAGTACCTTAGAAAATAAATTAATTAAAGTTTACACTTACTTGCTTGGATCACGTGACAGTCGAAACTGTTACCACGGCAACAGGCGCCCTTTACTTTTCTCGGCAAGAGATCACTAGGTCTCTTGTCTCAGCTAATACGGAAGGTGGACTGCCATACAGGGTAGAACATATACTATTAGCATATATAAAGAAACATTGTAGAAAAAAATAAGTTTTAATTAAGTAAGAGAGCATAAGTAAGAGAGGTAATCTCCAATACGCGCTTGTGCCATGAGAATGTATTAAAAACATTTTTAGTAACCGGAAGCAGCTGAGAAGTGCGCCGCGCGACAATTTTATGCCAGCTAAATAGTTTCGCGCACTCGCGCATTTTGCTTCAGCTGCTTTCGGTTATATTATATATTTTATTAGACATTATCATCGCACACCGCGCGCCACAAGATTCCCTTTCTTACTTATGCTCTCTTGTTTTAACCGACCCATTTTCGAACACTAGCCAGGACACTCTTAAAATTGATTTCCATGGTAACCCGTAACTAGGTCAGTTTAACTAAGTAAACTTAACTAACGATATGAATAAAGAGCAAACCGGCTTTTTCCGGACGAGTATAGCTTTGCAAAGGGTCTATTGCATAGAAGGTTTAGTAAAGAGTTCAAACTTCCTATTTCCGGTGGCATGGAAACGAGGCTAGTAATGTATGTTGATGTAACAGGAAATTATCTAAGGGTCTATGTTTTAAACATTCAACATATGGGTAATTTCAGGTTAAGGATGGAATGGTGTCATCGGTTGCAAATCAGCTTATTAATGGAACACAAGGCATATTCCAAACATCAGGCACACTGATCGAATGCACTTCCAACAGCACCGAGCTCTCAGTCGAATCGCAGGTAACAAACAAAGATTTAATATAATGATAAAAGTTATATGGCTTATCAAATCAATACAATTATTAATGCCTTCACTTAACATTATTAAGCCGTGTTTGTAATCAGAATAGACCGTACTCAAGCCATTTTGACTACGAACAACAGCTTTTGCACTCCCAGCCTCGTCTCTACGTCGAGTTTGGAAGTGCAAGAACAAAGGCTTTTATTCTCTTGGCCACTGCGTGATAAGCGAGAAATGTTCACAAAGTATCAAATGTTTCATTCTTTCTTTCATACTTGTGCACCAATTTATTTCTATTCCAAGCAATTACGTAGCTTTCTCCGTGGGACTACAAACGATGAAAGTATTTTTATTGCCTGTCTAATTCGATTCATTGTCCTTATATTTTAGATGAATTCTATCTACTCTGTTGACAATATGACGTCGTTATTACTTGAAAACGAATTAAATAGCACAGAATTTGATTCGTTGGTTATTGATAGTGGCGGGAAATATCTACTGCATCTGGCTGGTAACGTCATGGAGGGCGCGTCAAGTAAACATCACGAAGAAGAGAACGGAGCATCGATGAACGCTAACAACAGAACGAAGGAAGCTGTAAGTGATGAATCTTCAAGTTTCTTTAAAGCGAAACTACCAAAATAACGACCCTGAGGTAGAAGACAAATACCATATGAATGTCCTGATTTGCTTTTCAACCTTTTTCGATAGATGATGGCACAAAATGACCGAGAGTCACACATTTCCCTGTTCGGCCCGACCTACAATGTAAATCAATAGCTTATTTTACTCATATGACCACTTAGTTTGATTTGATAATGGCAAACGATAAGCAAAATGTCGAGCAGGTTCGGACGGCTTTTTCCAGCCCGCCACGTCAAACACGCACGGTCCCCATCACGTGATTTTGTAAATGGTTTTGAAAGGAACGCATGCGCGGAGGGTACACGTTCCTGTTTCATTTTTCACACTGAACATTCTGCAACTCAATATACAACTGAATGTTATTACAAAAAATAGCATTGCTATGGCCCCCATCATCAAGTGCTTTTACTATTATAATTATTATTACTATTATTATTTTCTTCCTTTGTCTGAACTTTTATTTTATTTTCTTCTTCAGCTCAAATTCGTTGCCCAAAAATCTTTGAATGTCACCGCTGCTTTGGCTGAGACCATTTTCACCAAAATGTTCCCGGGCGAGCCAACCAAGGACTTTACGAGTCCTAACTTTGGATTGTCACTTTCAAAAACATCGGTGGATCACATTCCAAGCCACTTTGACGTGATGAGTGGAAGCGTCGAAGTACCCGGAGACATAATTAAAGAAATCCTGAAAGAGAATGTTGAGGTAAAGCTCACTCTTTTCATTGCGCGAAAGACTATTCTTCCGTCGCAACAACTGGGACTGGTGCTGCGTATTTTCAAGACAATCGAATTTGATTTCATTGGTGACTCGAATTCTAGTAAATCGGTTCGTCTTTTATTGTAGTTTTAATCAAACGTAGCATTATTTGGTCTATTAAATTAAAATCTAGGGTACTATGTACACGAGGGTATTATGTGCGGCACACCGCGGCAAAACCTCACGCGCATGCGCTTCAGTTGACCCGTCGCGCGCGTTTCCCCAGTTTCCCGCCGAAACTAAAAGAAAACAGAGGCAACCACCCCTGTTTCTAGTTTTAAGTACGTACGCGTATTTAAGTAAAATCTTTCGCGAAAAACAAGAAAACTACTTAAAAGCTGAGACTACGACTTAAACGGTTGACGTTTTATTCATTTGCAATTCCCGGTGAGTTTACTAAGTTATAAAATTATTTACTAAAAACGTTTAAGACCTTGGAAACTTGTATTTGTACTCCAGACCTTCCGTTCTTTCGGCCAGTGGAGCATATTTTTTTGCCGCGGTGTCTTTGTACGGTAGGGGTGGGGTATCATGCACGGTGCTTTAAATATGGCAAGAAGGAAGAGGAAAAAACAGACAACTCTCACGAAACCTCCAAACCAGGGCCGGAGGGACTCCCATAGAAAAGTGACGGGGATGATCGAAATTTTAAAAGGAACATCTACAAGGTACCAGAATCAAATTTGTTTTCCCCCTAAGATTACCAATCCCAAAACACAACTGAAATTAACTGACCTTTGATCCAAGTACAATTGAATGTCAAAATACCAAAACGCGAAACAAGGCCAAGAGATAATTAAATGTTAATTATATTTTCTGACAAGTAGTTCTTAACTTACTTTGAATACCCTAATTTAAGGTACCACGATAACCACAACTTAACTTTATGTGGACGTTTCAAATTGAATACCCTAAGTGGTAACAAACTACGCATTATTAACCCGTAAACGACGAGTATCCCCGTCAGCGCCGTATATGGAGTGCCCCCGGGCCCCCAAATAACACGAAATGTCTACTTAGTTACGTTATTTATGCATATCTCATTCCAGTGCAATCGGACGGAAGGCCAGTCATGTCCAACTACAGAGCAGATCTCTATAAGGAGTCGATCTACGTTTATAAGGTCAAACCCCTACTTCTGGGGAGAGGAGGAAGATGGTACTAACCGAGTAAACTGCTCTGTTGTAAGCCTTGCTTACGAAACGTCGTCCGATGGAGAGATTTCTGTTAAAAACATTTCCAAACCCTTTAAAATTCAGATTCCCTTTGTACTCCCCAAGAGTTTGAATAACATCTCTAAATATCCTTTTTTTGTTACACCAGGCCGATATACTATGCATAGGTTTCGTGTTGAACATAATAATACCGCTTTCGATTTTGTGATCAAGCCAAAGGATGAGGTATTTGTTACTGTATATGTTCGCTATGGTCAGAGGCCTACCTCTACGGATCACGATTACGAGTTCTACCATCCGAATTTGTCCTCCTGTGTTGAGCCAACAGAAAGGGATAATTGCACTGGAGTCTACGACTTCAATGAATGTATGGGGATAGACGGGAAAATAGTTCCATTAAACTCCACACTGTGCAAGGATATGCCAAACGTTAACTTCCTCTTTAACTCATCGGAAGTGCGTAACTTTACAAAGTGCGCAACCTATCAAACCAACGTCACTTGTCCACCGACGGACTGCAATACTTCATGCAAGGGTGCTAACTGTAGTCGTGGAAACAGTAGTGATTTTAACTGCACAAATATTCCCTTGTGTAAAAACGTTGAGAACTTCTTGAAGTGTACTAACATCTTGCCTGATAGATATGAAAGGTGCAAAGGGCTACTGAAAAAAAAGAAGCTAATTTACGGCAGGTATGAAAAGTGCCTAAAAAATCGATACAGGATCTATTTTGATCTCAAAGTGTACGGTAAAACGGGATACTACTACGTAGCAATTCACTATCCCGCAATTCCTCCTAACATAACCTCATTTGCTAATGTGTCAAATGTTACCAGTGCCCAAAATGACACCGGAAATTGGACTACCGCTAGCCAAGTAGTCTTCAATACCACCGGAAGCACTACCAAGCATTCTTTGTCCATCCGCAGATCTTTGCATTGTCTAAAAAGGAGGCGCTGTTCCAGGAATGCGAAGGGCACGGGCAGGAGAACAAAGAGAGATACAGTCGTTGATATAATTGAAGAAATATGGCAGAAGAGATTATTGGCCAACGAGATAACCAAAGAAGAAACTCTTCCCAACAACGAGCGTGAATCGATTCTGAGTAATTTGGCAAATGAAGATTTACCTGAAAGGAAAGACAATTTACGGCTTGATCGTAGAAGCTACGACGGAAGTACGGAAGAGCCAATAATAGAAAATAATGGAAGTGTCCCAGTTTTAAGTCAAAATCATAAACATACTCTGGTTGCAAGCAAAGTGTATGACGTGGCTTCTCGGATGCGTCGAGCTGTTCTCTCTAATAATGATACTGCAAGGAATACTCGAGCTGTTTCCTCTGGTGATGATGCTGCCATCAAGCAAACCCGTCGATGCGCTGTAGTGGAAGAGAAGCCAGCTCCTACCATTCTTTCTACTCCTTCTACTTTCCTTGCACTTGTTACCAAGCCAGAGTTCAATGAGACTTCCTCTATGAATTATTCATTTGATATCCATGTGTACTCGTGTTTGTATTGGGATGCATATGCTGAAATCTGGAGTACGGATGGATGTAAGGTAATAAATTTATTGGTAATTAAGATAATTCCAGTTCGTGCATCGACCCTATCCATTTGTGAATCGTGTATGATGTAAAGTTTATTACATACCAATTATCTTTGTTTAGTGACTCACCCGGCCTTTACTCGTATACTTTATCTGGCGTTTTTCTCCAAGCGAGATACATTTTAATTAGCAGTTAATGCCGCCTTGCTCTTAAACTCGGGCAGGGCCTATAAACAGCCCAATTCTCTTTGAGCCTGTTGCTAGTAAAACAGTACTAAGTCTTTTAAAGAGATGCCCGAGTACAAAATAGTTATTGTCTCAAAATGATATTTGGACTGTCCTTAAAACTGAAATCGTAATAAAAACGATTTCTTTTGCCATGCAAACATGTAGAATTCTTTTGAAAGTGTATTACGCAATAGCGTTGACGACGTCATAAAGTTGTCGAGATAACATATCCTTACTGCTCACACTTTTAATCTTTTAAGCTTCGATACAGTAGACTTATCCAGATTTTTCAGCAGAATGAGGGCAACTGTATGACGTTATATTATCAGAATTATTACGCAATACACTTTCAAAAAAATCCTACACGTTTGCACTGCAAACGAAGAAATCGCGCGCATCGGCTTTCATTGCGATTTGCAGTTTTCAAGACAGTCTAAGTATTCTTTTGAGACCATAAGTGTTTTGTACTCAGCTATCCCTTTAAATATGTTGATTTGTTTTGTACAGCCTCACGCGAATTCTACTCCAAATCTTCTCGTCTGCATGTGTGACCATCTCACCTCGTTTAGTGCTGGGATCCTTGTTCCACCTAATCATATCGACTTCGATAAAGTATTCCTCGGTTTCAGAAACATTGGATCAAACCTTTCAGTCCTCTTTACTGTCATTGGATTGTTTCTTCTCTACTTTATTGCTCTCATATTAGCAAGACGAGCCGACAATAAAGACAAACTAATGGTAAGATGAGCCACCGGACACGAAAAGATGGCGGCTTCTATTTGTACCCACAATTCCTCGCGCGCGAAGCACATTAAATTCTATATAAAATTGCGGTGGGGAGGTCTTAAATCGTAAAAACAAGCCAGAACATTCAATTGATGTTGCCAATACACTGTCATTGAAGAGAATAGAGGAATTGTATGTGTGCTTCACTGTGTTAGGTTCGCAAGGGATTGTGGTCAAATGGAGAGCCGCCATCTTTTTCCGTACGGTAGATTCACCATCGTATGTTCCCTCCACGGCCACTACTGAAATATACAACATATCCTCGTTCTAGAATTACCAATTATCAGTAATTGGCTTTTGCTCTTCAATTATCAATAATCGGTAATTCTAGAACACAAATTAAACAATGACATTCTTAAAACCAGTCAAGGATAAAGATAAACAATTGTCCAAATCCGAACGGCGGTAGACGCGCTTAGTGTAGCGGTCGTAACGCCTGCACTGCCAAGCACAATACGCAAACGATTACGAGTTCAAGCCCGAGTAGGAGCGCTCAAAACATGCTTTTCTTTCGTTAACCTTCTCTTCTTGTTTACCTGTGAACCCTAGCTCTAGGTGAGTGAGAACCCGTCGTTTACCCGCGAACTCGTCCGATGGTTAGGGTTCGGTTTATGGTTCGGGTTAGGATTTGTCGTAGTATTACCAATAATCGGTATTTCAAGCGTGTTTGCCATTTACTGATTATTGGTAATTGTAGAGCGAGGATGCGTTGAAATATAACATCAACGAAACTTAATATCCTATAAAGTAATTATGCCAGTTTAACTTCACTTGTATTAACCTCTAAATATCTTAAACATCTTTTTAGCGGACAACTACAGTATTTACTGCACCACGCTCAAATGAAGCTAGCTACAGCTACGAAATCAGCGTTTACACAGGGACGTTCCAAGGCTCGGGAACAACGGCCAACGTTGCTATGGTGATTTATGGTGACCATGACAACAGCTATGTCATCCCTCTGGCGGACGGGAGTGGTAAATCAGAGGAACTTCTTTCGCGTAGTAACGTCGCACAGTTCACAATAAACACGCCGAAATGTTTGGGTCCAATCAATTACATCAGCATATGGCATAACAATGGTGGAGACAATCCTTCTTGGTTTCTACACCAGGTTGTTATTCGTGATGTACAGACAGACAAGAAATACTTTTACCTCTACAGCGATTGGCTTGCAGTTGACAAAGGGGATGGGAAAATCCAACGGCGGATCTACACCGCGAGTAAAAAGGAAATGACAAAATTCAGAAATCTTTTTTACGCGCATACTTCTAAGAGCTTCGCCGATAAACATTTATGGATCTCTGTAGTGCTACGTTCTCCCACAAGTCCCTTCACTCGAGTACAGCGTGTTACGTGCTGCTTATCGCTGTGTTTGTCGGTTATGCTTGCAAATGCCATGTTTTATAAAACCGCTGGAGGATCACACAATACAATCAAGATTGGTCGGATACAGTTTAGTTTAAGACAAATCATCATAGGCATCGAGAGCAGCCTTGTAGCTTTTCCTCTTAACGTTCTTATTATAACTTTGTTCCGTAAAGTTCGACCAAACGATGAAAGGACCAGTAAAGGCAAAAGCAACACCAAGTTCAACAAGAACAAAGTCTCAAATTACGATAGAGAAGACACCGATGCCAGCAGCAACAAATCCTCAAGTTCTGCTAATGATGAAGGCAACACCTTCAAGAACTCGAACTGTCGTCTTCATTATTGGACAGTATACTTCGCCTATGCCCTTTGCTCTGTGAGCTCTCTGACGTCAGCTGTGTTTGTGATTTTCTACAGCATGATGTGGGGCACTTCGAAGTCAAACGAGTGGACCATATCAGTGATGGTATCCTTCATACAAGATATCTTTGTTGTCCAGCCCTTGAAAGTTGTGACCATTGCAGCTCTTTGGTCTCTTCTCTTCCGCAAACCTCCCGAAGATGAACAAGTGTATAAAAGGAGCAGTGAAGTAGTCCAGTCTGAGAGAGAGCAAATTGATAAAGTAAACAGTGATAACCATGAAAACTTAAGTGACCATTTGGCCAGTTTTAGCAGCTCGCTTGAACCTTTGAATGATGAAGAGTTGATAGCGTTCCGTGAGCATAAAGTGACAAGTAATAAAATGAAGGCGATATTCAAGGAAGTTGGTTTTCATCTGACATTCTACATCTTATTGTCAACCGTCTTGATTGGTGAAGAATCTGGTCATCGATACAGGCTGTCGAATCACATGGAGAACGTATTCAGGAAAACTGAGCAGGTACATGTATTAGCTTCTTTGCCGACCGCTTGAGAACTTTTCATCTGATAAAACGTTCCTATAACACACTAACACTCTTAAATGATAACAAATTAGCGAAATCTTAGGCTGAGGTCTAATAAGATCCTCAAACAGAAAACGGAAAAAATCGAAATGCGACACTTAGTCCGATTAAGAGTTTAACAAGAGAACAAATAATAAAGGACACAAGACTTAAAGAGAACCTCCAATAAAGAACATGTTTGCTCTCCAATGTTCCTTATGGATACCTAAATATATTGCTGTGTTTGTCTCCTGTAAATTGTACACTATAGGTCAGTTATGGATTTTCCGCACGTCCATAAAACTTATTTGAATTTCACGAGCGCCGCCATCTTGGAATCTTATGACTTCACACGGTTGCCCCTATTGTTCACAATAGAATACCTATTGTTCTCTACCAATAGAGGCAACCGTGTGACGTCATAAGATCCAAGATAGCGGCACGTGGGAAATTAAAATGAGTTTTATGGACAGGAATATCGGTCCATATATGACATCTAGTGTACAATTTACAGGCGACAACTGCACCAATAGATTGAGGCAGCATAAAAAATGGTGTAAGACATTTTTCAAATGTTTAAAAGTAAGATCAAATGTTTAATGAATTGTGATTTTTTTTTCAAAAGAATGTATTAGTGGAACATTTAATTTTACTGTTAGGTAATTTGTTGTGTTGTTACTTGAATCAGATGGGTAAGAAGGAAGCCAGTTAATTAGAAAACTTGCCAAAGTAATGTATATTATTTCTTCTGTAGGTCTCTGATACAAAGTCGTTCTGGAAGTGGTTGGACACCTACCTCATTCCTGGACTTTACGACACCAAATGGTACAACGGCAGAAACTTCACAGACGAGGAAGGATTTATGTCAACCAAGAAAGCTTTCCTGGTCGGCATGCCAAGGATAAGACAGACGCGAGTTAAACCAGGCAAGCATATTAATACGTAATATATTTAAATACATTTCTTTTTTGCTTTTTCCTCGCTTTCTTTTGGTGACGAATTGTATTCTTTGCTATACTATTAATTCAATTAATGTTCAAGACTTTCTAAATCCCGCAGTTATACTGTACCACCTTAGTAGCTAACCTTAGATTGCATATCCATCCCCGAATCCACCGTACAGATCAAACATGACGGCTTATACTTTTACACACAATTATTTGCGCATAAAGCCCCTTTTCAAATCGCGGTAGAGATGTTTAGAATATCAAATTAAAAGAAGCAAGTAAAATTATGTTCTCACAGCACTGTTACTTAAGACTTATAATGGATGATTTTTACAAGTTATTTGGACCGTGTTAAGCTCGCAAGGTATCGTGGTCAAATGTACTGGTGATTTGTGTATGCACCATTTTGCGCATGACCGTTTGAGCGGGCGAGCTTGCGCATAGACTTCAAAAACCTCATATTTCGTCGACATTCAAATAGACCTCGATCCCAGTCGTTAGAGGCAGTATTTCTTTGTTATTATTTTTGCGTGTAGATTTATTTTAGTGATTGACTAGCTGGCAATAGCTGAGTACAAATACACAGTATATCGAACAAAAATGATTATTTATGTATATTAGATATATCTATTGTTTTGTCACTACTTAATTCTTTGATGCTTAAGGGCCATTGACATGTTGCTAGGGAAAGTTTGCGACATCGAAAAAACCGGAAAATTAAAGAGTGTGCAATAATTATTGTCAAGGTGACTCCTAGGGTAAAGTCTTGTAGTCTGATGACGTCATCAAGTGACGTCATGATGACGTCATCAAAATCAGATAATTTATAAACTCTCCAAGGATTTTTGATCTACTAGTAATTTATGAATATTTTCCGAACCTACGAATTAATGCGCATAAAACGGAGCATGCTTTTGCCATTACGACAAAAAATGAAGATTTTACAACACTTTTCAGTCCAATTTTAAGCTTTTTTGGCGAATGAAAAGCCATAACTTTGGCATTTATTATCGGTTTCCAAAATCCTAGCCTGCATCGCATCCGAACTAAACCCCGGTTAAGTCCGTCTGCGAAACAGCGACAGAAAGCTTGTTCTAGACCACCAGCAGCGTACCGCGATTTGAGTACACGTTCTGATTGGCTTTTACTAATGCTCTTTCTTACACGTCGTCTGACTGGCCATTCAACTGTCACCAGCCTCAAAGATTGTTATGATGGGCAGTTCATGTCACGTCAGAGGCCGCTCGGTTGAAACTGTTCGTTTGCACGTGGTCAGCTGTTTACTTGAGATTTCTCGCCCTAGACGGGCTCTGTCGTCGTTTCCCTGTGTTTTACTATCGGAAAAGGTTAGCTTTATTTCAATTTCGGGTCAGATTTTGAAGTAATGTAACGTAATAGGCTGCCCGTGGTTTAGTGCGACATGAAAGGAAACTTACCGAACACATTAAATGGAATCTGTCACGACGAAATGTAGCCTCCGATGCAGACGTGGCAAGACGAAATGCTCGTTCGAGGAACACACAAAGAAATCTCCCATGCAGCTTGGAAATATTTAGTATGTGCCACATCGAACTCAACTCCGGTCAACTGTTCTTGTTCTAGCACAGGCTTCCCAGACTCGACGTATATTTCCCGCTTATTAGTCTGTTGGGTTACCTGTGGTTTATCGATTAGTTTCATAACGATCTCAGAAGAGTTTAAATAATTGCTTCGTGTGAATTCTCTTTTCCGATTTCTACGAAATGAATCTTCAATAATAAAAGATTGATACTTAATGAAGTTGTGTGAGTGGTTTTTTGGCGATTTGTGGCCTTCTAAAGCAGTTTATTAGGATTCGAGATTTTGACCGTTGGCCGAGGCTCTAAGAAAATTTACAAAGTAGGCAAGTCGACCTTGCCAAAGCACACACTTACCTCAAAGATCACACAAAAATCGGCACTTTTCTTCCTCACTCGCTATTCAGCTTTCGGCACAGGAGAGAATAGTTATCAAGAAACATCTGACCAGAGATTTAGGAAAATCCATCAAATTTATCATCGCCAAACGGCCTCCTCGAGACCCAAAAAGCGCGACCTTGCAATGATCTGTCAGAACCAGAATGACCAAAGCGGTCGAAAATTTTCCCAACCCTACCCAAAACGATGCAAATCGCCTTTTCTCATGGGGGAACCCCAAGCGTGAAATTATACGAAACTGGCGGTTACAGACTAATTTGGAATTTGGATCTCGCCAATCAGAGGACCAAGACAGTGGGCTGGGGTCTTCACCGAGTGTTATGACAGTTCCACGTGAGAAATTTTCGCGAGTTCCAAATTGAAAATTAGTCTGTAACCGCCAGTTTCGTTAAAAGCCTAGTAATGGTCTCTCTGATTGGCGATATATTTGTTTCCGTTCCTCGAGCGGAAGTATAATTTCACCCATGAAAAAGGCGATTTGCATCGTTTTGGGAAAATTTGGGAAAAATTTGGGAAAATTTGGGAAAATTTGGGAAAATTTTGGACCGCTTTGGTCATTCTGGTTTTTACAGATCATTGCAAGGTCGCGCTTTTTGGGTCTCGAGGAGGCCGTTTGGCGATGAGATCGTTATGAAACTAATCGATAAACCACAGGTAACCCAACAGACTAACAAGCGGGAAATATACGTCGAGTCTGGGAAGCCTGTGGTTCTAGCAAACGAATCTCGATTTCAAACTGATATTGTACAAATATCATTGCTCTTCTCGACGTGTACAAAAGCCGAAATATTTTGAAATGTAAATTAGCCGTCAGTCGCACTGGTGACAGGCTGGTGACAGTTGAATGGCCAGTCAGACGACGTGTAAGAAAGAGCATTAGTAAAAGCCAATCAGAACGTGTACTCAAACACGGTACGCTGCTGGGGGTCTAGAACAAGCTTTCTGTCGCTATTTCGCAGACGGACTTAACCGGGGTTTAGTTCGGATGCGACGCAGGCTACCAAAATCCATGCTCGAATTTGTGGAGAACGTGGTCAACAACATTTTAACGGGAAAAAGTTTGGTGTTTAGTGAAAGCGCGCAAAATGTTTAGGATTTTTAGAAACCGGAAGTGAAGAAATTAACGCATGCGCAAAAGTGCCTGTTTTGTGGTCGTGAAATAGTCACAGAACTGTTGTTGCAGTAAAGTCTACAATAATTGGTCGAACTGGATGTGCATTTTCTCCTATTTCATCCGACAATGGCCAGTTTCGGAGCTTCGCTGAATACTCCAGTCTGCAATGAGCTAGCTTGATTGTCTGCATGCAATGAGCGTCGGACTGTGTGAAGCACATGCCAGGAACCTATTTCGCGGCAAACCGAAGAGCCAATAGAAATCAAGCTAAAATTAGACCAACATTCGACAACTTTCACTTGAAGTTGAATATCGTGCGTGGCCGTTCACGACAATTTGTTTTCCGACATCAAAAATACTTTTTTAAGGATGAAAACTGACCTGTATTTTAATTAGTTGCACTGAGGTTCAATCACAACTTTACCAGGAACCCGAAAGCATTATCTGGAGACAAAAGTGTGCATGTTTGTGGAAGGTTTGAGTTGAAAACCTGCCGGTCGAAAATCACTTGACTTCTTGAGTGGCCGTACTTTTCCTCGTGTTTTTAGAAGCCATGTTCTCGCTGGAAGCAGCCATTTCAGCTTCTATATCTTTGACAACTATAGATACTATTTTATACAAAATGTTCTTTCAATCTATCAACAGCGGGAAGAGCTCGGCTACATCTGAGAATCCAATACAAGTTTGCTTTCCCATTCATCGGCGATTTCCTGACTGATTTCGCTCATCACTGTGTTGGCGGCGCCTTACGCTTGCCGTTACCTTTTTTTTTGCTCGATACAAATTATTAATTCTCTCCCTTTCTCTAGGTTCAAGTATAGTTAGGCGCCTTTCGAGTCATGAACGATTCCTTCAACTGAATTATCGGATTGAGTTTCCTGTCAAGTATTATTTTCTTTCACACGATAAACCAAGCTTTTCATTTTCCAGCGACAAAAGCACCCACTATGGCTTGTTCCGACGTTTGAATACTTTACTTAATTCATTCATGAAAACCTTTCAGGTAAACCACGGATAAAACTTACAAACATGTGTAAGTATTAAACTATCGGGTGGTCGGTGGACACGCATAAAACTAGCCTGAGAAAACAGCCGACTTATATCGCCCGAGTCGGCTGTTTTCTTAGGCTGGCATAAACCGGAAGTTAAAATCGCATCTGCTCCTGCGAGCATAGCAATGGCGTTACATAGCAACGGAATATGTCAATGGGCCTTTAATCACTTAATTAATTTGTTCGAAAAGACTTCAAGACCATTAAATAAATATCTACTTTTCTTTTTCTTAACCAGTGGAATGCGAAGCAACAAAAGACTACCCGAATCTTCAGAAATTCTTCCCAAAATGTTATCCGAGCTACTCTCTCTTGAATTCAGAAGAATCATCAGGGATTTCTCTTAATGACACCGTCTTGAATGGTAAGATCGGATTCGAAAGAATTTGCCTTCAACCATTTCTGTTCCAAAATGCTACTGCACTCGGGACATTACCAGTTGTAACAGGTGATGTGATATACAGTGCCGGAGGTATGGTGGCAGATTTGGGATACACCTTGTCTACGGCAAAAGAAGTTATCCTTAACATCAAAAAAGACAAGTGGGTTACTCGTCAGACAAGAGGCATATTCATCGACTTCACTGTGTTTGAACCAGCATCCAATCTCTTTGCTGTTGCACGGTTTACATTCGAGTACAAGGAAACAGGAAAGATACATCCTTCATACCGAATAGAACCTTTGGCGCTCTACGGATCGGGTAGTGGTGCCTTTGATGCAGTCCTTGTCGCCTGTAAAGTTATTCTCGTTCTTATGATCATCTTTTCCTTCATTAGAGAAGTTGTAAAGATAATTCATGAGAACACCACGTATCTCAAGGACGTTTGGAATGTTCTAGAGGTATTGCTCGTTGGTTTTGGAGTAGCAATGATCGCGCTACACATCGTCAAGACGATATATGTTGAGCAAATGATTAAGAAAATTCAGAAGAACCCTTTTGCAAGAATGAGTTTTGATTACGCCGCCGTTGGAACAGACGTTTGGAAGGCATTAGCATCGGTCGTCATATTTCTGGCAACTATCAAGCTCCTCAAAATTCTCAAGTTCAACCCACTAATAATTTCCCTTTCCTTGGTGATGAAGCTTTCCCAGCCATACCTGGTATCAATGTCGGCACTGTTCGTGGTTGTTTTCATGGCCTTTGCACACATGGGACACCTCGTGTTTGGACCTCAACTTGTCATGTACTCGACATTCATGAGATCTTTCGTTACTGAGTTCGAGATGATACTTGGAAAAAGTGTTTTCCATGAACTCACACGTGTGGCTCCCAAGATTGGACCACTCTTCTTTTTCAGCTACTTCATGATCACTACGTTGTTGCTGATTAACTTCTTTGTGGCGGTTCTTAATGACTCGTACGAAGATGGACGACAGAGCATTGAAGAAACCAGCGAGGACTTGAAGGTAGCCATGTTGATGTCAGCTTACTTGAAGTCATCTCTCCAAGACATCTCTGACGACCTCAAGAAAATATCAAGGAGAGCAGTAAAGAGAGAAACCGATGAAAGTATGACACATCCGGTCCTTTGACAGAGATAAAGAAAGAGATCAGTATCTCTACTGAGACTAAATGTATATATAACCCTAATATAATACCTTATCCAAACCCCTCCACCCATTCCAACGCGTGGTCCTGGAGTCGAAACCATGAAAGTGAGCCGGGCCAGTCGGTCCATAGCTGATCGCGCCGGAAAACACTATCTAACAATGATCGAAACCAGAAACCAGCTGATCGCGCAGGAGAACACTATCTAACGACCTAAACCAGAAATTTTCAGCAATCGTTCATAGGTAGAGTATAAAAAAAACATTTCATGGATTTGTTGTGCATATTAAAGCATAATACGACCATAAATCGCCCAAAAATGGTTGAACAAGATTTAACCCTTTATAGCCCAAGAGATTTTAACTGATTTTAGCTGTTTCTACACTAAAATGAACCCTCCCCCCTAAAGAATATATAGCCATTGTTACCATGGAACTTTCATCTGACCAAAAATACAGGGGGCTCAAAGTTTTTTGTCGGCCATTTTGGATACGTTGACGTCGCATTGCTATGGAGTTGGAGGGATGTTTGATTGGGGAATACAGAATTTAAGGCTTTTAAAGCCTTTTTCACCATTTATAGAGTGCTGGAGGACATCATTCAGTCTGATGAGAGCTTCAATCAGCACTTTCTCAAAGAACCGAGTCTGTGCCAGTGCTATTGTGATGAAGAAAGAGCCTCATTTCCCACTTGTGAATGGGCCAGGACGTCACTTTAGCGTGGACTTTATAAATTGGGGTCTGGAGCTACCTATCATAGCGTTTTTGGAAAATTGGACAACATTTACTTGCCATTGATTCCAATATGAAGCTATTAGGTCGAAATGGCTTTAGACTTAGTATATATTTTGAAGAAGGAAGATGGGAAAAGGGCCATGTCGCTGTTTTGTAGGATTTTCCGGCATGCTTTGCGGTCATTACGGATGATTTCAGCTTGCTATGGGCAAGAATGGCTTGGTGCTGGGCAAGTTTAGTTGTTGGGAGACAGAAAGTGAGGTTATATAGTTCAAACATGAAACTCTAAATTTTATGTGAAATATGCATTTTTGTGAGAAATTTTAGAATCTGAGGAGAAATATTTTTTTTCTAAGTGCCATTTTAGCTACTTTTCAGTTCTGAAATGAAATAATGTTAACTGAAGTTCACTTATACAAAGAAAGGAGGATGTAGATGAAATTATTCATTTGTAATATGCCTAATGCATTTCAATAGGATCATTTGTTTATACATTATGCTGTGTGTGAATCTCAGGGCTTTTCTCTTTAAACTTAGCAAGACTGAAACACTCAAAGCGAGTAACCAGTAAATGGCCACAGGAGTGGCCTACTGGCTATAAAGGTTTAAAACATATTACCTAGTCAACTATTTTTGGCTAGAGCTGATAAGCACTTTAATGTTCGACTCGTTTTATAATATTCATAAGATGAATGAAAGTTAGCATGAAATATTTAAAATTGAATTTATATAATTTATTAATGAGGTTATATGATATAAACCAAGCAAATGCATGACACTACCCAACACACGCTACGAACGTTGCTAGCGTCTAATTAACACGCATGCTCACATCTTATTACCCGGGTAAGTGGCAACCATGTACGGCTGTTTCGTACTTGTCAGGACTTATCATCATATGAAATATTTTAAAACAGTGAAATGAAACTAATATTTCATACACCGCCACTATAATTATGACGTAATTCGGTCCCTAGAACGTTTATTAGTTTCTTATTCCAGGCTATAAGAAGCTAATGGGCCTTGTGCAGGAATGCAACTGGACGTCAAGAAAATCTCACTTCATTTAATATTTAAATGCACTTGTACGAGATCGGAGTGTTATTACCAAAACCTGTTTGTAAATGCTATTTTCCCCCTCGTCGATCTTTCTAAAATGGCATTTGGAAGTTTGTTTGCCACTCGTGATCCCATGTGAAAGGCGTTACTGGATTGTTGCACAGTTTGGGAGCAGCAGTCACATACCTTCTAGTAGAACTTAGAAACATTGTATATATTAAGTAATGGTTCGCCTAAGAACTATAGCAAAATACAATAATAGGCTGCGGCAATGGGCATATCCCACATACGATGTTGCTTGAATATGCCTTAAGTGCTGTGTGAGATGTATGTCTATACACCTGTAGTTCAAACTACAACCAGAAAATCAAGTATTGTTTATGCTGTTGGCGCTTTTTACTGTGAAAACTCTGAAAACTCAAGGAAGCCACCATCCAGCCAATCGAAAAGGGAGAAAACAAAAGATATTTCAATCGCAAATTTGATAACTTTCCCCACATACGATATTCTTCGAAATTAAACCACACTTAGTTTGATCAAAAATAACTTAAAACTTCAAAAGATATCGAATGAAAATGCATTATTTCGATTGGTTTCTATTGAATTTATTAGTATCAACCAATGAAATTACGAAAAAGAAGAATAGAAAATTAGCTTTGCCGTTCATGCTATCGTTCTTAGCCGGATCGAGCATTACTTAATGCATTTAAGAATTAAAGTCACTTAAGACATATCGTCTTAATAGGCAGACTTGTATGTAATTTTTAAGAGTATTTTAGGTTAACATTATTGGTATTCCATTATTACCATTTTAGCTCAGTATTTATTTTTTAGACTATATAGAGATGCAACAGATGTAATGCGCATTTGAAAATATTTATTGTAATTTACGCGATATATAGATCTCGAATAGCCTCCCTAACATCCGGGTGACATGCACTCGTTTCGGTTCACACAATAGGCCTTTTGCAAGAAACAGCTGTCACGTGCTGATATATCACTTCAACAACCAATGAATTGTAGCTCTGTCACCCAAGGTCTTGATAATCAGTGACTTGATCAGAAGAAGATTATTATTTGATCTGATTAAAATTATAATTCGATATAATTTTGTAGTCATGTAACTTTAAAGAACGCAACGAGAAACGTCGACAAGCAGGATTTTAATTATACACGATATTATGTGTGTTGATATGTAGCATTATTTGTTAGTATAATCAAGAAATAAAATTCGAAATAAGATATGATTGTGTCGCATTCTGGTCCGTTCTTTTAACTGCTACAATTTGTTGAACCTTATTATAAAGTGAGGGGTATCGAATTAAAATCATTGAATGTTCTGTTTTCTAGCTTGATGAATATAAATATAATCACATCCAAACATTCGATTTTTAAATAGAGCAAATGTTTCATCTGATTTTAGCCGGAGGTTTTTAGTTCCCAGATAGTTTCACATGCACTGATAAATGACACTGACCTTATTCTGAATGTGAAAACAAGTAGAGAATATATAGCCCTCAAGGCATTCTCTAAAAAATCCTACCCACTAATTATAGAAAACTAGGAAATTATCAAAGGCAAAATGCGATATATCCTCCACCCTCTATGCTTGTCAATCTGTAGTTCGTCGCTCCTGATTTCCCGCCTTTTCCATCATTAATTCACGTGACCATGTACACCCGGGAAATAGAAGCCGGGATTGCATGTTCTAATGAAGCATTCAAGACATGTTTCAATTGAAGGATTTATACTTGGTAGCAACGGAAATACTAATTCCCAAATTCACTATAAAGCCGATTGGTGTTGGTAAGGTAATATGTCCTGATCAACCCACCATTTAAAATCATGACTGTCCCAAAAACAGCCGAATGCAGCCGCTAGGTTTATATTACTGATGTCCCGTTCAGGCCTCAGTTCAGTTTGATGAAATTTGGTGAAGTTTCTTCATTCTAAGCAATTTTATTATTTTGCTTGTTTTATTTCGAGATGCAATGACATAGACAGAGCTATCGTGTTACTGTTGGAAAGTTTGTGGAATCGATATGGCAGGCGAAATGTTACTTCGTAGAGTTTCAGTACGTTCAGTGATAATTTTTAATAGAAAATACATAAGCAAATACCGTGAACAAAAATCCTGCAAAAATACGTTGGATCCGAAGTAAGGACCTATGCAGCCAAAATATAAACGTTTAAGAATGAAAAGTCCGAAGACTATACAGCAAAGCTGATATACAATGTAAAATTATAAAACAAAGCACTACGGTCTGGCCAGCATCACTATATTTCTTGCAAAGCACTGACACGTTTAGTTCAGATTTGCTTGGTTTTTGGCTTTTCGCCACACGTAATGACGTATGACCCGATAACCAAGCCTTTCTGTGAGCTCTTACTAGATGCTTTTTAGCGCAGTCCGGGTCGGGGGTGCGGTGGCGCCGAGGCCCGCGTGCTGTTTGCTATGCCATACTGACGAGTTCTAATAAGAACGAAACAGCTGTCTATGGCTGCAGTCTAGTTCGAGCACTTTTCGTGTCAGGCCTAGCTAACCGTAGTGCTTTGTTTTAGAATTTTACGTTGTATATCAGTTTTGCTGTATAGTCTTCGGACTTTTCATTCTTAATAATTTTTGAAAAGAAAACATTCCTGTCTCTCCTCAGGACTTTAATTTTTTAAAGTACGAATCCCCGTTCCCTTCCCCTTCATTATAGTTTGGCTTCACTTAGACTGGCCCTTTTAAATACCCAAACAGCAAATGTCCCTTCCCTTTCATATACCTCAAGCGAGAAATTAGAAAAGGGGCATCTTTTGGGCGAGACCACCCGCATGGTCAATTATATGGTCCCTCCTCCCCCGGGTATATAGGCCACCTGTCCCACCCGTGAGCCAGGGGTACCACTAGGAGTACCATTGGGGAACCATTAGGGGTACCATTAGGGATACCTTTAGGAGTTACGTACCTTTGCAGTTTAATACCAAGCGCGAATAAAATTAACATGCATGCATATTAGTGAAATGTTCAAAAGGCACGTGATCGGTGTTGCCAAATTTCTATGCACCCTTTTTTATTACTCAGTGCGTGTGATGCATTTGTATATGAAACTCAGTGTTGAGTAATCAAATAACTAAATGTCAACAACTGAAACATCCAGGTCATACGAAATAACACGAGATGGCGCAAAGCAGTTGCTCGAAATGATAACTTTGCCAGGGCCCTCTAGCTCTCCTGACATACGCTGACGTATGTAGCCGGTTCGGGTGACGTCATTGTTTACATTTTGCCTCATTAGCATACAAAGTCAAGGCAAAATCTTGCCACTTTTGAAAAGCCGTTTTCTCAAAAACCCTCGGATTCAACATGTTCATCTTATGTTTTCGGTAATCACTAATTTCGATTTATAGAGTCCGTTTGTTTGTAGTTTGAAGTATGAGTTATGTTATCGTGGCAAAACGTAAACAATGACGTCAACTGGAATCGGCCGGCCTAATATACTCAAGACTCAATTTAGAACTTCATCTCAACTTTATTGTATCATAGCCTGCGTAAGGAGAATGGGGGAAGAGAGGAAAGACCACCTGCAACAGCCCTATTCAGTGACCAAAACCTTCGGCTACATTCACCTTGGCTTAAATCGTTTGACATGCTTAATGTCGTTGTCAACACGTTCTTGTAAATAGACCATTGCATGATAAAGTAATGAACGCTGTACGTCCGACATATCTGACTTTAATATGATTTCGCTTATATTAGGATATATTTGTACCTGATGAAATATTTTCCTATTGATAGAGGAATGGTGTATCAGGGGTAGAGCTACGTACTACGAAATACATTTATAACATAATTATTGGGGTCCTAAGCCCGTGAACCCTCCCCCACCAGAGCTTGACAAAAAATGTATAGAATGAATAGGAATCAAACAATGTTAAAAACATTAACAAAATTACATTTCAGGTTGCCTTCAAGCCTCATAAATTTGGAGATTTCAAAAAGTTGTCTTTGCTTCACTTTTAGAGATATGAACCTAAAACTTGACTTGGTTACTAATTTTAATTTCGTTCACTCGATTGACAAGGTCACGTGACTGCTTAGTGCAGGTCCCCTATTAACATGTTTACGTGCCTTACAAAATGGGCACTTGCATGCTCGATTATCCAGCGGAAACCTAGACTGCAAACAGTCTCTTTATTTGTACTTTGACCATTTTTGTATCATTCTATTAGTGGCCGAGCGAATGCTGGAAGCGATCCAAAAATCTTCCCGGGGGAGATGAGAGGGGAACGGACAAAAGTAAACAGATCTAGCGGAAAACAGCGGCGAGCAGATAAAAACACTACTGGAGCCTCGATCGAGTATAGGACTTGGCCCTTGACCTTCAATGAAAACAGAATATTGCTACCAACTCCTTTTTCAACAACTCGTAAAATGTGTAGATATTAAAAACTAGAGAGAGACGCAACTGAAGCAGTAAAAATACATGGGGAAACTACGGAAGCCCACTGATGGTTTTTATTTTTGCTTTTCTAGCTGTTTTATTTTTTGCATTTCTCAATTTCAAATCGCTGCTTTTGGATTTTGTTTGTCATGTTTTCAATTTCAAATCGCTCTTTTCTGTTTTTTATTTTTGCTTTTTCGATTTTGTTTTTACGTTTTTCAATTTCAAATTCCGAATCGCTATTTTCTGTTTTTGATTTGTGCTTTTTCGATTTCGCTTTTACGTTTTTCAATTTCAAATCGCGTTTTTCGGTTTTTGAAGTTTGTTTTTACATTTTTTGATTCCAAATCGCTATTTTTAGTTTTTGTTTTTCGGTTTTTGAATTTAGTTTTTCGGATTTCGGTTTTTGTTTTTCGGTTTTTAAATTTTATTTTTACATTTTTTGATTCCAAATCTCTATTTTTGTTTTTAGCTTTTTGGTTTTTGAATTCTGTTTTTCGGATTTCGGTTTAAATTTTTGGTTTTTCAATTTTGTTTTTACGTTTTTCAATTCCAAATCGCGTTCTTCGGATTTTGAATCGCTGTTTTCTTACAATTACAATTTCAAAAACAAAATCGGCGAGTTCAAAAACAAAAACAGAATCCATGAGTTCAAAAACAAAATCGGTGAATTCAAAAACAAAAACAGAATCCATGAGTTCAAAAACAAAATCGGTGAGTGTAGACCATGATGCTTTGCGGCCGGAGGAGGCGAAAAAGCGCATGCTGTTACTCCTGGTAAGTACAGTGTTTTTTTAGTACATGTAAGTTATTATTATGGATTATGTAATCGATAGGGTCCTTATCAATTCCCAGAGATGCAGATATTCTTAATTGACCTGGTGAAAAAGTCGAAATCAAATGAAGTAATAGTGGAATATACGGAAACTAATGTTCACAGTCAATGTTAATGATCACATATCAATCATTTAGTATTAGCACCTTGAAGAGACGACTGAGAGCCCTTGGTATTCGCCGGCATGTCAACGTACATGCACTACATGTCAGGACTCTTACAGTTTTAAGTGATTTTGTAGAGGGGATATATGTATTTCTGGGATATCATTATAAGGTATAAAATTTACAGTTAGGTTCCCAGTTAGAACCCCATTGAGGTTCCCCAGTTAACATTCCCATATTGGATCCCATTTTACTAGTAATAGATAAAAAGCAAGACAGAAATAAAAAATAAAAAAATTGTTATTAACCCTTTCACTCCCGGACACAGTTGAGCTGAATTGGTAATGTTGAGTGTAAAATCAACCCTTCCCCCTCAATTCAAGTTTGGCTAGCCCTGGCCAATTACGCACCACTGAACTTTTAAGCCAAGGGCTCGAGCTTTCCCACATTAATGCCATTTGGGATAATTATATGGTGCCGTCCAGGTATGTTTGTATCTGCTATAGCCGGGTGTTTAAATGACTGAATCTGCTCTAATTTTGGACCAATAAGCGAACTTTAAGAGAGCCAGAGGACATCATACAAAAAAAACTGGTAAATAATTACAGAAAAAACTTCTACAGTATTAGAATGGTAAAGGTTGGTTTGGTTTAATGCTCTCAACATCTATTATCTTCTAAATTTGTATTACCATTGTTCTCTCAAGCTTTTAGTTCCTATATCTTCCTCTTGATTTATTTATTTTTTAATTTGTTCTCTCTCTTTCGTTTCTGATCTTAATTAAGGTGATAATCTCAGTCTCAATAGGTAGTGATCAACTTGTAAGCTTTTGCTACTTTGACCACTGTGCACAATTTACTTATGAAGCCTTTTTCTCCTTTAATTATGTACTACCCATTGGGTTGCATATACTTACAACTGATACATAATCCCTCTTTCCGCAAACTTGTTTCTGCATAGCCTACACTTTATTGGGATTTACCAAATGCATGACTTGGTACACATCATTACTATGAATGGCATTATGTAAAAATCAAGTTGATTAATATCCAAAGTACAGTAATATCCAAGTTTTTTTACTATACAGACAGATGCTCTTTAAAAGGGAATGAAATGTTATTTTCTCCTTTGCCAGGTGGAAACAATGAAAAGATATCAGACCTTTTAACAGGAAGATTGTGTCGTAGCCGTAATTGCTGATGCATGTGTATGTAGCCAATGTTTACACCAGGACCATCAATTTCACTCTTGAAAGAAAGCATAATAAAGTTAATTTCTAGATTTCTTTTTATTTCACACTAATGATGGACTAAGATTACACTGAGTAATATTATGATAAAAAGGAGTAGTAAATAATTAAGGGAGAAAAAGGCTTCATAAGTAAATTGCGCATAGTGGTCAAAGTAGCAAAAGCTTACAAGTTGACCACTACCTATTGAGACTGAGATAAATGGCAGGATAATATCACCTTAATTAAGATCAGAAACGAAAAAGAGAGAACAAATAAATATATATATATATATATCTAGAGGAAGATATACATGTAGGAACTAAAAGCTTGAGAGAACAATGGTAATAAAAAATTAGAAGATAATAGTTGTTGAGAGCATTAAACCAAACCAAACTTTTACCATTCTAATATTGTAGTCATTTCTGTAACTTTTTACCAGTTTTTTCATACATATCAGGATCAGTGTATGATGTCCTCTGGCTCTCTTAACTGAAGTTGGCTTGTTGGTCCAAAATTATAGCAGATTTCATTTAAACACCCTATAGCAGATACAAACTTACCTGGATGGCACCATAGAATTATCCCAAATGGCATTGTGGGGAAGCTCAAGCCTTTGGCTTAAAAGTTCAGTGGTGCGTAATTAGCCAGGGCTAGCCAAACTTGAATTGAGGGGAGAGGGTTAATTTTACACTCAACATTTACCAATTCAGCTCAACTGTATCCGGGAGTGAAAAGGTTAATTTATTAAACCATATTTTTTTAAATTATTTCTGTCTTGCTTTTTATCTATTACAGTAAAATGGGATCCAATATGAGAATGTTAACTGGGGAACCTCAATGGGGTTGTTGAGGGGTTCTAACTGGGAACCTAACTGTAAATTTTATACCTTATAATGATATCCCAGAAATACATATATCCCCTCTACAAAATCACTTAAAACTGTAAGAGTCCTGACATGTAGTGCATGTACGTTGACATGCCGGCGAATACCAAGGGCCTAATACTAAATGATTGATTATGTGATCATTAACATTGACTGTGAACTTTAGTTTTCCAAGATTTTAATAGTATCCTACGTGTACGTAAACGTAACAGTTAAAAGTGAAGTTTAAGTTAAACTTACATGTACCTCGATTCCACTATTACTTCATTTGATTTCGACTTTTTCACCAGGTCAATTAAGAATATCTACATCTCTGGGAATTGATAAGGACCCTTATCGATTACATAATCCATAATAATAACTTACATGTACTAACAAAACACTGTACGTACCAGGAGTAACATCATGCGCTTTTTCGCCTCCTCCGTCCGCCATCTTTACTATCGGGCCGCAAAGCATCATGGTCTACACTCACCGATTTTTGTTTTTGAATTCACCGATTTTGTTTTTGAACTCATGGATTCTGTTTTTGTTTTTTGATCTCGCCGATTTTGTTTTTGTAATTGTAAGAAAACAGCTATTCAATATCCGAAGAACGCGATTTGGAATTGAAAAACGTAAAAACAAAATTCAAAAACCGAAAAATAAAAACCGAAATCCGAAAAACAAAATTCAAAAACTGAAAAACTAAAAACAAAAATAGAGATTTGGAATCAAAAATCGTAAAAATATAATAAAAAACCGAAAAACAAAATTCAAAAACCGAAAAACAAAAATTGCGATTTGGAATCAAAAAATGTAAAAACAAAATTCAAAAACCAAAAACCGAAAAACGCGATTTGAAATTGAAAAACGTAAAAATGAAATCGAAAAAGCAAAAATTAAAAACAGAAAATAGCGATTTGGAATTTGAAATTGAAAAACGTAAAAACAATATCGAAAAGCAAAAATCAAAAACAGAAAATAGCGATTTGGAATTGAAAACACGACAAACAAAATCCAAAAGCAGCGATTTGAAATTGAGAAATGCAAAAAATAAATATTGAAAAGCAAAAAGAAAAACCTGGGCTTCCGTAGGAAACAGACCATTAACAGAACGGCGATCCAATATTTTTTTTAATGATCGCCAGTTTTATATACCATTTTCAGATTATGGGCGTCTACATACGTGAGTATACGTACGTGCGAGTCGAAAGCCGATACTTGATACTTTTATGCATGGGTATGTATGCATGTTTACATCCTGTTGCGCCCAACACTGCGTACTTTAATATAAAAGCTGCACAATTTAAAGGAAAGAGAAGATTCTTATAGTTATCTGAGCAAGAAAAGTGGGCGGCATTCCAATAATCCAATCTCCCAGTCTCATCAAGACATGGCTTCATCGAGGCTTAGTGTTGGTTTATCGTTGGCTCTACTGATGTTGTCCTGCATCCTTGTGCGAGCGGAGCTAGAAGGTAACTTAATTTGGATACTTTTACCGTCAAACCATAGAAATGTATTATAGTTAACTACTGAATCCTGAACATTTTCGTTTACGAGTCGGCTAATCTGCGTTCGGCCGATCAAGATTTTTCTCGGAGGAGTTTGAAAGGTCGATCGAGAAGGTGATCTGATCGGGTCTAGAAAGCGTCGGAATGCGAAAGTTATCCGTCCACCAAACTCACGTTCTGCAGCACTTTGTCTCAGGAGAAGTACGTTTGCCGTATACTGTCAACAGAACACGACTTTGAACATAAACATTTAGAACTCGTCGCGTATTGTAGTTGATTTTCGTCTCTATTTTCCATCGGTGAACACAGTAGACCGCCGATTGCCGCGAACTAAACAAATGTATTTGTGAGCTACTAGATAAAGATTTGATCTCCTGCTTCGGTAGTAAAGCAGTACTCGTCGTCTTCTTTACTACTCAACTCTCCTTCGCTTCAACGTAGCGAGAGGAAGTGACGTCAATTTACAACGTATGCATGATGTAAACTTGCGCATGCTCGACAGAAAAGCTGTCGGTTGCGTGCAGAGGTTCCTTTCTCTCTCAGTCAATCTCGTTCCCAGAGTTAGTGATCCTTTGGCCAGCCAAAATATCATAAGATTGTAGAGGACATAATAATAATAATAATATAATAATAATAATGATAGACCATATATGGAATACCTACGCATCATAGGTTCTTCATATATGGTCTATTATTATCATCATTATTATGTCCTCTATATAGTATTATGCGTCCGAAATAAATATGAAAGAATTTAGCACAGTTTATAAGTGATATATTGAAGGGAGGAAGTATTTGCGGGGTATTCTGAAGTTTAGCCTAGACCATATATGAAGTACGAAGCAAGATTGGCCAAAACATCCAAAGTTTGGAGTCTACTTTCAGATAAAGCAAATCAGTCACGTGCATGTTCCTTTATATCTGATAAAATATCATCATTCTAAAAAGCCCGCGGTGGGATTTGAATTCTGTCCCAGGGGAAAACGGGGTTAATGATTGAGACAATGGATAAGCACCTTGCAACTCTTGTAATTTCTATTGATGTTTCAGCTTTCTCATTTAATTGCTAATTAGGATGAACGTTTTATGTAAAGAATACTAATGAACATGACATTTTATATAAAGTTTCATCCTAATTAAGAATTCACTGATAAAGACCCAAAGATAGCAAAACGTACACGGAACATAAGGTACCTAGATAATAAATTTTGCACTAAATTTACTAATATCAGCAGACTACCGAGATACACAGATAACATTTTTAAAATGAAGTTATCCAACTCACCATGCATTACTTGTTTACCGAGCCACTGTTTAGTTCCAGTTATTAAACCAAACTCAAAGCCGTAAAATAATAAAAACGTGCATGAAACTTACATATTTTGTGCCGGAGTCAAAAATTTAGAGTCTGCCGTCATGTCAGTCACATCGATTTCCAAGTCTTGAACTTTATCGATGTCAACCACGACACCAATCCTTCAAGTGCAGGTTCTTCTTGCATTGCGAAACGCCGCTTCAAACAACATAGTATGGTAATTTCTCATGTCATTACCTTGAGATTCGTAATCGCAGGCAGTGATTACTCGAATATATATTTTGCATGGCGTTATGAATACAAAAGTTCAATGGTTCATTAAGTAACCATTATAAGTTTTTGAAGCCGTTTAATAAACTCGCAGCACGTGTATTATCAGGTCTAAAAATATCGGGCTGCGCCCTCGAGTTTTAAACCTGATAAAATACTGCTGCTCGTTTATTAAACAGTACATAAAGCCGTTTCAACATATGTATAGATACAAAATGTCTGAGTTTAGAAATAATTCCTATATTTTTGGTCATTGTATTGCCAATATGCTTCAGCTGAGCATCTAGCACTCATTTAATCGACCCATCGCTTATTTCCTCGCTTTGTAAATAGTCAAATTCGACGGTTTGTGCAGCTAACCTAGCATGTACCGAGCCAGGGTTCCATCATATTAGCCATAGTTCATGGGCTGCCTGTGCTTACTTGAACGGTTTTTCTTCGGGAGCAGTGACGAACGATCGAGTGCTGAAGGAATCCGACACCTCGTGTTTTTTCGAGGAGATTGATTCCACCGTTCAGCGATTGGTCGATTGACTACAATGACTTCGTTCTCCGAACCTCCTCGAAAAAACGTTCTTTAAGAGGTAGAGTGAACCGCGTAGGCAAAATCCACCAATTAAAATCGCTAAGATTTGGCATTTCAGGCCATATGAATGACAAGATAAATTCATTTTCGCGATATTTCGCCACACTTCACGTCATACATTTCCTATAAAATTAAATACAAACACGTTTTGTGTACTTCCTGTGTTTTGATGCGGAATTTGGGGAGATGTTAAAAAGATTAGAAGATATGGCGAAGGCCTGAATGTCGTCAACTGGCAAACGCGGGCAACTCAGCCAGAAATGGAAGGATACCAAAATAAGATCATGTTTACTCACTGCTTGGTATATACTACTTTCCCCCAAACAAACATTTCCCTCTTTAGTTTTCTTTGTTGATGAAGATTTTAAGACTTAAAGCCTTGGTCTTGCATCTTCAAAGCCTGCAAAACAAATGGTACATAATAAAACTTAGAATTAAAAATTAATAATTTAATATTCGAACATCCATAAACGGAAGTTTTAAATTTTTATGTCTCATTCTGATTTTGGGTGAGTCTACACTTCCCGATTCAAGTAATGATCATGCAGTTTTTGGAGGGGGTCATCGTTAGAGCAAATGCGACGGAGACGGAGAGCTCAACTAAAAGGGATAGCTTGTTTGGTCAGGAGGAGTTAAAGGAACTGTGTTACGGTGAGGGACATGCCTTTATGTTCCTGGCCGGAACAACATTATTTTCAGTGGTTTTCATATTAATTATCTTCATTTTGAAATCATTGGTGTTTCCTGCAATTTGATTGATTAAAAGCAGCAGCTTCGCGGTCGTGCAATTTTGTAATCACTCGTATGATTTCAGACCTAATAATATACATGAAAAAAATGCTCAATTCTGATTGGTTGAGGGCAATGCAATTTCAAGGAAACACAGTGCAGAAAAAAGGAAACATAGTGCCGAAAAAAGGAAATACGATGCAAATTTCTTTGGAAAGCAATGAAACATTTCCAAACAATTTGAATGAATTTGAAAGTGTGAACTATTATGGTTTGTTGACTGAATAAATTACTGTGTCACATGAATCGCCAACGTCACTTCCTGACAATTTTTTTCATGTATATTATTAATAAGTAATCATCAGGGTTTTCAATAGAAGCCGGCAGCCGGCGAATCTCGCCGGGTATTTTACATGAAATCGCCGCCTACTTTGATTGAAAATTTCCCCAAAAATTTGATATTTGCGCCAATGACGCTCGATGCTCGCCGCCTACTCTTCAAGTTTTACCACTTACTTCAAATGTTATTGAAAACCCTGAATCATACGGTTTTCTCGTGCAATCTCGAAACCGTATGATTACCTATACAAATTGCACTCCACTCAGTTCTATTACCATTATAAACTGACGACCCTAGCACACGTGTGGGATGGATGAAATCAAAGTAAACGTACAGAAATGATTAACAGAATGTACGTAGATGTAGTCTTCAAGGAAACTATTGCATATCCTTTCAATGAAACCTTAACTCTTTCGGGTCCGAGCCTGTAAATATAGGTCCCCTGAGACCTATATGAGAAAAAAATATTGCATCACATCTAGACATGCCGGAAAGACGATGTTGCGATATTATGTGAAGGGATGAATGGCTTCAAAGTCAGAGCTATAGCAGGGATCGCTTGGCTCTTTCACTATGGAGAAAAGCTCATTTGTTTTGGCGTTCGTTTTTGTTTCTTCGATTTTCACGAATTTTAAGGAGCTGAAAATCGGCTCAAAACTTCCTTCCCATTCGCACTTGAAATCAAGAGCAAACACAAAATCAGCACTCAGTCGTTACAGTACCTTCTTTAATCTTTCGAACCACCAGGTTTGTTTGCACAAAACACACCAAGCGACTGTGAACCGCGCTATTCTTCTCACTGCATTTCACTCGACCACATTTACCTGCTCCCACCTCCAATTGCATGCTGGGTAATGGACAACAAATTCACACGGGGTCCCCCCCTCTGGGACTCCGGTAGGTTTTTTTTTAGAAGTATTTTACCCCTACAACCAAGAGCGGTGATTTGGACTCAAGCCGTTGCTTTAAAGTGACAAAAACACATCCTAATACGTTGAGCAGGGGGAAAAGACTGCCAACTGCAGGATTTCAAGGATTTCATTGAATAATTTTTTCCTGTGTCTGAAAGCACAAACACAACGGAAAAACCCTGTGAAATCCCCTCACAAGGCCTACTAAAAGCAAACCAAGTACTTTTCAGCCATCCTCAGACTTAATGATGTCCTCAAGCTCTCTGACAGTGGCATTTTTCTCCAAAATTAGAGCACATTTCATTGGAAACCCTACAGAAGTTGCAATACCTACCGTCAACCAGTTCGTAGAATTCACCCGAATGGCATTGTGGAGAAAGTTTGAGCCCTCGACTTAAAAGGTCAGCAGTATTTAACTGACCCGGGCTAGCCAAACTTGAACTGAGGGGGGAGGGTTGAGTTAGCACTCAGGATTTCACCAATTGAGCTCACACACCATCGGACCCTAAAGAGTTAAGGGAGGGGATTTTACCTGTTTAAAGCCAATTAACAGCCATCAATCGAACATTGATTCCAGACATGCGCAAAACCATGACTCAGCGCCTATAAAAGATATTGGCGTTACGTTTATCAGTGGGTTTAGTGTAAAGGTCAGTTTCAATGTAACCGTCATGTATTAAGGAAACGGACACGTCCAGAACAAGTACATGAGTCAATGGACGTGATGAGGTGAACTTGGTGGTGATGAAAGTGTTTAAATGGTCTTCACCCTCAGTCCAGATCATGAAAATGTCGTTGATGTACATTAACCAAATGTGTGGTTTGTAAGGAGCCTTATAAAGGGCGTTATTTTCAAATTTACCAAGGAATACATTGGCAAAAGAAGCCATTATTGTGCCCATGGCTGTGCCATGAATCTGGAGGTAATGTGTGTTGTTACATACAAGAGAACTTATTCAAAGAGAGGATATCATGCGTATGAAGTCACAAAGTGTATTAGTAGGAATATATTTGTTAATACGAGTTTGTAGAAAGTGTCCATGCATCAATACCATCTTTATGGGGAAAATTCATACAGGGTTGATACGGGGTTGATACATCAAGATTTGACGAGAATGGCCTACAAGGTTTAAAGTGTTTATGAAACCAAATTTTGCATCTTTATTTTATTGCAGAATAATAAAGTTCATTCTTTTCCGATTATCAAGAGTATATTTATTTTTCAGTTCTGCCTTCGGAAAGGTCTCTTTTTCGCCATTCAAATTGACTACTTTATGCTAAAAACTGTCCGGGGGCCTGGAACCGATTCACCATTACAATGACGTCACTGTGAGGACTCGCAAGTGACAATTCCTAAATATGATCATGTAGGGCGACACGCATTTCTACAAAAAAATACAATATAATAAAGCACAATACAATTCAATACAAAAAAAAAAAATACAGTAGAACGCAACACAATACTTAATAACAAATAAAAGATGGTTCTCCTTGTTCTATAAAAAAAATATTGCACGCTCGAGGTCTTGAAAAACTGCGGATGCACGAGCAGAACGCGGGTACATTTAGCAGCATTTCAAGACCTTGAAAGTACTTTATTTTGTTATAGAACCGAGGAGAACCATCTTTTATTTGTTTTATAATATAAACTTCAATCCAGACGAAGGAAAGTAAGCTATCTAATTTTAAGAACCCATGCACATAAAAATCTAACTAAGCAAATAAACTACAGCGAAAACTCCATTTTACTGTACTTGACTTGTTTACAACATTTCTCGTCGCTTATTGGTTCAATTCTGACAGCTTGACATTGACGATCTGAAAACTCGTTTCTTATTGGATGAAATAACCTGCTATAAAAAGAACATGTCGATTGATAAAAGTGAAAGACAGAAATTGCAAGACTGCCGGCCGCAAACGGGCTGTAAAATTGTCAACTGATCAAAACTGTTGCAGGAAACACAAGTGCTTTCTTTTTACAATGTATGGTCAGTACAGGAGAAGTTAATCTGCACATTGTGATAGTGCTGAAAATGCCTGATGGAAAAACATTCATAATCATAGAGAAAGCGTTTATAATATAGCGGCATTTGAGATTGAGTTACGTGAGTTGAGGTTCCCGACTATATCTTCTACAACAACTGGCGCTTTCTCAGTGTAAGCATATTAATAATTCATTTTTTCGAATTTTCATACAAACCTTCTAAAACCTAACCCCCAAATTTGAAGAAGAACCTAACCATTTTAAATCCCAAATCATTAATAGAACGAGTCTAAATACACCTGAACTTAATGGGGAATTTAGCGAAGTTTTCAAGTGTTTTCAAGTGCACTTTTGCTTTAACAATTTCAGGACATGCTTACACTGAGAAACCCCCCAACAACTGCATCGTTGTCAGACACTGGCTATTTATTCTGTGGTCTGAAAAAGGCTATTTTCATTATCCTAAGGAACAGTGTTTAACTGCTGCTCTGACGGCAGTGAGTTGCGTAGCTTTTGAGGCTCAGCTCGACTTAATACGGCTTACGACATTCTGGGTTCTTTGCAAGTTTTATAGTCTGTTTTTCATTCACGAACATTCAGGATCCTCTTAAACGAATTTCTACAGGAAACCAGATAAACCCTATATTCTATTCTTTGCCATTCACTGTTCGGGCTTCAGCATAAAAGTACAGGAGTATTAAAGCTATCGTCAAGTTCTTGGTGAGTCATTTCTTGTAGTTGTGTTATATCAAACTGTGAATGAGTAACACTATACCTTATTATAGGAAATTAACAATGCACGTTGACAACGCGAAGAAAATTTACGTTACACTAAATTAACGCGAATTTTTCAAAAGTTAGGTTTACATGCATTAAATTAACGCGAATTTTTCGATAAGCATCTTGCTTTATTTACTGCGATTTTCATAATTCTGCAAACTCGCACTTTACATTTCTGAACGCCAAACTGCGTTTTGGCTTCCGTCAATAAAACCTTCCAAGACAAGTGCACGGATGTTTCTAAGTTTTTTTTAAAGCCGAAAATTTGGGTTTGAAGCCTAACTAGACCCTATCAATTCAAAAGATCTTTCAAAGCCTCACGGTGAAATCACCAAGAGCTGCTCACTCGTTTGATTGACGGAAACCAAACCGCAATAGTGACTCTGAAGAGCCAATAGAGGAGTCATGAACTAATAAGGTTTTGAAATGAAATAAAGGTGCTTTAAAATAACAATGTTGTAAAATAGCGTGCATTAAATTTACATCGACATTAATTAAGATACATTAAATTAACGCGAATTTTGTAACATCGCGTTAATAAAGTGCATTGTTAATTTCCTATAATAAGGTATATTAGAACTTCAATGCCCATTGTATTTTGGCGTGGGATAAAGTTAAATACGGGAAGAAAACCAAGGCCACCAGCCACAATATCTTCCACCTCCTCGCTTATTTTTAGCTTTCTCTGAAACTTTCTCGCAGGAGTCCGCCATCATTTGGCCGCGCGGCAAACCGGACAGATTTTAGCATAAAGTAGTCAATTTGAATGACGAAAAAGAGACCTTTCAGAAGGCGGAACTGAAAAATAAATATACTCCTGATAATCAGAAAAAAATGACCTTTATTATTCTGCAATAAAATAAAGATGCAAAATTTGGTTTCATAAACACTTTAAGGTTACCGTACAGGTTCGTGTAGCGGTTTTTTTATTTTTTTTATTTTTTATCCTGACGTTTTACTAAGTGAATATTCTACAATATGAAACAAAAACTAATCCAATACATTAAAAACTTCGCGTGATATTGTAAGAAACGTGTTTTCTCGGAAAAGCAAATAAATAGCCAGCGTGTGATAATCCTATTATGTGAAAAGCGCCCATCGAACTTTTTCGCGGGAACCACATCCGGGAACTTGCTTCGAACTATTTGCATATTGTTTTACAGGATTCCGCCATGGGTCTTTTTGTCTTTCTTCTCTTTTCGTTGGCGGTACTTGGTTTAGCTTGTGTTTTCGTTCTGCGTTTCGGCATCATAAGTTCGGTTTTCTGTCCGAACACTACAGAGCGCGTGGCCAGGGTTGTGTATCGATATGTGACCCTATTACGGTTTCCTGCGAATCTCCGAACCCTTTGTCGAGACCACCACGGGGTTCTCGCATCTCATTGGATGGCGGTATCGCAGTATTGACAGATGGACTAATGAGGTGTTAGCTGTTTACAAAACTAAAACGCGAATATCTCGGCTTAGAAGTTCTTGCGTATTCTCTATCTTTGAACGAATTATGGAGCTCGGGCTTTCGACATAATTCATTGAAATTTGGCAGAGAGCTTCATCACACATTGAAGAAAAAAACGGTGTGCGGCTTTTTTGAAATTCGAAAAGATTCTTTAGTTATGCTGTCCGGTGTCAAATGACAAGGGCATTTTTTGAAGCTCCAACTTTGATTTAAATTTACATTTGAACAAAGCAAAATGTCAAAAAACCCGCACACGGTTTTGAAGGCTGCTATGTGCTGATTGACATTATGCAGTTAAATCGGCCATACGCGCCAACGCGTGGCCTGGTAATTCGTCTTTATAAACACTACCTGTTTTGCGTTTCTAGGTTCACCGTTCTTACCGATTTTAAAATTTTCATAAAAACACTACGCAGGCTCATTCTATGGTTTATAAGCTTTAAAATGGTATATAGGTTTATGTAGATTTCCCTAAAACCACGCGCGCAAGAGATTTTTAACGAGAGACACCCGCGAACCTGCACGGTAACCTTAAGAGTTTATTAAGAAAATCAGTGGTGTCTTTAATATACGAAGGGAGAGAAGAGATAAAAATCGACGAATTCAGAAATGCGTTAATTGGGATGGCTGTTAGATGAAATAAAGTCTATGCAGTGATGCTTGGGAGAGGAAAAAATTCGATTTAGAGATTATACCAATGGATTTTGATATTTTACTAGTTATGGCTGCAATGTCCTGCTTCCAGTTCAGGTGCTCATCCAAAAAATCTCCAAGAGACTTAGGCCTACGGCAAACGTCGAACTTAAGTCGCGCCGAACCTATTAAAAAATAGGTTCGGCAGAAGATCGACTTAGGGCCGACGTTGCAGCAGACGTCGAACATATGTCGATCTTAATTCACTTGCGCCTAATTAAATCACGGGAACTAACACGTCCTGGCGCATTTCACTTTTCGCCTGCGGCTAGTGATATGGCGAAATACAGCGCTCGGACGAATCTATTAAAGAAAGGCCTTTCTGTGGAAAATGATTGTCCAAAACAGAAACAGAAGAATGGCGTTCTACACAGCACTCGGTGCCGTATATAGGAGACGATGGTTGTTACTGCAAGTGGCGTTATTGGCCGTGTTTCTAGCGTTTGCGATTAACACATTGAAACCTCTGTTAATAGTCGATCATGCCGCAGTTTTCAACGACATTCTGGATGGTTTGACTTTATATGGTAGAAGCGTTTCAAAGCGAGCTATATCGCAATATTCGCAATAAGCCAGGTATTCCAGCTAGGCGCATCTTCATTACTTTCGATCGAATACTGAGCATTTATTACAAAAGAGCATTTCGCATTTAAGGCAAATGTATTTTGTGACGTTAAAGCACGAACTACACATTTCCGGCTGAGCGTCAAGCGCCAATGACTTCCGATAGGCCGCCATTTCGCCTTCGAAATCGCCTTTGTACAGCGCATGCTCACCAGGGGGGATCAGTGTTTGGGAGATGGGGGAGATGTTGTTTTCACGGTTTTGGCACAATCCATACTATTTGCATGATTTATTTATTATTTTACATAATTTATGAATTTAGTTCGGCACGTGTTAAGAACGACGTTTGCCGTAAAGTCGCACCAGAGTCGTAATTCCCGACTTGGCTACTCGAACCTCATGCCGGACTCGTACCTATTGAATAGGTCGATCTCAATTGCGGCAAACGTCGTACTATCCATGAGCCTATTTAAGTTCATGGCTAGTTCGACGTTTTCCGTAGGCCTTAGTAAAGTGTTTAAGTTCAATAGGTCCACCATTAACCTTAACTTCAAAATTACAAAGCGTAATTGTTTTTGTCTTGGTCTAAAAATAATGTAGTTTTTTATATATATTTAATGAAAGTTCATTTGCAATAAGCCAGTTAGATACCTTTTCGAGTTCACTGTTGATTGTATGGTATAATTAAAGCTTATTAATCCTTAGTTTAGTTTTTGGATTAATGAGGCGCCTAACAAACTTGATACCAGAATTTGCAGAATCAGCTGATTTAGATTGATGCAAGAGGGTAAAGGCGGGAAGGTGATCAGAAATGTCAGTGAAGAACAAACCACTTGTTGCTTCGTCAATAAAATTATTAGTAAATATGTTATCAATTAGTGTAGCTGTATGAGAAGTAATTTTAGTTGGCCTAGTAACGAGAGGAAGAAAAGGGCAAGAAAACATGTCATCAAGAAATCACTGATAAGTTGTCAGAGATGTGATTATGTTTAGTAGTGATTATATCCACCTGTTCAATAACGTTTAATAAAGCATTTAAGGCAGGTGACCTATCTCTTTGGAACTCTCCATGCACTTACATGCAACATCTATAGTCACCTGTATATGGCTAGTTATAGTACGTTTAAAACTATACACGTTGTTTCAGCTTTGCTGTTGGACTTCTCGCGTCTATTAATTCTTATTTGGCTGTTCAGATCTTCATATAGATCCATTTAACGTTCAACAAGCAGGATGCACGGTTTTTGCTTATTCACGAGTTATTTCAGAACTTGCAATCTTTGAAAATGATTAGTTTTGTCATGAACGACATACCAACCATTTGTAATCACAAATAAGGCATATATTTGAGGGAGAGGTAGGGGAAGAGAACATTTGTTTTACCCCTTCCCTGGTGAAGGTCAATCGATTTTCAATTATCTACAATTTCATTGGTGCAAAGCTGGTCCCCTACAATCCTCTCTCTCTCTCTCACTGCGATAAATTAATTAATGTTTATTATATAGCAAATAGTTGAAGGAATAAAAACCAGCCCATCATATGTAATTTTGCCCAAATAGATGAAATTCTTGATGTATCACTTTATTTGACATTTTGTCAATTGCATTTATCATGCTACTGCTAATTGGGGACACTGTTGTTTAATAAACTCTAGCCATTGCGGTGGTCACTGCCAGAGATTTGTGTGCGTTCTCAGTGGTTACCTACCATCATTTAACGTCCTTGTACGAGAAGACGCGAAGCTCAAGGTCTAACCATTTGCAGATGTCAGAGCAGCATCTTCTCTCCGCACAACAGACCGGCGCTTAACCACTGAGTTAATCGGGATATTATCTAGCTTGAATTTAAGCATCTTGAAAAAGTAACGTCCGAGATCCTAGCGCGCAATTTGATATGAACTAAGATTGTTCTAATGTCCCTATTCTGATTTATTATGAAGACTCCAGTTCTGATGATGGAATGACAAACAGCAGATTTCGAAGATGGCTTGGAGACAGTGTATGTGGACGCCTCAGATATAATCCACTCTTCAAAATGTGCTGCGGTGGAGTCATAAACAGCAAACCGTCCGGTCGTTCTCTCTGTTGCAGTAAAAATTCATACGATGGAATATACGGAATGTGCTGTGATGGGGTCATAAACAACAAACCGACGGGTCGTCCAATCTGTTGCGGTAAAAAGTCATACGATGGAATATACAGAATGTGCTGTAATGCGGTCATAAACAACAAACCGGCGGGTCATCCAGGTTGTTGCGGTAAAAAGTCATACGATGGAATATACAGAATGTGCTGTAATGTGGTCATAAACAACAAACCGGCGGGTCATCCAGGTTGTTGTGGTAAAAAGTCATATGATGGAATATACAGAATGTGCTGTGATGGGATCATAAACAACAAACCGTCCGGTCGTCTACTCTGTTGCGGTAAAAAGTCATACGATGGAATATACAGAATGTGCTGTGATGGGGACATAACCAATAAACCGGCGGGTCGTCCACTCTGTTGCGGTAAAAAGTCATACGATGGAATATACAGAATGTGCTGTAATGGGGACATAACCAATAAACCGGCGGGTCGTCCACTCTGTTGCGGTAAAAGGTCATACGATGGAATATACAGAATGTGCTGTAATGCGGTCATAAACAACAAACCGGCGGGTCGTCCAGGTTGTTGTGGTAAAAAGTCATACGATGGAATATACAGAATGTGCTGTAATGCGGTCATAAACAACAAACCGGCGGGTCGTCCAGGTTGTTGTGGTAAAACATCATATGATGGAATATACAGAATGTGCTGTAATGCGGTCATAAACAACAAACCGGCGGGTCGTCCAGGTTGTTGTGGTGAAAAGACATACGATGGAATATACAGAATGTGCTGTAAAGGGGTCATAAACAATAAACCGGCAGGTCGTCCAGGTTGTTGAGGTAAAAAGACATACGATGGAATATACAAAAAATGTGCTGTGGTGGAGTCATAAACAACAAACCGTCAGGTCGTCCAGTCTGTTGCAGTAAAACGTCATACGATGGAATATACAGAATGTGCTGTGATGGGGTTATAAACAACAAACCGTCGGGTCGTCCACTCTGTTGCGGTAAAAGGTCATACGATGGAATATACAGAATGTGCTGTGGTGGGGTCATAAACAACAAAACGGCGGGTCGTCCAAGCTGTTGAGGTGAAAGTCATACGACGAGAGATTCCGCAAATGTTGCAATGGGAGGCGAATATGTCAACTACTAATAGTTAAGTAACTGAAGCCGACAATGTGTGTTGATTTGATTGATTCAATAGGCCTTATGTATGATAATGTCACGCTTTTGTGCTCACCACCAAGCCTCACTTTGACACAACATTTCCTCTCAACACATCAATAGGCCTTGTGCATGACGATGTCACGCTTTTGTGATCACCACCAAGCCTCACTTTGACACAACATTTCCTCTCAACACATCAATAGGCCTTGTGCATGATGATGTCACGCTTTTGTGATCACCACCAAGCCTCACTTTGACACAACATTTCCTCTCAACACATCAATAGGCCTTATGTATGATAATGTCACGCTCTTGTGATCACCACCAAGCCTCACTTTGACACAACATTTCCTCTCAACACATCAATAGGCCTTGTGCATGATGATGTCACGCTTTTGTGATCACCACCAAGCCTCACTTTGACACAACATTTCCTCTCAACACATCAATAGGCCTTATGTATGATAATGTCACGCTCTTGTGATCACCACCAAGCCTCACTTTGACACAACATTTCCTCTCAACACATCAATAGGCCTTATGTATGATAATGTCACGCTCTTGTGATCACCACCAAGCCTCACTTTGACACAAAATTTCCTCTCAACACATCAATAGGCCTTATGTGTGGTGATGTCATGCTTTTGTGATCACCACCAAGCCTCACTTTGACACAACATTTCCTCTCAACACATCAATAGGCCTTATGTGTGATGATGTCACGCTTTTGTGATCACCACATTTCCTCTCAACACATCAATAGGCCTTATGTATGATAATGTCACGCTCTTGTGATCACCACCAAGCCTCACTTTGACACAACATTTCCTCTCAACACATCAATAGGCCTTATGTGTGGTGATGTCATGCTTTTGTGATCACCACCAAGCCTCACTTTGACACAACATTTCCTCTCAACACAAAAGTGAGGCTTGCAGGTGGTGATCACAAAAGCATGACATCATCATGCATAAGGCATTTTCGCCAGTTGGTGATCTTTTAACTCTGACAAACCTACTGGGTTGTGTTTGTGGCGAGTTGGAGCCAAATACTGTCTAGTGCTTTTCTTGGTTGTGTTCTCTAAAAAAATCCTTAAAAGCGTAAAGTGGAGGGGAACCCATTGTCGAAATTGTACCATTACACAAAATGTATTTTTGGGGATAAGTGGCGCGGTTCCATGATGTGTTTTGATCGAGATACAATAGAGGTAATTTAGTCAGTAGATTTGGTGTGTCATTTGGCCTTATTAGGTCCCAATGGGTAATTTCTTTGCAACCTAGGTTGTTTTGGTTAGATATCAATTATCATTGCTCACTAATTTAGGGTGTTTAGAGCTTGTCACCAATTTTGGGTTTTTACATCTAAGTCACTAAACAACAGACAACTAATGCTTCTTCAAATCCTAACCCTACAGTTAAATACACCCTAACAGTCAACGAGTGCTCGCTAATTTAGGGTGTTTAGAGCTACATTGTTGCTATTTCGAACGTCTTTGATGTGCCGATACCGAGTTCATATGAATTCTTTTGGGTCCTCGACCTACATTGTTCCTCGTTATCATTTCATCGGAGCAGAGAACTGGAAACTACAATCACGTGCTTTCGGTGTCCATTTTGGATAGCGAATGAGACCTCAACTATATTCTATAACCACAATAATCCCGGCTTCTATCGCTTTAGGTAAGTATAATATTGCACAAAAAGTTATTGAAACATTCTATCAAAACATTAGGATGCATTTGACTTCTTAAGTTATAATCTGCTAAACATCCGTGGTGCATTCATCCTCGGAGCCCCAGAGGCCGAGCCCGGGGAGGGGGGGGGGGGGGGGGGGGGGGGGGGGGGGGGTACTCTCATATATGGACTATACGGGGATGATCCGCTGGACAGGGTATGGTTTTTCGAGTTTCTGATCTTAGACAGGGTATCCATTTTCACATCGACAGATCTTGAACAGGGTATGGTATTTATCTAGTGCCGTTATTTAGTCTAGTGCTTGCTGAAGACTTATTTAGTTATGACACTCATTATACAAGATCACAATAAACACTGACATCCAAGTATAGATAATTTGTTATTTGTCTTATAGAGGGAAAATTTTAACACTTTGTCTTGAACAGGGTATGAAAATATGAGTTTTTTTGTCTTAAACAGGGTAAGGGTTTCAGAGCCCCAGCGGCACACCCCTACCCAACTTTAGGTAGAGTACCCCCCCCCCCCCCCGGGAGGCCGAGTAAGTGAACACGGGCAGAAAACGGACGGACCCTCCGTCCGTTTTCTGCCCGTCGTTCACTAACTGCCCCCCTGGGGCTCCGAGGATGAATGCACCACGGACGTTTAGCAGATTATAACTTAAGAAGTCAAATACATTAACAATAATTAAGCAAATAAATTATTTTGAGATAATCTCGGAAATGGTCGTCTCCCCTACATGAAGTGTCGATGGCAAATTCAGGCAATTTATTTACTTGTGCACTAATATCACACGGCTCTCGCTAGGAGTAGGAGTCAGATTATTAAGCTACAATTTCATTTACTATACTGCTTGCAGTACTTCACTTTTGTTAGAAACCTCTAGTATAGTCACTAGTTTTGGGTTTTTACGGCTAAATCTCTAAACAACAGAAAACTATAATGCTTCTTCAATAGTCCTGTGAACTAATCCAAATCCTAACCCTACATTTAAAAACACCCTAACCGTCAACAAGTGCTCACTAATTTAGGGTGTTTAGAGCTAGTCACTAATTTTCGGTTTCTGTAGGGCTAAGTTACTAAACAACAGACAAATATAATGCTCTCCTACATTTAAAGGACCCTAAAAATTACCTAAATTGAACCAAAATAAACTAGGTTGACAAAAATAAACTAGTATGTTGAAACAAAATAAACTACCGTGAACCAAAAATAAACGAGGTTGAACCACAAGCTTCCCATGTATATTTACCGCTTATTAGTCTGCAGTCAAATATTTTTCAAGCAAACATTTCGATCAATATAAATGTATGGAAAGAGCACAAATAGACAAATATCAAGATATGAAAGGGAGAAGCCTATTTCTGTTTAGTTTATTTAATTTTTCCTCTGATTTGCAAAAGGGAAGGAGAGATGGTTTTTCCTTAGGGAAAGAGGGTTCAGGAACCCCAGGAACCTCCCCATGGCTACGCGCGCGCCTGGACTGACTATATAGTCTCGTGCTAGTCAGTCCTAAACAATAGTTTTTCCTTAGGGAAAGAGGGTTCAGGAACCCCAGGAACCTCCCCATGGCTACGCGCGCTCATGGACTGACTATATAGTCTCGTGCTAGTCAGTCCTAAACAATAGTTTTTCCTTAGGGAAAGAGGGTTCAGGATCCCCAGGAACCTCCCCATGGCTACGCGCGTCCCTGGACTGACTATATAGTCTCGTGCTAGTCAGTCCTAACCAATAGTTTTTCCTTAGGCAAAGAGGGTTCAGGAACCCCAGGAACCTCCCCATGGCTACGCGCGCGCCTGGACTGACTATATAGTCTCGTGCTAGTCAGTCCTAAACAATAGTTTTTCCTTAGGGAAAGAGGGTTCAGGAACCCCAGGAACCTCCCCATGGCTACGCGCGCTCATGGACTGACTATATAGTCTCGTGCTAGTCAGTCCTAAACAATAGTTTTTCCTTAGGGAAAGAGGGTTCAGGATCCCCAGGAACCTCCCCATGGCTATGCGCGCCCCTGGACTGACTATATAGTCTCGTGCTAGTCAGTCCTAACCAATAGTTTTTCCTTAGGCAAAGAGGGTTCAGGAACCCCAGGAACCTCCCCATGGCTACGCGCGCCCCTGGACTGACTATATAGTCTCGTGCTAGTCAGTCCTAAACAATAGGTAGGTTTTCCTTAGGGAAAGAGGGTCCCGGAACCCCAGGAACTTCCCCATGGCTACGCACGCCCCTGGACTGACTATATAGTCTCGTGCTAGTCAGTCCTAAACAATAGTTTTTCCTTAGGGAAAGAGGGTCCGGGAACCCCAGGAACCTCCCCATGGCTACGCCCTCGCTGTATACAGTATAAAATCCAACAGGTCATTGGCTAATGATGGTACTTCAGTCTCTTACCCTTAATCAACAAAAAAATACACACGCCAGTCTCTAACCCTTAAATAACAAAAATAAATAAACACGCCAGTCTCTAACCTTAAAAAACAAAAAGTAAATAAACACGCCAGTCTCTAACCCGTAATTAACAAAAATAAATAAACACACCAGTCTCTAACCCTTAAATAACTAAAATAAATAAACACACCAGTCTCTAACCCTTAAATACCAAAAAGTAAATAAACACGCCAGTCTCTAACCCGTAATTAACAAAAATAAATAAACATACCAGTCTCTAACCCTTAAATAACAAAAATAAATAAACACACCAGTCTCTAACCCTTAAATAACAAAAAGTAAATAAACACGCCAGTCTCTAACCGGTAATTAACAAAAAGCAAATAAACACGCCAGTCTCTAACCCTTAATTAACAAAAATAAATAAACACACCAGTGTCTAACCTTAAATAACAAAAAGTAAACACACCAGTCTCTAATCCTTAAATAACAAAAAATAAATAAACACGCCAGTCTCTAACCCGTAATTAACAACAACAATAATCACGCCAGTCTCTGCCCCGTATTTAACGAAAAAGTAAATACACCAGTCTCTAATCCTTAAATAACAAAAAAAAACAGTCTCTAACCGGTAATTAACAAAAATAAATAAACACGCCAGTCTCTAACCCTTAATTAACAAAAATAAATAAACATGCCAGTCTCTAACCCTTACTTAACAAAACAATACACACACCAGTCTCTAATCCTTAAATAACAAAAAATAAATAAACATACCAGTCTCTAACCGGTAATTAACAAAAATAAATAAACACGCCAGTCTCTAACCCTTAATTAACAAAAATAAATAAACATGCCAGTCTCTAACCCGTAATTAACAAAAATAAATAAACACGCCAGTCTCTAACCCTTAATTAACAAAAATAAATAAACACGCCAGTCTCTAACCCTTAATTAACAAAAATAAATAAACATGCCAGTCTCTAACCCGTAATTAACAAAAATAAATAAACACGCCAGTCTCTAACCCTTAATTAACAAAAATAAATAAACATGCCAGTCTCTAACCCGTAATTAACAAAAATAAATAAACACGCCAGTCTCTAACCCTTAATTAACAAAAATAAATAAACATGCCAGTCTCTAACCCGTAATTAACAAAAATAAATAAACATGCCAGTCTCTAACCCTTAATTAACAAAAATAAATAAACATGCCAGTCTCTAACCCTTACTTAACAAAACAATACACACACCAGTCTCTAATCCTTAAATAACAAAAAATAAATAAACACGCCAGTCTCTAACCGGTAATTAACAAAAATAAATAAACACGCCAGTCTCTAACCCGTAATTAACAAAAATAAATAAACACGCCAGTCTCTAACCCGTAATTAACAAAAATAAATAAACATACCAGTCTCTAACCCTTAAATAACAAAAATAAATAAACACACCAGTCTCTAACCCTTAAATAACAAAAAGTAAATGAACATGCCAGTCTCTAACCCTTACTTAACAAAACAATACACACACCAGTCTCTAATCCTTAAATAACAAAAAATAAATAAACACGCCAGTCTCTAACCGGTAATTAACAAAAATAAATAAACACGCCAGTCTCTAACCCGTAATTAACAAAAATAAATAAACACGCCAGTCTCTAACCCGTAATTAACAAAAATAAATAAACATACCAGTCTCTAACCCTTAAATAACAAAAATAAATAAACACACCAGTCTCTAACCCTTAAATAACAAAAAGTAAATAAACACGCCAGTCTCTAACCCGTAATTAACAAAAATATATAAACATGCCAGTCTCTAACCCGTAATTAACAAAAATAAATAAACACGCCAGTCTCTAACCGGTAATTAACAAAAATAAATAAACACGCCAGTCTCTAACCCTTAATTAACAAAAATAAATAAACATGCCAGTCTCTAACCCTTACTTAACAAAACAATACACACACCAGTCTCTAATCCTTAAATAACAAAAAATAAATAAACATACCAGTCTCTAACCGGTAATTAACAAAAATAAATAAACACGCCAGTCTCTAACCCTTAATTAACAAAAATAAATAAACATGCCAGTCTCTAACCCGTAATTAACAAAAATAAATAAACACGCCAGTCTCTAACCCTTAATTAACAAAAATAAATAAACATGCCAGTCTCTAATCCTTAAATAACAAAAAATAAATAAACACGCCAGTCTCTAACCGGTAATTAACAAAAATAAATAAACACGCCAGTCTCTAATCCGTAATTAACAAAAATAAATAAACACGCCAGTCTCTAACCCGTAATTAACAAAAATAAATAAACATACCAGTCTCTAACCCTTAAATAACAAAAATAAATAAACACACCAGTCTCTAACCCTTAAATAACAAAAAGTAAATAAACATGCCAGTCTCTAACCCTTACTTAACAAAACAATACACACACCAGTCTCTAATCCTTAAATAACAAAAAATAAATAAACACGCCAGTCTCTAACCGGTAATTAACAAAAATAAATAAACACGCCAGTCTCTAACCCGTAATTAACAAAAATAAATAAACACGCCAGTCTCTAACCCGTAATTAACAAAAATAAATAAACATACCAGTCTCTAACCCTTAAATAACAAAAATAAATAAACACACCAGTCTCTAACCCTTAAATAACAAAAAGTAAATAAACACGCCAGTCTCTAACCCGTAATTAACAAAAATAAATAAACATGCCAGTCTCTAACCCGTAATTAACAAAAATAAATAAACACGCCAGTCTCTAACCGGTAATTAACAAAAATAAATAAACACGCCAGTCTCTAACCCGTAATTAACAAAAATAAATAAACACGCCAGTCTCTAACCCGTAATTAACAAAAATAAATAAACATACCAGTCTCTAACCCTTAAATAACAAAAATAAATAAACACACCAGTCTCTAACCCTTAAATAACAAAAAGTAAATAAACATGCCAGTCTCTAACCCGTAATTAACAAAAATAAATAAACACGCCAGTCTCTAACCGGTAATTAACAAAAATAAATAAACACGCCAGTCTCTAACCCGTAATTAACAAAAATAAATAGACATACCAGTCTCTAACCCTTAAATAACAAAAATAAATAAACACACCAGTCTCTAACCCTTAAATAACAAAAAGTAAATAAACACGCCAGTCTCTAACCGGTAATTAACAAAAAGCAAATAAACACGCCAGTCTCTAACCCTTAATTAACAAAAATAAATAAACACACCAGTGTCTAACCTTAAATAACAAAAAGTAAACACACCAGTCTCTAATCCTTAAATAACAAAAAATAAATAAACACGCCAGTCTCTAACCCGTAATTAACAACAACAATAATCACGCCAGTCTCTGCCCCGTATTTAACGAAAAAGTAAATACACCAGTCTCTAATCCTTAAATAACAAAAAAAAAACAGTCTCTAACCGGTAATTAACAAAAATAAATAAACACGCCAGTCTCTAACCCTTACTTAACAAAACAATACACACACCAGTCTCTAATCCTTACATAACACAAAATAAATAAACATACCAGTCTCTAACCGGTAATTAACAAAAATAAATAAACACGCCAGTCTCTAACCCTTAATTAACAAAAATAAATAAACATGCCAGTCTCTAACCCGTAATTAACAAAAATAAATAAACACGCCAGTCTCTAACCCTTAATTAACAAAAATAAATAAACATGCCAGTCTCTAACCCGTAATTAACAAAAATAAATAAACACGCCAGTCTCTAACCCTTAATTAACAAAAATAAATAAACATGCCAGTCTCTAACCCGTAATTAACAAAAATAAATAAACATGCCAGTCTCTAACCCTTACTTAACAAAACAATACACACACCAGTCTCTAATCCTTAAATAACAAAAAATAAATAAACACGCCAGTCTCTAACCGGTAATTAACAAAAATAAATAAACACGCCAGTCTCTAACCCGTAATTAACAAAAATAAATAAACACGCCAGTCTCTAACCCGTAATTAACAAAAATAAATAAACATACCAGTCTCTAACCCTTAAATAACAAAAATAAATAAACACACCAGTCTCTAACCCTTAAATAACAAAAAGTAAATAAACATGCCAGTCTCTAACCCTTACTTAACAAAACAATACACACACCAGTCTCTAATCCTTAAATAACAAAAAATAAATAAACACGCCAGTCTCTAACCGGTAATTAACAAAAATAAATAAACACGCCAGTCTCCAACCCGTAATTAACAAAAATAAATAAACACGCCAGTCTCTAACCCTTAATTATTTTGCCGAGAATTAAAGGAGGCCAGGAATTGAAGACGAGAACAACATATATATCAGGCTTGTAAAGGTTTAATCTTTTTCGATGCCATTAGTTTCCATTACAGATGGATAGCAAATTGTGCTTACGGTTGAAATGAGTTGCGACAGAAATTACAGGTCTTCTTGCAGCCGAGTTTGACGGTGATAAATGAACAGCTTCCCTTGTAAATCTTGCATGTTTCGTCACTCCATCTGTTGACACAGGCTAGGGGAGAAAATACGTGGTTTCAGAATCAATATAATATAACAGCAACACCAACTTGTAAACAACACTCTTGGCAATCCATCCCGCATTTAGCACCCTCCGATTTACTAATCTCAGATAGTTAAGTAGAAATTATACACAGAGCAGACTGTAATGTATATTATGGTAGTGGGTCAGTTGTTACTATAATGTACATCCTTAGAGACTAAAAGAGGAGCTCTCCGGAATGGCTGGAGAGAGTCGGGATTGGATATTAATTCTACAGAGCTATATAGACCCATTAGAAAGATTGCGCCCAATCAGGGTGCTTTTTAGGGAGACTTATTCTGGCCATTAAATTCAGAATACTTCAGAATATTCTGTTCATTCCGAAAACGAAAAGAACACGATGGACTATTATCATAGTTCAGCCATCTTGGATACAACAATGGTTTTGGCCCCGGTAGCCTCGCAGTGGTGGGTTTCAGAACGAGTTTACCGGACGAAAACAAAGGATTTTATTCTCCTGGGACTCAACATGGCCGCGTTATAAAACCATTACAGTCTATTCTTGGATTGAAATCATTCCTAAGGGAATACAATCACAAAAGCGTAGCGGCCATCTTGGTTGGTTGGAACAAAAGAAGCAATGTTCCTACCAACCAACATGTCCGCCAGTGCAACCCACCAATACCGCGGCTAATCTATTTATTACTTACTTGGCCGAGTTGGCGGAATTATCGGAGGTAGGGTTCCTTTTAATTAAAATAGAAAATCACACAATGTTATCCAAGTCGTGATGAGCCACTGCATTGTTCGAAGTTAAACCTTGGTTTCCACTAGTGACATAAGCAGTGGCGGATCCAGGATTTGAAAAAGGGGGGTGACTATTTTGACCGGTACAGTTTCTAGTGCGAAATTTCTTACAAAATTTGAACGAATGTATTTTATTTTTACGAATTCTTATACAGAATTTGTTTTTGGCCCAAAAGGGGGGGGTGACATGTCACCCTCGTAACCACCCCTGGATCCGCCACTGATAAGTACAAGCAATATACGCAGACGCAGTGCCATATTAGCGGTACTTGTTCTGTTCACATGCAGATCACGTGTGACATAAGAAGAAGCGCCGCTAATGATCAATGCATTACTGCGTTTGCGTATGTTGCTTGTACTTATTCTTATGCCACTAGTGAAACGACATAATACAAAACTATGAATAATTCGTGGTTTAAAAAAATCATTACGTATACAGCCATTTCAAAAGGTTGTCGGTGAATTTGTCTAAAGCCTACGCGACCAGACCGAAAGGGATCGTTCGCTGTTATATTAATGTTGACACCTAATATAACAGCGAATTATAAGAAATATATATTTCTTCATTTTAAATCAAGCAATTAAGAACAGATGGCTTAGATTCACTTGACGAGTTCAGAATTTAAATCTGCTGTACTATTCCCATGCTCCCTTTCGGTATGTCGCATAGATTTGATTTGTACCAAGCCTCCGCGCTCGCTCGCGCCGCGCGTTCGTTTGTATTTTTCTCAGAAACAGAATGGGGGTGGGCTGCCTGTGTTCTATACTGGAGCGTATTTTTCTTTTGAGCATGCGCAATGATGACGCAAGTATGACGTTTGCAACCGCCAAATTGTTTGAACAAAATTGAAAAGCGTTTTCCTGCTTGATGTCATGCACATAATGCTGTCAGGAAGAAACCGGTTTAAAACTGGTTTATCATATAGATGGACCATAAGTTTACATCCAGAAACGTGAATGTAAAATCGCGGGTACCTGCTGAGGTTTCTTCCCTCGCTTCAACATAAAGGGATTATAAAGAAACCTCTGGTAGCAAGCTACATACCCTAAAGCTCCGGCTAAACTATCGAACAGTGAGTGAACGATCCAACAATGTTCGATAGTCTCTTCACTCATGCTGGATCGTGTTGGACCAACATTTCTTTTCTTTTGCCGCCACCCCAACATTTTCATCCAAGAACGTTGGTCGAGTATCCAACTCAATAGTTTAATCGGGGCATAAAGTGCCTATGAATCCAAAATTAATCCTTTCAAAATGAGGAAGATGGCGTTTTCCGTTTCTCAATAGCTCCTCCCTTTCCAGAGATATTCAGGTTTTTAACATATGCAAATGAGATGACCTATGACGTCATTACCTTGACACAGCCTGGAGACAAATCACAAAATAAAGAATATCACTCTTGGCCCCAGGCTTCTTCCATGAGAATAAAGTTTCCTAATTTCTCCTTTGTTAAACACAATTTACTGCTGTGGGCGCATCAGACGATTTGGAACAACATATGTGAGTGGTTTAAAGCAAATTATTTCCTATAACAGTAACAAAAAATATTTTTCTCTTTGTTGCATGTTGAATACATGCTTGCATTATCCCTTTGGGATCAATTAGGAGTTCTATAAATACCATTCCTTCACACGTTCATACCACTTGACGTCGCATTTCAGCATCGTTCTCTGGAGTTATGGGTGATGAAGCGTTTACCAAACAGGATTTGGTTGATTTTAAAGATTTCGTTATCGAGAAACTTGAAACTCATTCATAAGTCTGGTATAGAAGTTAACTATATTTGTACTAAGCAAGCCGCTGAAGAAGCGTTGGCCGTTTCAAAACGTCTTAAAGACGGCTCCGAGCTCAAATTCACACACCGTGGAAACGAGCGTAATTTTAAATTCAATCTAGAAGTTCTTGCTTCCCTTGAGAAGACTCAAGCGTTATTCGAAGCTAGCGACTCTGTGAAGGCACTCGGTTCTGTTGAAGAAGCTATTAAGACCTATTAAGTTATTGAACGAGAAGAACAGGATTATTCGTATCGCGTACTCTTCAGAAGGCGGCTGGGCTACTAGCTGTTAAGTACTACGAAGAGAACCTCGCTGCTCTAGACGCAGTCGGCACAACCAGGAGGACAATTCCGTTCCAGCTATTAGGATGGCGATAGAGCAAGAAGTGCCTGCCGGTTCTGCGGTGCCCATGGTCATTGATGGCAAGATTGCCCTGTACGCCTCTCGCGAAGCCTCTCCGCTCCCGTTGGAAATACGGTCCTTCAAGGCAACGAACCCCTCTTATCAGCCAGGGTCCGGCCAGCGTTTCAAGTTCTACAGCTTCTACGTCACCCGGATTCAGGTGACCTCTGTGTATCACACGAATTTGAGGAGTTACTAACAGATAAGTCTCACTTTGATACAACTATGTTATATAAGGTTAATTTGTACGAATATGAACAGGGCAAAGCCACCGCTATCGTTAAAGGGCGTATCAAGGCTCACACTATCAGTCATGGTTATGTTATATCTTTTGAATATCTACCTTCTGGTATTGTGCTTCGAAATAATCAGACGTCAGCCTATTCGCACGCTGATTTTGTGTCCTGGGCAGTTGGGGAACTACTCCAATCGGGGTTTATTGTCGAAAATAATAGTCCGCTCACCGTTGTTAACCTGCTTTCTGTTTCCGTTAATTCGGAGGGAAAACCTAGACTCATCCTCGATCTCAGACACGTTAATAAATGCATACCTAAAGCTAAATTTCGCCTTGAGGACTGGCGCGTTTTTCTGCAGTACACCTGCCCACAGGTGTCCGGATATCATCATATCGACATTCATGACGGGCATCGGCATTATTAAGGTTTTCAGTGGCCCCTGACATCAACACGCAATATATAATTTTGTTTCACGGTCCTTCCATTCGGGTTGTATTCGGCTCCGTTTTGTTTACTAAGCTTTTCCGTCCGCTCGTCAGGCACTGGCGCTCCTTAGGTTTTCATATTGTTCTGTACCTAGACGATGGTATTGTTTGCGAAAATTTTTTTTTTATAGCGTTACGGAATGTACACAAGGGGGTAGGAATTTATGCGTTATGTTATATAAACACTCGTAGGTGGGGCATCAATAAACGAAATGCCTGATCTGTTGTTTGTGTTTAATGCAGTTTAGCTATTAAATGTTTTATGCTCGTTCAGAGTGATAGGAGTATAAGACAACTCCACTACTCTGCAGGTCTTGACTGCAATTCGTTCCGACCTAGCGCGCGCCGGAATAGTAGCTAATTGTGATAAGTTAATTTGTGTTTTGTCTCAATGCATCAGGCGTTTTCTAAAGTCTCGTGACTATTATAGTTGTTGTCGTTTTTGGGTGACGTGTTTATGCCAATATTACCATATACTTTATACACATGAAATGAGAGTAACAATGTCTGCAATATAGAAAGTTGTAATGAATAGATTACCGAGTACAGCTAATATTAAATATTGTGCTCCCGTGTTCAGTTACTCGCGTTTCGTTGCTAATATTATTTATACTGGACTTGAAGCTCTAGTGTGGCTAAGTATTTGTCACCATATGGCATATTGTGGCTCTCGTGTGGCCCTGTTATCAGTAGTATTTTATTACACCGAGGCTTACCTGTGGCCCCGTAGTTTTTGTCTTACCTAATTTTATTATTGGGCTCTCGTGTGGCTCATTGTTATTGGTAAGAGATCTGTGTTGTACATGAAGTAGCTCCCGTGTGGCTGTGATTATCATGCGGTATGTCGCGAGGTTCTTGTGTGGCCCTACTCTATAGTAACTCAATTCCACGTGTGGCCCGGAAAGTTGCTAGCTTTCGTATAGCTTATATAGACATATACATATAAGGCCCTTTTCTTAGGTGCACGTACTTTTACGTACTTATTTTGTACATATTTTCTTTTCTTTCCCCAGTACGAGTGTTTTTTTACCTTGTAGGGTAAGATTTCTGATTAGTACCTTGTGGGGTACAAGTGTTTATTACCTTGTAGGGTAAGATTTCTGATTAGTACCTTGTGGGGTACGAGTGTTTATTACCTTGTAGGGTAAAATTTCAGATTAGTACCTTGTAGGGTACGAGTATTTATTACCTTATGGGGTCAGGTCTCTGATTAGTACCTTGTGGGGTATTAGTGTTATATGTACCCTGTATTGTACGATTTTCTATTAACACCCTTTGAGGGGGAGTTTTCTTGTTGGGACCTTATATGGGGTAGGATTTGTTATTAGTATCCAGTATGGTGTATATATTTTCTTATTAAGTAGTACTCCATGGAGTATAATTTGAGTTAATACCTTGAGAGGTATTACATCCAGATACGTTACATTTTGTTAGTAACCTTGAGGCTTAAGTGTTCATTGGTACATCTGATTGGTACAGCTGAACAATATCTTTAAGGGTTTATTTTTCATCGGTATTCGTCGCATATCAGGATTATACTCGTGGGACTGACACGATAAATATGTACATAACAGTACTAACTCATATTTCCTTTCTTTTGTTTTGTTATTTTATTGTTTTTCTAGATGTTTTCAACAGCAGGGACAACAGATGACTACATACGGGCCTTTGTTAGATGGGAAAGAACTTCGCTTCGTCAAGAAATTAAATACAAGCCTTACCAGTCAAGATATAGCATCTGGCCTTGTATACCTCCAACATTTATTGGACACTACTCATTCGCATAATGCAATGATCAAGCTATTTATTCTATTCAATTGGTTCATGTTTTAGCCGGTTTACTATATCCTGATAGTCCGATTATATATATACATACATACAATTAGGGATGAAGCCAAAAGAAAGAGTATATTTCAGCTACTACGATTCAGAAGTTGGTTGAGAGCTTTAATTTAGAAAACTTGCTACAGTTAAGAAATATATGTAGCCGCATTCTAGCATATTCAGTTTTTTTTCGGAATCGAGGAGGTTCTTCATCTCGAATATCGAAGATGTTTTTATTGTTACAGCGAATTCATACATCTATTAATATTGAAAGAAGAAAGACTGGCCAATTGCGTAAGGGTCATGCAGTACTCTTTTCTGAAGGCATCGTTAATGATATGTCCGGTTAATATTTTGAAACAATATTTAATTTAGCTGATCCATTTATTACAAGAGTGAGCTTCCACTAATAGTCTAATTTGTTACTCTAGCATCAGAAAATATTTTAAGACTACTTTTAAGGAAATTGTTCCTGATATTTCTCAGTTTAATACTCATTCCTTTAGATTAGGAAGCGCTTCAGCAGTCTCTAACGCAGGAGTAAAAGATTAGGCTTTTCCAAAGAAATGGAAGGTGGAATCGGATGCAGCAAGAGCAGTTACGTTTTAGATCTAGATTATCGACTTCAATCGTAGTTAGGCGCTTTTTCAGTTCACCTATTCCTTTCTTTGTTTCTATATAGGACAGGTTAGTAAATCTGACTGCCTGTCACTCCTAAATAACTATTCAATATGAACGTCTTGGTGTAGTGTGGCCATACGATTGTCATGCGGTATGTCGTGAGGCTCTTGCGTGGCGCTGCACTCTATGGTAACTCAATTCCATGTGTGGCCCGGAAGGTTGCTAGCTTTTGTATAGCTTATATGATAGGCATACAAGGCCCCTTTCTTAGGTGCAGGTACTTTTACGTAATTAGTTTCTATATATTTTATTTTATTTCCCCAGCGGTTAACAACGAGCTTCCTGACCGACTAATTAAAAAGCATGGCGGTTGGAAAACTTAAAGAGTGTAAAAGATCACTATTGTAGGGAAGACCTTAAACAACAGCTCTTGGTCTCTTTGCATATTGACATTTAGATTCATAATTTCTTCCCACACTTTGTTGCTTGAGGTCAGCTGTGCGGCTCCCTCCAAACGTTGTTATCATTATTCATATGCAGAAAATAGAAATACTTTCTATTTGGCTGAGCGTAGCGAAAGAAAATAGAAATATTTTTCTCTTTGTCGCATGTTGAATACATGCTTGCATTATCCCTTTGGGATCAATTAGGAGTTCTATAAATACCACTCCTTCACACGTTCATACCACTTGACGTCGCATTTCAGCAACGGCCTTAGTTTTTTCTTCACATATAGCTCTCTTATAGTTTGAGTTAATAGTACGTAACAGTAACTGAGTATGTATACAATTGCAATAACTTGTAATAAACGATGTTGTCAGCTGTGCGGCTGTCGGCTGTGCGGAAATATTGTTCTTAAAAGTATATTAATAGGAAGCTTTAACCTTTAAACTCTAGAGGTAGAGGTGAATTTGCACTGGTTTGGAGAATACGTTTCCGGGTTTTTCCTCAACTGGAGGGTTTTTATCCCGGTTTTTCGTATCCGGCAATTCACCATCTAAAATCTAGCTCAGAATTGTACTATTTTTGTACCGGACTACTGTTATTAGTTATAACACCAATTACTGCTGTAACTTAAATGTAATTGCTGTCAGCTATGCGGCTCCCTCCAAACGTTGTTATCATTATTCATATGCAGAAAATAGAAATACTTTCTATTTGGCTGAGCGTAGCGAAAGAAAATAGAATTGTAATTTTATCTTCAAGGTGGAAAGGGGCCTGGAGCCAAGAGTGTTTCCATGGCAACGTTACGATTTCCACAGTGATGTGTATTTTCTTTAATGATGTACGTGTGTAAAGTTTCAATTGTTTTTACCCACTATTTGCAGATATATTCTTTACTTGGTGATTTGTCTCCAGGCTGTCAAGGTAATGACGTCATAGGTCATCATTTGCATATTTAAAAAAACTGAATATATCTGGAACGAGATGAGATATTGGAAACGGAAAACGCCACCCTTCATCATTTCGAAAGGATTTTCAAACTAGATCAGCTTTATTTTAGATTCATAAACACTTTAAGGTGGCTCGCGGGTATTGTGACAGCCGAACTGACATCGTAAAGGTTCACACTTTTGAGGGATGTTTTTGGCTTTGCATTGAGATGTTTATGTATTTTGTTATTTTGAAGAATATTAAACACAAAACTGAAGTCCAGATTTGCGGAGATGATATAACTGCTCTTTCGACCCCTTGTTTTTTTCACGAAAAATGCGAAAATATTCAAAACGACAGGACAGACATTTAAAAAAAATTATTTCTTGGTAACATGAACTTTCTTGGGAACTAATAAAATGGATGGAATAAAACTTCTACAGAAAAACAGATATAAATGTTCCAGCAAAATATTATGTTCGCCAATTTCTTGCTAAATGGTAAGCACACACACGCGAGACGCAAATGGTAATTGTTTTTGCGTGTCCAAACTTGTTCTTAAACTGCTCAGTTCCAGGATACATAGCCGCGCAAAATCCATTGTTTATAGCGAACACGACCGCTGCTGTGTGAGAAGGGTTTCCTCGATATCTCAGATTATAACCCATCAAATATTTTCTCTCGCGCATGATTGGTTGAATGCATCACATGACTCGTATTGTCTCTCCGGCAGCGGGAAATATAAGCGTTCGCTCTCGGGAATTGTTCTCTTCTCGGATCAGATAATGTCCGCGGACGAAATATAAGAGCATATTTCGACGCCACAAATAGGTTATTGTATTTATAACACTTTTAGCTTAATATGTGGCAAAAACTAGTCGCCATTATACACCAACATCTGCGTCTGGCTCCAAAGATGTGTTGTGACCGATGACTCACTATAAACGTTTATTTTTCACTTTGATTAATAACTAGGAAAAGTGCAAGGGTCGGTGTATTTTGCAATGCATCAAGAAAATAACCATGTTTCTTTTAATTAACGGGGTACTGACAACCGAATTGAGCCTTCAACCTGAGACTATCTAGAAGAGATATAACGTGAATTTTCTGATATGCTTTTCAAACTATGTCAGTGGATTACAAAAGCTTATGAATTCTAGAAACTTGATTTATTCTATCGGCAGTGAACCGATTTCAAGTTGCTCTAAATTTCTCTTAAAAGCAATATTTTCATCCGCTCTAATCTTTGCTATCCTTCATCAAAATTGTCTCAAATTTTCTCCAGTATACCTAGAAAGCACACTCTGTTAATCTGAGTAGTTATTTTTGTCTATCATCATGACTGAGGAAGTTCATCATTTGGAGGTTGACATGGCCCCTTTAACGGGAACGCGAGTTACTCACCTCCTGCGCTTATCTTCCTGTTCAACCAATCAACAAATGAGCTCACACGTGCAAACACTGTGTAGGTAGACTCAGCCAGACACTTGGGGTTACCCCAGCTCACAGCCCCCCTTAGTACCCATCTACCAGACTCCTTACAGACAAATGGTCCTCCACTGTCGCCTTGACAACCACTGATGTGGATCCCTGTGGTAGCATGACCGGCGCAGAGCATGGTGTCCTCTTGGACTGGCACTAGTGCGCTGTTGGCCTTGTCACAGTCTGTATGCGTGCTGATTGGCATCTTGGCTTGTTGAAGGATTTTAGCTGCTTTGCCTCCACCGACGGTGCGACCCCAACCTGAAAATAAGCAAGTAATTTGCTAGTCGCTGTATTTTTAAGCCTGGTGAGGTTCCCCGTCCACCTCAGTTCGAGTGGTAAAACTGAATAACTCATAAATAAACCTTCGTTTGACATTAACGTGGGCTGTGTCACGGTGAGAAGCCTTTCTACACGCGGTCCGGGCCGGAAACAGTTATTTTCAGCGATTTGCATATGAACCAACAAACTTCGCGCAGATGTGGGATGGTTAAAATCAAAGCAAATGAAAACATTACCTATTATTTCAATGAAGCATCTCCTGTTCACAAAGATGAATAAAACAACTTGTTGGAAAAGTTCCAATCTGGTTTTAGGCCTTTACACTCAACCGTGATGTTATATTTCTTGATTTAAAGAAGGCAAATTCTTATCACAAACTGAAACTTTATGGCGTCCAACCAAAAGCATTGGCATGGTTCACCGACTACCTTTTAAACTGCACCCAAAAGACACGTGTTCATGGAATCTTATCAGAGCCATACACAGTTAAATGCGGCATCCCACGATCTATTCTTGGCCCATTGTTCTTTCTTTTATACATAAATGATTTGCCTAATTGTAACCTATTATCAAATGTATGCTGACGATGTATGCTGACGATACGAACCTTACTTACGCATCAAATGACCAAGACGATATATTACAGTCAATGAATCATGACCTTGCAAACGTCCATGAATGGCTAATTGCTAACAAGCTTAGTCTGAATGTAACCCAAACTAAATATATGTTCTTAGAAACACGTTTCAAAATAGTATTCTTGCCAGGTGACCAAAGCATTAACGGAAATCAAATCGAAATAAATGAATCGTATAAATACCTAGGTGTAAATATTGACGAGCATCTCACATGGGGACCTCGCGTGGACTATAAAAAGATTGCCAAGGCTTTAGTTGTGTTACGGAGATTAAAGCCATATTTACCTAGAGCCCTCTTAATAACAATCTACAAGGCGCTAATCTTACCACACCTTGACTATTGTTGCGAAGTGCCTGGGTAAGGTGCAATTAACCAAACTTCAAAAATTACAAATACTGCTGCTAGAATCATCACAAGCTCCAATTATGAAATACGATCCGATGATATATTAACAGAACTTGACTGGGCAAAGCTAGAGGAACTACAACGCTGTCTCTAAATGTCTACAAGGAGACGTACCTGAATATCTAACAGACTTGACTCCAACAAATCATACTCCACAAACACCGAATCTAAGGCGTTCTGACTCAAACCTTTTCATTCCCAGACCAATAACGAGGCCCAAAAAAAATTGTTTCTCATATAGGGGTGCAGTACTTTGGAACTCACTTTCATCGACCACGCAGAACGTTTTATTAATTAGCATAGATGTGTAATTAATTATACATGATATATTATCTTTATATTCGTATCTTAAATTAGATTATTGAAAATGCTTAAATTAATTTTTTTATACTTAGCACAGCTCTCTGGAAGAGCAAATTTATGAAGAGGTACCGTGATTAAATAAAAATAAATAAAGGTTTATTTAATACATGTTAAAATAGGTCATTTGTCTCTACCAGCAAATTTTTGTACAATAAATGATCAATGTCCGCGGTTTTACGTCATGTTATTAGTATACACGATATATAATGCATATACATTAGCTAAGAACGGCTGCGAAGGGAAATAGGCAGGTTGTCTCAAAAAGAGTTGAAAATTCTGAATGTGACAAGAAATTCGTAATGTTTTCTGGCACTGGTTGTTTCACGAAGCGACTGAGTCTCTTTTGAGGGATTGAATGTGAAGCTAAGGTTTGTTTGCCTTCGATTCATTTTCTTCCACAAGCGTTTATTGTTACAAGTCATTTAGATGACGAGGCGATAAACTTAGTGAAGTATCTATTATCTATCTATCTGTCTGTCTATCTATCTATTTAAGTAATAAGTATATGTCTGTCTGTCTATCTATTTATTTATCTATCTATCACTGATCTATCTGTCTGCCTTTTCGGCTCTCTCTATATCTGTATGTCTATCTGTTCGGTTCTCTCTATATCCGTCTGTCTCTTCGGCTCTCTCTATATCTGTATGCCTGTCTGTTGGTCTCTCTCTGTCTCTCTGTCTATCTATTCATGAGCCAATAAGCCTAATATATATAACGTATGTATGTATCTGTGCCTTTTCATACGATCCATTGCCAATGACCAATACCGTCATACTATACCTGTTATGTAACATTCAGTGCCTGCAGCGATCCTGTCGTTCTGCTTGGGAAGACAAACGGTTCCTATTTTACTGCTCAATACCACAGGCCTTGCCAGTCGGATAAGCGCTATGTCATTTCGTAAGTGCCGCATGCTGAATCCCTCATGATACTCAATCTTATGGATCCGAACACTCTCCTCCCCGTCATTCTTAGTACGGTCATGCTCCCCTTAAAAAATAAATAAACAACGTTTGGAAATTTTAGCTACCTTGAAGCAGGAATTTAACATAACAGGACACGGCAGCACCACCCACCGCACGGCGAAGCGCCGGGCCGCACCACATAGTACCGCACCGCACAGCACGGCAATGCACAGCAATATGCACAGCACATTACACCAAAAGAGCAGAGCAAAACAAATGGGCATCTATCATGCTTATCTAGCGGATTAAAAAATATATAATTTATTTTAATTTGTCGAATATTCCACCCTGGAATTACTGGTTTACGCACCGAGGAACACTTGGGATTGTGCCCAGTGCTAATACTTACCTACGACAACTCGATATTTCGCAGGGTTAGAGCTCCTGTAGACGCAATGCGCCGCTGTCACGACATGCTCCGGTGTAATGAGTGACCCACCACACGTGTGATACCACGTGTTGTACTTGGATTTCCCCTGTAGCGAGATCTGCCATGGCCACGAGTGAGGAATGGCATCCGTCCCGGCAACTACACGAGCTCCCGCGGGACGTTTGCCACACTCGGCTGGAGAGAGAGAGAGCAATGAAGGTCAACTCCGATTTAAATACTCGTTTGGATGTCCAGTGGTGCTTCGTCTAGTCTCCAATATCAACCATTTTCATATCGGAGACCAGACGAAATTAACGCCGCTGTATTATAATTTGAGCACGAGGAGGGAGGCGTACTTGTATGATAAATAGGTACGTATGTGCGCCATGGGCTATAGAACCGAAACCGGTTTTACGACTGAAAAAAGGAAGCTCCAAAACCTGGATTTCCAAGTTATAGAATGATCTTTCGTTAATAACACTGATTTATTATTCTGGGTCATCCATAACCCCGTATCCCAGTCATATATTTTACACAAAATCCGAACTGTGTACCAACACAATTATATAATAGTTCTAAGCACGAGTGCCCACTCCCCCGGGGTTTAATTATGCACAGCGCAATTTTAGCCTTATGTGTGTCAATGTTTTGCCGAGTCTTGGTTTAGATACCTCTCAATTCATTACACGCTGCAAATATAACAACCCGATCAATTCATAATGAGTTTGATGCTTTGGTTAAAAAAAGATCACCTAAACGAAGGAGAGCTGCCCAGTCTAATCCACTAAACTATCGTTTCAGTTAGTCAGGCAGTGCGGGTTTTAAGAATACTGAACCTCTATAAAGTCTAGTATAAACCATACATCCGGCATGCACGACGAAAAATATCTAGAACTTACAGTATTCTAGCCAGTGGAAATATAGGAGAATTCACTGATATCGCGCAACACCCATGATATATAAAATATTAATGTTTTTCAATTCATTTTATAGACCGGACCGTTTGAGTTCTTATTCCCCTCCAGTAAAGCAATTAACTGAAATTAAAACTGAAAAGATGAAGGAAATTCAGTGTACCTTTGATAAGGGATGGCGCAAGAACAAAAACAAGGCAAACTCCTAGAGCAGTATACATGTTGAATTCGTCCTCAGAATAATTCTTAAACTGCTAGACTGCGGCTTTAGATCAAAGCGCATGCATGTTGGCTTGCCGAAACTACAGCTGTAATGTCATCCTAAAGACTTAAAGTAAACTTTGTACAAAGGCAGGTTACACTTTGTTGCACCAGCTTGGCCAGATGGTTCCTTCTCAACTTTAGTGTTACTTGGGCTCATTTTGCTCGCTACCCCGTGCTGACGAGCCCAACTAGGGCCACAAACAGGCTAGAGCTCTGTCCACGGCTGCATTCTAGTTCGACGCTTCGCACGACAGGTTTAGCTATTAAAGGCGTAGTGCTATGTTGAAAGAGTTTGCTGGGCTTTTATAGAGCTTTCATAGCTCTGGCCATTTTATATTCATTAAGGCTACCGAATGGTCAGTCAAAATTTGGAAGTGCCCGGATGCTCGCAAAAAAACAATTGTGTGCTCGAATTGCTCATATCGAATATACTCTATGCTCGCGAAAGTTATTAAAAGTGAATATGCTCGGTGCTCGCGAAGCTAAAGTGAATATGCTAGGGTGCTCGCAGCTGTCATAAAATAAAATTGCTCGCCGTTCTCGCCGTAAAAACAAGATGCCCGCCTGCTCGCCAATTCGGTAGCCCTTTCATTCTTATAGCATTGTTTTGTACAATGACCACATTCATGTAATGATGAAAGCAGTTTAATTCTCTTTTTATCCAAAGTATAAGGATTTTGAGAACTTTTCTTAGCACTGGAGAGTAGTTTTTTAAATCATTTTCAGTCTGTCGGTAAATGCAGTATTTCGCTGTTCAGTAAAGACAAAAAAATTCTAGTTATGATGTGAAACTGAACTTTATTGCCTTGATATGGCCACAAGGGAATGAAAATCATCTTACACGGACACGACTCGTGTGCCACCAGAAGGAACTGATTCTCAAGTTCTTGGCTGATTAAACATACAAGCGTATCAGGACCAGTGGGGGAGGGGAGGAGACTGGGGAGAGGGGAGGCCTGGCACAGAACCATTCAAGGACGTCCACGTCCAGATTTGTGCTAATTGGATAAAAAAAAGACACAAAACCAGATGTGAAATTGCCAGCTCCGCACGAATTTCTTTTCTTTACTCCCTTGTCTCCCTTGAGAGACCTGATACACAATTAGCTATCCCCCCTTCTCTGTTTGTTCAGTTTTTCCTCGCTTTTTTTCCTTTGAATTCCTGCAAGAGATTTTGATTTATAACAGATATTACTGAATGTCTTAATTGACGTTATCATCGAAATCAGAGAGAACGTTTTCAAATAATTACCCTGCTGAATACTAAATAATGTCGTTGGAAGGGAAACACGATACAACGTTATTTAAGACCCCGATCGTGAGTGTTGGTCCGCACGACAGACCGGTCGGGAGGTTAACCACTGAGCTAACCGGGAGGCGGTTAAAATATTTGAAAAGGGCGCGTTTCTTTGCCGGGGATATCGGGAGAATCCAAATCCAAATATAGCCTGAGGAAATCAGACGCCAAATTCAATGTCCGGATCGTACGAACTTTGTGGTGCCAACAGAAACAAAGATGTTGGAATTCTAACAGCGAGGGAGAGCGAATTTGTCGAAGTTTGGTTTGTTTCTCCTCTTTTCTTTGCTAAAATCGTTCCATTCTGACCACACTGACAAGCGACTTCATACGTATAGTTTATTGTGGGATAGTCGCCAAAGAACTCCGTACTCTAATACAATTAACTAATTAGTACGCATTCGATGGTAAATTTTTTTAAATAAGAAATCCCGGATTCGAATTCTCCGAACGCCCACCCTAAGCTACATACAGGAAACAAATGATATAACTTTCTATTGTTTCTTTCGCTCCGTGGGGTTACATAGGTAAAATTAACATACAGTATAACTTAAATTTGATCGCCGTTGATACCAGAATGGAAAACAGTTGCATAGGAAAATCACAGCGTAGCGATTATGGTCCATTAAAAACCGGTTTCCGTTTCATCGCTATGATCAAGCGATCGTAACGATTAAATGGAAACAGGGCAATAACAATACTTTGGCAATAATATCGTTATAAAAATAGCGATACTTACTGCACGTCATCCATTGTCATTAATATGCCAACCAGAGATCCATTGGTTCCTAACACAAAGCGGCCTTTGAAATCATGGTTGGCATATTAGCATAACAATTGTAATGTTTATCAACACGTATTGCTATAGATATACAGTGATATATTTGTTTTACTTTATCGTATTTTCAGTACAAAAAGCTAAACCAATAAAACTGTTTGTTTACATAGCCGGTCTGTTAAAACGCTAACTCAGTACTTTTGCACTTGAAAACTCCAGACGAAGTCTCGGTTACCATGGTAACTGTAATGTTTACGTACACTGGGATTATTTCTGCTTCTTATTTCAAATGCGTTTATCATTTAGGAAACTTTTGCATTATGATAAAAATCCACGTGTACCGAGAACCACGGATAGCCGAAATATTGTATTCAATATAATTACCGTTGTATAAGCTTTGCTGTAGTCCTTGGACTTCTCATTTATATATTATTGACCGATTGGCTGATTAGATCTTAACCTGAGATCCGACGTACGACCAGCAGGATTTTCGTCCACGGTTTTTGCTGTTTTTCAAGTTTTATGATAAAATACTTTATAGAAAGGTAAGAGTCGTGTGGAGATTTCGCTGTCAGTTTTATACATCAGCCAGTTGTGTTTTACATTCCCATAAAACAGTTTGAACCTCTTTAAATATAGCTGACCGTTTGTGTCAACAGAGATGAGGCCCTGTTAGGGTTTTAGGATTATGAATATTATTAGGGTTCAGAGAAGGGATACAGATTATTGGCAACTAGATACAGATTATTTGGGTTGGATTTTAGGATTAAGGATTATTATCACATTGATGACTTACGGTATATTTGCGTTTCAAAATAAGGATTATTTCCAAAATTTACCAAGGGTGACAGATTATTCAGACCCTCCTCCCCTAACAGCGCCTCAGAGATGAAAATTTGCCCGCATTCATGGGTTTATTATTATTCTGCAGGTTATTTATCTATTGCTGGGTTGCAACCAATCCCCAGAGATTCAAATAACAAAGGGCATGGCGGCCATGTTGGTGCCACAACAAAAGAAGCTAACGAGGAATCCTTTGTTAACTTCCACCAACATGGCGGCGATGACGTAACGTGCAACCCAAGAATCCTTCCCAGACTTCGGCTTGGTCCCAGTGACACGTGACATTTTATTTAATTGGGTGCCGGATGAGTGTTAACGCCCTGATGGGGAACAGCGAACAGGACGATCCAGTTACTTGGGCGACTCCTAGAGGACACCCTTTGTATTCTGATTGGTCAACGGCTATGCTAAGTATCGAATTGCCGTAATGACCTTCGGACTACCACATGGACTAAACGCCTCGATATAAATAGAAAATACATAAGCAAATACCGTGAACAAAAATCCTGCAAAAATACGTTGGATCCGAAGTAAGGACCTATGCAGCCAAAAGATAAACGATTAAGAATGAAAAGTCCGAAGACTATACAGCAAAGTTGATATACAACGTAAAATTCTAAAACAAAGCACTACGGTTAGCTAGGCCTGACACGAAAAGTGCTCGAATCATATGGCTGCAATCTAGTTCGAGCACTTTTCGTGTCAGGCCTAGCTAACCGTAGTGCTTTGTTTTAGAATTTTACGTTGTATATCAGCTTTGCTGTATAGTCTTCGGACTTTTCATTCTTAATCGATATAAATAACATTATTCTTGCTCATTAATGTTTGGGTTATCTGAGATTTCACGCGTTACGATAAATGGTTGGTCCGAGCATCGACATAGTGGAAGAGAAGGAGCTGGGAACGGGTGATAATGAAAGACTGAAGAAACTGGGAACGAGTCACGAGTGAAAATTTAAACTCTCATGGTACCTGCCGTCAAATCGCAGGTAGACCAAGCTCCGTAAATGGCAATATTTAAAAGCGTTTATATGGGATTTTTAGTCCGACTTTCAATTCAACGTCAATCTTGAATAAAAATCGACTACGGCTTCTCTATATAACCGTTTGTTGAAATTTGCTAAATTTTGACCCAGATCTAGCTAAGGAAGACACCCTGTAAATTTCGTCGGTTTGTAAGACGGAATCGAACACTAATATAAATTAAAAGTCCCATACAAATGATATTAAATAGTCAATTTACAGAGCTTGGGCTACCTGTGGTGGAATATATGTCCCTTTATAAAGTTTCTTTTAACTCTTTCGGAGCCCCTACAACCAAGAGCGGTGATTTGGACTCAAGCCGTTGCTTTAAAGTGACAAAAACACATCCTAATAGGTTGAGTAGGGGTAAAAGACTGCCATCTGCAGGATTTCAAGGATTTCATTGAAGATTTTTTTCCTGTCTGAAAGCACAAAAACAACAGAAAAATCCTGTGAAATCCCCTCACAAAGCCTACTAGTAGCAAACCAAGTACTTTTCAGCCGTCCTCAGACTTAATGATGTCCTCTAGCTCTCTGACAGTGGCATTTTTCTCCAAAATTAGAGCAAATTTCATTGGAAACCCTACAAAAGTAGCAATACCTACCGTCGACGAGTACGTAGAATTCTCCCGAATGGGATTGTGGGGAAATGCAATGTACTGGATGCAAGGACCAATTCGGACGAAGTGCAGGAGCCGGATCATACGGAGCCCTGTAAGGGCCATCCACAAACACAAATTTTATGAAACAATATCGCGCGATACTGACTTATTATCGCGCGATAAAGTGTTTACTATCGCGCGATACTGACTTATTATCGCGCTATACTGACTTATTATCGCGCGATACTGACTTATTATCGCGCGATACTGACTTATTATCGCGCGATAAAGTGTTATTTTAAAATACGTACATTACTTAGCTAGACAACATGGCGGCGAACACGCTACGTGATAATGCTCTTCTCTTTTATATGTTTACTTATTTCCGACAACGAATTTGGCTTTACCTGAATACTTACCGGCGATTCGAAATTATTGAAAATAACAGGGATGCATTAGTCGAGAAATACTTTAATCTAGGCTGGAATTATATGGAAATAACTTATCACGCCATCAAGATGAGTCTTCGCCAGCTTAAACGTGTTCTGAGAAGAAGCAAGAATTTATGAAGGAGAAAGGACTACAGTAGTCCAGATGAAAATGGCAAAATCACCCAGAAAAAAGGCTTGATGCCAGAAAAAAAATTCTTACAGCAATAGGGGTCCTAAAAATATCGAACAAAACAAAACCGGTACCCCCCCCCCCCCCCACCCCCCCCATCAATTTTCAAAGGGTTCGAATCTATATACTACAACCATGAGAGGTTAACATTTTAACCTGCATGTTATAACCTCTAAAATTATCATTGGCCATTTCTAAAAGCAATAGCTTCAGAATCAAATCCCCCCCGCATGCTCACACACTTACATTAAAATGCAAATGGTTATAAAATTCATAAATATCAGTACGGCTTTCATTCGTGATTTACTTTGCACCCAAAAAATTCCCTAGTTCAAAAAAAATTTGAACTGAGATAAAATTTGAACTACCTTGTAATATTACTTACTTCTATCATTAACAAGATAAGTTGAAGAAACTAAATGCCTTTTATATTTTACAAACGCTGCCGACACCTGTGTGGGGCAGTTTACGTAAAGAAGTTAAGTTTAATAAACGTAGGCTTTCCTGAGCTGCATGGATTATTAAATTTTAAAAACATTTATTCCAGAAGATGTATTTAGAGTTATTAAGAATGTAATCGATTACAAACTTTCAAAATAACTTTATTTGTAGCAAGACTTCTCTGTTTATGTTCTTATTTATTTATTTATTTATTGTTATTGCAGAGTTGAATGAATTGCTTCTGACAGCTAGTAGTGAGCACACTGATATCAATGAGGATGAATTTTCTACCCATTTGCATTTTAATGTAAGTGTGTGAGTATGCGGGGGGGTTTGATTCTGAAACTATTGCTTTTAGAAATGGCCAATGATAATTTTAGAGGTTATAACAAGGTATCCCAGGTTAAAATGTTAACCTCTCATGGTTGTAGTATATAGATTCGAACCCTTTGAAAATTGATTTTTTTTTGGGGGGGTACCGTTTTTTTTTGGTCGATATTTTTTAGGACCCCTATTGCTCTACTTGTAACCTCCTCTCAGAAATTCCGTACGCTGCCTTGCTCTACATTAAATGTGGTAGTCGACGGTAACAGTATCAAGCAGGTCGACCACGCCAAAATACTAGGCGTCACTTTAGACAGTTTCATGTTATGGGAACACCACGTCGACAACATCTGCGCAATCATCAGCAGTAGACTGTCTCTTCTCCGTCACATTAAGCCTTTCCTCACCTATGAATGTGCATTGCGCTTCTATAATTCATGCATCCATAACCATTTCATCTATTGTTCTGCTGCTTGGGGCAACTGCTCCCACCTCCACATGCTGCGGCTTCTTCGCCTTCAAAAACGCGCTGCCCGCATACTCTTGGATGCCGACTTCCGTCAACCCTCTGTTCATCTGTTCTCTCAGCTTAAGTGGATTCCGATCACCGACCTAATTAAATGTAGGAAACTTCTACTTCTCTTCAGCACATTTCTTAATCCTGATGCAGCTACAAGTTTTAAGAACATGTTCAATTTCCTCTCTACTACTCGTAGAGCTTCTGGCCGCTGCACCAGAGCCAGCATGCATAACCTCGCCGTACCTTACCCTCGCAGTAATTCTGGCAAGCGCACTCTGGCTTATAGCGCTGCTATTCTTTTCAATTCCTTGGATCCTGACTTCAAGCAGCTTGCAACATCTACTACTACGCTCTCTTCTAATACTCTGTCTACCAGGCTGGCTTCTCTTAAGTATAAGCTTCGTAACGTTTTTCTTCCGCACATCTCCTCTGTTAACCATCTAGAGGAGCTCCTCTGCTATAACTGTCGCTCCTTGCTTCACTGCTGCTGCATTTCTGGCGCCGCGTCCAGGGCATAGCCCCTTCCATTGCGCATAGTGTTCTAGTAAGTATATTTTGTTTTTGATTTTATTTCATATTAATTCTCGTTACATTGATTCCAATTACTCATTATATCTTGTAATGTTGTAGCCCGTTAATTTTTCCCCATACTTCCTTTCCTTTCCATTACGTTTTATTTGTAACATAGAGGGCCGCATGTTAGATAACTATGTAAGGTTAATGTGTCTTCCCTCTGTAAATAAAGAATATTGTATTGTATTGTATTGTATTGCTGTAAAAAAAAAAAATTCTGGCATCAAGCCTTTTTTCTGGGTGATTTTGCCATTTTCATCTGGACTACTGTAGTCCTTTCTCCTTCATAAATTCTTGCTTCTCAAGCTGGCGAAGACTCATCTTGATGGCGTGATAAGTTATTTCCATATAATTCCAGCCTAGATTAAAGGCTAATGCATCCCTCAGTTTTATTTTCAATAATTTCGAATCGCCGGTAAGTATTCAGGTAAAGCCAAATTCGTTGTCGGAAATAAGTAAACATATAAAAGAGAAGAGCATTATCACGTAGCGTGTTCGCCGCCATGTTGTCTAGCTAAGTAATGTACGTATTTTAAAATAACACTTTATCGCGCGATAATAAGTCAGTATCGCGCGATAATAAGTCAGTATAGCGCGATAAATTATCGCGCTATAGTAACACTTATCGCGCGATATTAAGTCAGTATCGCGCGATAGTAACACTTTTATCGCGCGATAATAAGTAAGTATCGCGCGATAAAGTATCGCGCGATAGTAACACTTTATCGCGCGATAGTAAGTCAGTACTGTATCGCGCAGTAAGTCAGCACTGTATCGCGCGATAATAAGTCAGTATCGCGCGATATTGTTTCATAAAATTTGTGTTTGTGGATGGCCCTTACAGGGCTCCGTAGGATCACCTTGCATGGGATTCAATCAGCAAATATATACGAATATCAAGGCAAGATGAAAGGCTGATTGTACGGTTACTGGGAAATATATATAATTACTACCGATATTTTGGTTGGCACGGCCAACCTTCTTCAGGGTTCACAAGTATATATTGCATATATTGTGGGGAAAGTTTGAGCCCTAGTCTTAAAGTGCCACTACGACGAAAATTTACCATTTCGATTTGCCACTTTTTCAGTGTCTATAGGTCAATCAGTATTAGAAATATCCGAAATAGTAAAAAATATTCCCAAATGGGCATCTTAAACCACAAATTTTAGGAGAGTTTACCGGTAAAATCCTGTCCGCCATTGCTGGAAGCCGTGCCCTTTGTTCAGCTTTAAACAAAAGTTTATTCACCGGAAGTGATGTCATACACTTAACACGACAACCTCGTGGCGCGAAATAGCGTGCATAAAAAAGTAGCCAACCTCGCAAAGATAAATATAACTTTCTTCTTATGTACGTGAAGACGTTTTTAGTAGAAATATGCCTCCAGGCGTTGTGTTCTGCAGGCGAGCGTTAAGTGTATGACATCATTTCCGGTGAATAAACCTTTGTTTAAAGCTGAACAAAGGGCACCGCTTCCAGTAATGGCGGACGTGTAGATTCAATATTCGGAGCTAAAAAAATAAGACTTCCTGTCGTTGTATCGAAAAACAATTTGAACTGGTAATAATATATGAACTCTACTTTATGAATATGCAAAAACATTGATATGTCAAAATTTGATCGTAGGGGCACTTTAAAAAGGCAGCAGTATTTAACTACCCCGGGCTAGCCAAACTTGAACTGAGGGGGGAGGTTTGAGTTAGCACTCAGGATTTCACCAATTGAGCTCACACACGATCGGACCCGAAAGAGTTAAACAAAACTACAAAATAACACCCTGAGATAGCAGGAAAATACCATGTGAATGTCCTGATATACTTTTCAAACTTTTCCGATAGAGGACGGCAAAGATTAAAGTGGATTATACAAAAGCTTATTCTAGAAACTGACTGATCGGTTGTGTGCATAGGCAACCCAAGCCGTTACGATCTGATTACAAGAGAATATATCAACATTTCACTATTATCGCTGTAATGCTTTAAATCTAATAAAATGAGTCAAAAACTCATCACCTTTGACCCCCGCCAACCCCACACACACCCCTTAAGAAAATCAAGGCTAAACGAAACTGCCCAGGAATTGCCATATACATAAAGGTAATCACTACAAGGGAAAGCGAACAGTTTTAAAGAGCATTCTGAGCGATAACAGTGAGCTTCATAGATTCTTTTGTAATCACTTAAACAGATCGTAAGCTTGGGCTACCTGTGGTTACAGTGAACCGATTTCAAGTTACTCCAAATTGAAAAGCAGTATTTTTGATCCACTCGAATCTTTGCCATCCTTTATCAAAATTGTCTCAGAAATTCTCCGGCCAGTATACCTGGAAAGCATACTCTGTTAATATGAGTAGTCATATTTGTCTTTCCTCGTAAGCCCGGCCGGAAAGTTTATCAATTTAGCCGTTGTTAGCAGTGCCCTTCATAAATTAAAAAATAAACCACTTTCGGCCATCGACGAGACAGACCTAATGGGCTCCTGTTTATGGACGTTTTTATGTATGTAAAAAAACGCAGTTGGAAATCCACCTTCGTTTACCATATTCCGGAATACGAATACACTGAATATCGTGATTTCTAGCCACTAGAACACAAAATGTGTCCTGAATATATACGTCATATTTCAGCAAGTATTTGTAACGTATTGTACAGTGCAAAATGTGCCTGAACCAGTCATCTACAAAACGCCATTTTCCTGGCGGTTCCAACATCATCCAAAACAACAACAATGTTATGTTCATGCTCATTATTGTACCATTAGTTAAATACAAGTTGAAACTGACACACTTACTGGCTGTCGCATTGCCGAATTCAAAGGCGTTTATATCAATTTATGAACTCGAGAGTCTCAAGAAAAAGATAATATTTTGCTTCACGTCCGCGGAGATTTTAATATTCCAAAAATATGACCGTTTTCAACCGGTCTGGATCCGCGCCTGGAACCAATTAATCCCTAATTAAAGAAATAAATTATATGTAGAGGATATGACATGGCCGCGCGGACATACGGGTTTTATCTTCACCACGCAATCATGTAGTACCGTTTATTATCCTATAAATATAATATTTCAGCCAATCAGAGCTCAGCTTTACTTTGAAATACAGGGCGATATTTCATGGTTTTTCTATGAAATACAGGGCGGTATTTCATGGCTAGACCAAGGCCAATCAAAATGCAGGAAATTGCGTGCCCTTTCCTTATCAGCCAATAAGAATTAAACATTTTGAATACATAATTACTCTGTAGACGCGCGCGGCCGCCACTCGAAATTTGTGTTTTCCGGCGAGAAATTTCTCAGTCTTTCGTCTACGATAAGTTACTTTGTTTTCGTGATAAATCTTCTCGTAAATTAGTTATTTATAGGATAACATGGTCATTTCATGGAATACTGGCGAAAATTTCACCCAAATAATACAAATTTCTCGTGAAATATTCGCCCGTATTCGTTTAGGCCAATCAAATGTAGCCTGCGTCGCATCCGAACTGAACCCCGGACTTAACCGGGGTTCAGTTCGGATGCGACGCAGGCTAATCAAATGAGGACGAGTGAAATTAGAGATAAATTTCACGCGTGTTTGAAAAATCGAAGTAATTTCCCGAGCCGCTTCGTCGAGCGAAATTACGTATAGATTTTGACAAACACAAGTGAAATTTATCCCTAATTTCACGAGTCACTATTTGATTACCATTAATATTATGGAGAGAAAATTACGATCCAGAAAAAACATTATTTTAAGCGCGCGTAGGTGGTGTTTGAAATTTCACATGTGAAATTACAAATTACGCGTGAAATTTCAAGTTGAACTTAGGAATTAATTTGTCCTCTATGGTTTACATAGAAAACCATGAAATAACCAGTAATTATTCGCGCGACATGAACGTGCGACGCGTCACTTTTAGCTTTTGGTGAATAAATATAATGAATCGTTTTATTCTTCCAGATTGTCTGTAAGAAGTCGTGTAAAGATATTAAAGGGCACAACATATTGACAGAAATTTGTTTAAAAAATGCGATGTACGTGCAGACAAGACAGAGTTCAAAGTTTGGTCCAGTCCTCCTAGTTTGCAAACCAGGCAAACACGTACTTTTGGATCAGCCGGTAAACTTACTTTCAGATCAGGTGTAAACTCACAGGGTACACTTGATATATCACAGAAGTTGCGTTTATAATACGCTTATACCAATTAACATATAAAGAGATGCCAACCGGCCGAGATACCACAGGTAGCCCAAGATTACTATCTGTATATAATTGGCCAAGAGAATGTATGAAATGTTCTCTATTATCACTATAACGCTATTAAATCTAATTAAATCTTTCAAAAATCTTCGATTTTCCTTGTAGTCGTTACGTTTAATAATAATAATAATAATAATAATAATAATAATAATAATAATAATAATAATAACGGATTAATCAGTGGCATTTCCACAAGGTGGCTCTTCACCCACTGATGCATGGCCTACGATTTAACGTCCTTATCCGAGAAGACGTGAAGGTCTAACCATTAATTAGCAGCTCGTGAACGAAATTGTTTCGCAAAGGCAGCACCTTCTACTCAGTTATTATAATTCTGTGCTTAGCACAAACGCAGTGACAAAATAATAACAATAATACAAGGATATACGGTGAAAACTGGATACAGCCCGGTAAACAGGCACAATATCGTTTAATACGTATTACCAGAGAATAACCGTTACATATCATGTATTACAAATAATGTATACAAAAAGTGAAAGACATCAGTGTGGCCAGAAAAAACCTATCTACCAAAAACCCTTGTTAGGGAAAAAAGATTAGGAAATCTGGGTGGAGCCAGATGTCATTCAGTCCCTCCACAGGACAACGCAATTACTAAAGTAGGAATTACAGGCGCATATACAGATTGATAACTGTTACATATCAAATATTACAAATGATGTATACATGTCATTCTGTCCCTCCACAGGACGAGTAAAAGAATATAAATTTACAGGCGCATAGATTTAGTAACTACGAGAAGATCCTCGGGAGAAGTTTTGATATACCTTCTCTTCGAACTAGAATTTCTCCAGCCTGCATGTCTGTCCACGAGGTCTGGATCTAAGGATTGACTAATCTCAAAGGAAAAAACAATAACGTTACCGTCTGAAGCAAATCAATAAAACATACAATGTAAAAATCAATTAAGAAAATTATGAATGATATAACTCCCGTAACTGGGTACCACCTGTTCCATCCGAGGCTCCATATATATAATATATATATATATAAATTGACCACATCTCACAACATAACGTTTCGGCATAAATAATACGGCAGGAATTTTTTTTTTTTACTGAAAACAAATCGGTGCTATAATTTACAAGTTCGAAGGGAACTACATGACGAAATGGAATTTACAAGTTCCGCTGATCAGAACTACATGCAAAAAAATGCACCACGTCATGCGAACATACATGCACGGTGATAGGCTGGAAAATACACTGGCTGAAAAATGCACTGAAACAAACCAAGTAGTGCTATAATTTACAAGTTCGAAGGGAACTACATGACGAAATGGAATTTACAAGTTCCGCTGATCAGAACTACATGCAAAAATGCACTACGTCAATACGGACGTACACAGCAATACCGCTGGAAATGCACTGAAGCAACATACATGCACAGTGATAGGCTGGAAAATACACTGGCTGAAAAATGCACTGAAACAAACCAAGTAGTGCTATAATTTACAAGTTCGAAGGGAACTACATGACGAAATGGAATTTACAAGTTCCGCTGATCAGAACTACATGCAAAAATGCACTACGTCAATACGGACGTACACAGCAATACCGCTGGAAATGCACTGAAGCAACATACATGCACAGTGATAGGCTGGAAAATACACTGGCTGAAAAATGCACTGAAACAAACCAAGTAGTGCTATAATTTACAAGTTCGAAGGGAACTACATGACGAAATGGAATTTACAAGTTCCGCTGATCAGAACTACATGCAAAAATGCACCACGTCAATACGGACGTACACAGCAATACCGCTGGAAATGCACTGAAGCAACTATTGCTATAATTTACAAGTCCCTATGGAACTACATTCAAATTGGAATTTACAAGTTTCAACACAAGTTCTGCTAATAAGAACTACATGAAGAAAAAGCGCACATGGCCACAATGCCAAAATGTGCAATATTACGGCTCATCAAGCTCAATCAGAGCTACAATACGAAGAGCCAACATCTGAAAACTTGGACAGCCAGAAAAAACTGACGGTTTCCGCTTGTAAATCTGTAGCTGACCGTGCCCGGGAATTAACAGATCATGCCTGTTAGGCAGGACAAGCGAGGCTTTCACAAATGGCGCAAACCGACCAGCGCTACAATGTAACAAAGGCCAAAAATAGGCAGATGGCCAACGCGGCGCGATCAAAATTCCTTTGGCACCATAAACCTGAAGATGCCTTATGGAATCCGCAATTAGATGCACAGGAGGACAAAGCCAATTGATTGTCCGTAAATAGCTTGATCTTTCTACGCTGAATTTTTTGAAGGAACAACCTTGGAACAATGAGCTGCTAAGTGGCCAAACTCCCAACACTAAAGGATAAATGAAAATAAATAATTAATGTCAAACATACAAGGATTAGTAATCAAGATATGACAACCGGTATATAGATCCGGGCTATGCTGGCAGCTTCCAAAAACTAAGAGAAGTGTGCCTGACTGTGGTACCGGTGTCACAGCGGTTTTGGACCCCCCGCGGATTTGGACCCCCCGGTCCATATTCGCTAGCGGATTTGGACCCCCCGGTCCATATCCGCTAGCGGATATGGACCCCCTTTCGCGGATATGGACCCCCCTACAAAGACAATATTTTAATTCTGTTTCCAACTTTGAATGCATCCCTTTTTGCAAGTTTTGTTTTCGTACATTATATAATACCAATCGTCTAACATCTGCCTAGCCTGCCCGCCAAATAAACAAAGGAACCGTAAACTGGTCTATTTATGGCAAGTTTGGGTATAGAGGTTATTGACCAAGCTTGTTCGGTCAAGATGGGGTTATTGGTCAAGTTCATTTTTTGCGTGTTTATGGACCGAGAAGAAGTCGTGATCCATAAAAACGCAAAAAACGAACTAGGCCAATATACACCATCTTGACCGAACAAGCTTGGTCAATACGGTTTTTATCGCCAGGAACCCATTGCACGGTAAATCGAAGTGAGAATAGAAATCAAGTTAAAATTGCCTTCGTGTGACAAATTGTTTTGTTTCTTTCAAAATGTATAGCTTTACGAAAGAGTTGTGAGCGAATTTCTATATAATAAAGTATAATACTGACGCAACTTTCACTCTGCTAACAACCTTTATTAATATACCGAATTCGATCTAAATTTACAATTAGTATAAAATTATATTATCTTACAGCTTGAGAACTGAGAAAAAAAATCTAAATCGCTGGCCTTGCAATTTCCTACTGCTTTCTATACAGCGCTTGAAGTCAGGTGGTCGACACTCTTCTGTATTCTCTAGAAGTCAAACGAAGTGTGAAAAGTCGGATTTAACAACATTAAATGAACTTTCTTTTCTAATTCTCAGGTGCTTGTGTTCCTTGTTCCTTCTTTTTCGTTTCTTTGGGGGGGGGGGGGGGGGAGTCCAAATCCGCGAGGGAGGTCCATATCCGCTAGCGGATTTGTACCCCCGGGGGTCCAAATCCGCTAGCGGTTATGGACCGGGGAGTCCAAATCCGCTAGCGAATATGGACCGGGGGGTCCAAATCTGCGGGGGTCCAAATCCGCTAGGACACCGGCTGAAGAGAAAGACGCTAACAGCGTGTACCCTTAAATACCCTAACACAAAGGATTACTAATGAACTAACACCTAATCAACGCGCTTACCGCGGCACTGCTAAATAAACAACGCACAGAATACAAATACCAGCTATACGTTGTAACGCAGATATTTAGTTAGACCCTGAGTGTTGGTCCGGCCGGGGTTTGAACTCGCGACCTTCCACACAACAGACCGGTGCTTAACCACTGATGATACTGAGCTAACCGGGAGGCGGTTAATGGCATTGATTATGTCTAATGTTTATAAATGTCTATGGCGATTCCTGGATAGTTTAGACTTGATTAAGAAGCTGGCCTGTACCGCTCGAAATTAGCCACAGCATTGGCTTACCGGCAACAATACAAAACACAATAATCTTTAGAACGTGCAGTACAAAAACAATAAAGCTACAGTAAAATGGTGCAGTCAGAGTACAGGGGCCAGATTCACGATTCAGATTCAAGACACAAGAGCCTCCTAAGATACATTTTAGGACAAAAGTGTTATTCAAGAACACCTCCTAAGTCAAAATCGATGTCTTAACTTTTAGGATATGCCCTAAACACAACAATGGCGGCCATGTTATTGGCGCTCCAACGTCGGCGAGCGTTAAGACGGGATTCACGAGTCTTTCGAGATCGCGCCAATCCCTTGGATTTGGAAGAGGAAACCTGTTAAGGCAGTATCACTTCACCCATCACATAACTGATCTATGATTTTCTCCTCTATTTCCTTAAGTTGTGGTTAGGTTAGGGTTAGGGTTAGGGTTAGGTTAGATTAGGTTAGGGTTGCTTCTTCGCGGTTTGAAGCCGCTTTCTTTTTTGTTGCGCTCTTCAAGGTCACCATTTCTTTCGTACTGCATCCACCGACCGATTGTTGCCAGACACAGCCATCACCTCTTCGCATACCTTCTCCCATGAGCGTTTCTTCTGAACATTTGTGTCCGTGTTATTTAAGGTGTTAACTAAAATTTATTTCCTACTTTGTACGGCTTCTACCAAAACCGCTATTTCTTGTTTGGTAAAATTGGGCCTTCGCCTCTTTACGTCCGCAGCCATAACGACTGATTTCACGAATGACTAATTTAAATAAATAAATATTAATTAGGCCATACATAAGGCCAGCGCTGATTGGCGTTTTCATTGTAATCGATAATTTCACGGAGGCTGGATCTTAGCTGAGAACATCTTAGGAGTACTCTAGGACAGAGTTGCTGAATCGCATTTGCGACATCTCTTAGACTTAGTCACAGTCACAAATTTTCTATCTTATGACATATCTTAGGAAAAGTTTCGTGAATATGACACCAGATTTCGAGTGGCGCTGTATTAGGGAGCCAAACATTTGCATGAATTCCAGATGTCCTTATAATTATATTAGGGCTACCGAATGGTAAATTCGAGCACTGGTGAGCGGGCGAGCATCTTGATTTTAGGGCAAGAACTAGCCTGCGTAGCAAGCCCAGGGGGAATGGGGAAGAGGGGAGAGGGAATGGGGAGAGGGGAAGAGGAGAGGAGGAGGAATGGGGAGGCCCTCCTTTCCCTTTCCTCTCCCCATTCCCCCTCATCATTCCCTCTCCTTCCCTCCCTCTCCCCTCCTCTTCCCCATTCCCCCTGGGCTTGCTACGCAGGCTAGGCGAGACCGAGCAATTTTATTTTATCACAGCTGCGAACAACGTTCTATACAAAAAAAACGAGTAAACGAGCACCTTGGGAAAAAACAAGTACGAGCAATTGGAGCACACACAATCTTTTTTGCGAGCATTCGAGCAAAGGCCTAAAACGACGAGCACTTCCAAATTTTGACTGACCATTTGCTAGCTCTTATATTATGGTTATTTTTAAATATCTCGAATATTTTATTACTGCAACCGCTCCGCTGGTCAGTCACTGGAAAAACTCATGGAAGTGGTACTGGCTATAGCGATACTTACCTGCCACGTCTTCATTGTCGTTAATGTGCCAACCAGAGATCCATCGGTTCCTGACACAAAGCGGCCTTTTAAAATCATGGTTGGCACATTAGCGTAACAATTGTAATGTTTATCAACATAAAGTATCGCTATAGTTCATATTAACTTCTTTCAAAATATCACGTACACCATTGAACTGCACGTTTGATCGTGATACACCTCAGATGACCCCGATCGACTGAGAACAGACGCAAATGAGAACAATCACGTAGCCTGAGTGATACGGCAGTCGCCGCCTCAGCTTGTCCCAAGGAGCTAAGGCGGCGGCTGTTTTCAGGCTAAGAACCACGTTGAATGATTTCAAAGGGTATTTACTATACTCTGTCTTAAGGTTTTTGGCTCGCCTCTCGTGAGGGTGGGGAATCACAGGCAGCCCAAGCTCTGTATTTGCACTGTGTGACTATTATTTCGCAAAATTCTCAGATAAAGAAAATAAACTTACCTTTAAGAGTTTGTTGTTGTCCTGTTGTTTCTCTGGGGTCTAGAAATGGCGGTTATGGGGCATTTCTCTCACTTTGGGTTTTTCTCTCCTCTCTGTCTAAAAGAAAGGAAAGGCTGCACACTCAATTTCAAACCACGAGGCACTTGAGGCCGATTTTTCTCACGAAAACCCATCCGATAGGCGTAATTTCCTCCGTCAGGTGAAAGGTAGATAGTTTTTCTTACCCCAGAAGTTTTCAGACTTGAGAAATCATTACCCTAACTCTTCCAAACGAACTCATTTCTTTGAAAAAGCCCTCTCATTCTTCGTCAGAAACTACGTGTTAGCATCAATTCGGGCATGCTGTCAAAATTACTCTTTCCGGCAGAGGGACAGTCAATAAATTGCCAGATACGTTACTCTCTCCCCACGGGGTCTAACATGCCGCCTATTGTACTGAGTAGCCAATCGCGTGGCTACAATTTCAAACAAGTTGACAACGCTTGACGACGGCTAGTTCCCAAAGATCACGGGCTCAGAACTTATACATTATATACCTTATTTTGAAACTGGTCTATAAGTGAATCAGCTCTATGGTAAAGTGATTTAGAGCGCGCGCCTCGTCTTTTTCAAAGAAACAAGAGCCCATCTGGGCTTTCACTCGGGCCACATGAGATTGAAGATGAAATACACTTTCATTTGAAATCCTCTTAGTAATAACCAAAGGGAAGAATTATTAGCTGAATTTAGCAGTCTTTAGGAGTGGCCGGTAGCGCGGTGACTTTCATTCTCTGCTCCCCTTGTATATATGTAATTTAATATTTTTGTTTTTCTCGTATGTTGACCTTTTAATTTAAACACTACTTATTCGTTTAACACACTGCATTTGAGCAGGCATATATTCATTGTTTGGAACCCGACAATTAACCGTACTACCGTACTTCATGGTCCCTTTCTTTAGTAGTGGGTTGTCGGTCAGGTGATCAGTTGTAAACTCTCGTCATTTAGCACAGAAAATGTATTCTGATGAATAGGGATCGGGTTGTCATGTAAGAAAGATGGCTCTTGAACAAACTGATAAGCTTCAGTAGGTTGGGTAGTCTCGTAACACTGGAGACCTTGGTCTTTCATTGTCTTCTTTATTGTATTCTTGATTTTTTTTTTAAAGTTTGAAAGTCGGATCTCAGCTTTATTATATCCGCTTTCAACTCGCCATTTTCAACTTCTAGGTCGACAATAACATATTCGTGATGACAGCATCTTGATTTCGGTCTTGTATATATTATCTTGCTGCACTAATTTGTCTTCCAAATGACTGAGTTTGGTTTCTTGATTCGTGTTTTGATGTGACGAGAGTAAGAATTCATTACGCATATCAGTTAGGTCAGCCTCCATGTTACAAATCAAGGTCGTTAAAGCAGCGAGAGAGTTCTTATTGCGGGCTAACAATCCTCGTGAAGAATCTAAAGAATTCCGTCTCTTCCGGTTTGAATTTGACTCACGTCTATGTTGCTTTTGGAGTTTCAAGGATATGCTGATCCAAAACTACAGGCTCTTGGGGTTTTTCATTGACTTGTGAACTTGCAGGCTCTGTAATTTGTTTTGTTTTCTTAGTATAACATAAAGTGTTGAACATGTTCATTTTCTCAAGCATGTCGCGCGTGACCTCTGTTTCTTCATTCATTAAGTTCTCTACTTTCATCTGTAATCTGGGAAACTCAATCTTTGCCCATGCCTTGGCACATAACTATTCCTGTTGTTAAGTAGACGTGGATGATTATAAGTAAAATCCTTCCACAGCTTGTACCGTTTCGGCTAGGTCAATATCCTCGCTGGAACGAAATAACTTGATCTCAATACTCTCTGATCCAACTTACGGTAAATTTAAATCTCTGACAGTTTTTAAGAGACTCATAATATTGGTCTTGAAGTGCCTTCACCCAAAATAAGATGTTCTCCTCGGATGTTTTAAATGCAGCACAGCGAGCCGATGGCTTATAGCTTTCCGGATCCTGACTCTTCACTGGCTTCAGGTCGTCGTACGTGTCGTATATAAAATCACTGGCCATCTAGGTAAAAAATGCGGTCCTTCGGCTCCGATAATAGCGCCAGTTGAAATATCCTGAGCCTGTTGGAAGGCTTTCGCACGAGTGAAGTTAAATAAAACATTAAACTGGCTTACATTTGAGAGATGAGACTCCAAGTTAGAGAGAAAGTTGCTCGCGGGTCCTCCGCCATCTTGCTTTACTGTATTAAATTATGTAAATAAATCAACCTGGCGATTGTTGCGTGACCAGCACATTGCAATCTGATTGGTGTGAATTTGACCTTTAACGCATGCGCAGAAATCTTGCCATACGGAATAAAAAAAATATATAATAATAATAACGACTTGCATTTTAAGACTCGTTGCTGCCACAGGCAGCCCGAGTAATGAGTTCGTTTGGAAGAGTTAGGAAAATGATTTCTCAAGTCTGAAAACTTCTGGGGTAAGAAAAACTATCTACCTTTCACCTGACGGATGAAATTACGCCTATCGGATGGGTTTTCGTGAGAAAAATCGGCCTCAAGTGCCTCGTGGTTTGAATTTGAGTGTGCAGCCTTTCCTTTCTTTTAGACAGAGAAGAGAGAAAAACCCAAAGTGAGAGAAATGCCCCATAACCGCCATTTCTACACCCCAGAGAAACAACAGGACAACAACAAACTCTTAAAGGTAAGTTTATTTTCTTTATCTGAGAATTTTGTGAAATAATAGTGACACAGTGCAAATACAGAGCTTGGGCTGCCTGTGATCTGTTATGCATTCGTGAGACAGCGTGTTCCCAGATCAGTCTATTTTTAGTCGCGAAAAACAATGAGAAGCCTGGCTTGTGAACAGTAATTTCATGCAACAATGTACTAGGCAAACAATGCTTCCTAGTGATTTACGAAGAGATATTGTTACTATGTACAATGAGAAAACCTCGCCATTGTGAAAAAGTAAGCATTTTATCGGCCTACCGCTCGGGGGTATGGGATTTATTTACACTTCGAGTGTTCTAAAAATAACCTGATCTGGGAATGTGCTGTCTCACAGACCAAATATGGGAGATGGACGCTCCTGGTAATGGGCTCCTGCTGGCGTTCAACGGGCAAGTCTGTAATGTAACGCCTGTTCACGAACTGCGACATGCATATATATTAAAACCGGTATTTTTTTCTTTATACCGTTTGTTGGCCTGTTAAAGTTCTGCAATTTCCATTAAATTGCCTTGATTCAAATGCAATGTTTCGGGCGTTTTCGTAGAGTCTGTAAGTCCTGTAGTATAAAGGTTGTAGTTTAACGTTTTTTAGTTGACCTCGAAAGTAACGACCACCCGAAAGTAACGACCTCCCGAAAGTAGCGACCCTATCCTCGTGACCAGGGTCTTCTCGGTCATATCCAAGATGGCGGCTACTCCGAGAGAAGACCCTGGTAAAGGCTGAATCACGTGATCAAAAATCTTCAGAAACCCTGGAGATTTTAATCACGTGATGTGGGCATCCAATATGGCGGCCAAGCTGGAAATGTTTAACACGTGCCTACAAACCATAGGTATCCCAATCCGGAGTGAGCGAGATGCGATAAGCGGTATTTCCACGCGGCGAACGATGTAGTGAAAACAGGTCTACTAAACGGCTCGAAATGGAGTTTACTTGGATAAAGAAACAGTGGAAGGGTATCACAATGCTACCAGGATGTATCTAAGCTAAAAGAGAATCCTAAAAAAACGTTCATTTTCCGTTAGCGTTGAAGCTAAGCGATCGATAGCACATGCTCAAGTTAAACGGCTTCACCTGGCTTTCCCACTGATGAAACCTACCAGAAAACTACCCAGTAATACACTTCATCTATTTCTCTACCTACACACCGTGTTTTAATGTTATTTAAAATCGTTTTAATGATAACATTTGAGAAAATTAAACTATATACGAATCATCTCCGTGGTCTCAGCCCGTTTGGCCAATAAAAAGCGTCATAACCGAAGAGCCAATCAGAATTCAGAATACGTCTTAGTTCAGCGTTTACCAGGGTCTTCTCTCGGAGTAGCCGCCATTTTGATCTTATCGAGAAGACCCTGGTCACGAGGTTGTAGCGACCCCTGAAGGCTTCTAAATCCGAAAGTAACGAGGTCGTTACTTTCGGAACTTTACAGTAGTAGAATATGTCTTGATTTAGTGTTGAGTCTAAGAGTATAGAGGTTTATATTTCGAACATGTTAATGACGTGACTAAAACCGGAAATTTTCTGTAATTTCTTTCTTTTTTGTGAATGAAACTATTTTCTGATTTTGACGAAAGCCTCTACTATAACATAGACGAGGCAAAGCAAAAGTTGTCGAATTTAGGAGTTACGAACGTTTTAACCCTCAACACTTTCTACGAAACATAACTTTAGCTCCTTGGGATCGAATTGAACTTTAAGATGACCTTATCCGATCCATGCGTGCCGGGAGCTGTGGAAAGATATGTTTCTAGAAATTGCAAACTGGCTGAACTGGCACCTCCTATGAAATCAAAAAGGATAAGGAATTATTTTGCCCCATTACTAACAACTGATATCAAACGAGAGACAGGTTAAAACGGATAGCTGTTATTAATAAAAGCAACGAAGTTCACTGGGTTGCATGCCTGAAACGCTCTAGAAATCATTTAAACTTATGCATCATATCAAAAATAGCAAAGTGATCAGTACTATACGACAACTTCTTCTCTGAAAATGAACGGTAACTCTATTTTATCTAAAAATGGAAGGGCTGGCGTTGAGCCTACTAAATTAATAATTAATGAATCAGATATTCTGAACCCTATTGAAATCAGTAACTCTTTCAATAAACATTTTGTTGATGCTGGTCCTAAATTAGCATCTAGAATCTCACCCTCAATTAAGTGCTGACTTTAGAAATTATATCCAGGAAACTAGTTTTGCTTTCGAAATTAGTGACCTCATCAGGAAGGAGTTATAGCTGGGTTTATTAGTCTGTAGTTTGTTCATTATAGCGGCCTTGATACCATTCCCGCTGGCCTTTTAAAAACTAGTTCTATCTATACCGCCAATTCTTTAACATATATATTTCTAAACACAGGGTATGGCATTCTTATGATGGAGTTCATGTCTTAATTAGATTACAATTAGATTAACTTTGCAAACGCGGCCCAGTTCTTTTTTCAATTTGGTAGCTAGTGCCAATAACAATCTACAAGGCGCTAATCTGACCACACCTTGACTACGGTTGTGAAGTGTGGGGTAGCCTGAGTAAGGTGCAATCATCCCAACTTCAAAAATTACAAAATAGAGCTGCTAGAATCATCACCATCTCCAATTATGAAATACAATCTGACGATATATTAACAGAACTTGGCTGGGCAATTCAAAGCTAGAGTAAACAAAAGACGACGCTCAAAGATGGGTGCTATGGTCTATAAATGTCTTATCCTGGAAAGTGACGTATGTCACATTTAAAAGGAATTCAGACAATACATTTGCCATTGACCAATCATAGGAGAGTGTTCACTGGCGAGCCAATTCACTAAAATGCTAACAATGGCTTTGATTGGGCAGAAAAATAAAACAAACGTGCTGACGTCATGCTTGCATATTGGAAACTAATTAAGCGCTCGGGTAAGCAGACGTTACTTTTTTCTTCGAATTTATGAGAGTGAAAAATACGTCTGCATAGCAGGCTAGACCAAATATCGAGGCTCGAAAAAATAGTTTCTCATATACGGGTGCAGTGCTTTGGAACTCACTTTCATCGAATAGCTTATAAGATCCACGTAGAACTTGTTATTAATTAGCATAAATGTTTAATTAATTAGACATAATATATTATCTTTAATTTAACATTCTTATCTTAAAGTGTACATATGGTCACATTTTTTATCACTAATATCGATTCTGCATCAAGTGAACAGTTAAATAGTAGAATATTTATTGATTTGAGTGTTGCGTCTATAAGTTACATGTATAGAGGTTTCTATTTCCAATATGCGACATAAATTTGATGTGAATTTACTGTCGTTTCTTTTTCCTTCTGAATGAAACCGTTTTCTGATTTTGACAAAATATTTGGTAAAATCACTGATATAAGCTTCAAATATAACATAGAAGTTTACAAAAAGTCATTTATCTCTACCAGTAGGTTTTTGTCAGGAGCCAATGGGGTTTGTATAATAATTGAAGACCGGTTTTATGTCACCGGTTTGAATATATTATAAATATAAACCTCTATAACTCATTGATGCAACGCTCAAATCGAGAAATATTCTACTAATCAACTATTCACTTGATGTAGAATCGATATTAGGGAGCGGTCATTAATTACAAAACATCAGCCCAAAAAATGTTGGCCCTCCCCAAAACATCAGCCCAAAAAATTATGACCCTCCCTTGAGATAGCTTCCTTCCAATCGGTCAATTTGTTCCATCATAGGAATAGGAATCAATTTGGACACAGGAGTGCTCAGGGGCGTTAAGGCATGGGTCTCCAATATGGCCGCCGCAAATCAAGAGGGGGTGGTCTATCTCTTTGTGATTGTGAGATATTGTCTTGACACTTTGACAGATTTGATAAAGTCAAAACCTTAACACAGCTTTGTGACAGTTTCCATGGAAACGCATAACGTGACCTTTTAACTTTAATTTTAAGGAAAAGTGGGAAAAGCCTCCTGGATAACGGTAAAAGTTGTTGATATAGTAGATATTTTCATGCAAATGAATCAAGGTTAGTGCACACTTCGGTGCTCCAATTTGAAAAGTTGGTTATTATTGGAATGTTTGTTAATTCGGTGGAAACTTGAGGATATCAAATTTCACATTTGCCTAAAATTGCCTTCCCCTTAAAATAACCAACTTTTCAAATTGGAGCAGTAACGTGTGCACTAACCTTGATTCACTTGCATGAAAATACCCACTATATTAACAACTTTTACCGTTCTCAAAGAGGCTTTTCTCAATTTTCCTTAAAATTAGAGTTCAAAGGTCATATTACACGTTTCCATGGAAACTGCCACAAAAAGGTATCAAGGTTGTGACTTTATCGAATCTATAAAAGTGCTGAGACTATATCTAACAAGCACGAAGAGATAGACCACCCCCTCTTGATTTGCGGCGGCCATATTGGAATAGTTTGAGACCCATGCCTTAATGCCCCTGAGTGTTCAATACACTGTCAATAATAATAATAATAACTGTCGAAACATTCAAGGTGGGATACCAATCAGCTATTCAGTTACATTTATCGTTGTCACTGTTAGACTGTCTAATCTCCACAGAGTTTTTGAAAGTATAGACTTTGTTTGAGACCATAAGAATACCATTTCTTTTTAATTAACCATATAGCATTTGCTGCTAAAAATGAGATGAGTGTTTTACAAGCATTTTACGAGCATGGTATAGCAAGGAAATGCAACGAGTCACAAGTTGCTATTTGTTGTTTCATAATAAATACGATGGATGTTGAAAAAATTGTTCTGCGCGTTGAAAGTCAACCATTCCAGCTATATTATGAAGCATGTGGTGCACTTCGGAAATGTCCACAATGAGTCACGTTCGAGATCTAAAAAAGCTTGATACCGAGGCTTCCTCACCCCCCCCCCCCCCCCCTCCTCCCAGTAATTAATGACCACTCCCTTGCAGTTTTTTTTGCTTTTACGTGAAGATCAAGGGCTCTCAAGGTCAAACAGGATGTAGGGTAAGGGATTTAAAATTCGCCCAAATTCGCTGAAACTGCATACAGCCAAGACACATTACATCTTGAAAGTTACAAAAAGTATTTAATCACTGCCTTCAAGATCAAGAAGAGCAGATAATGCCTACTATCTGTTTCCAAGATATATGGGATCAAATTATCATGGTTTCTGGTTAATCCACACCCAACCAGTTTCACCCTAAATTTTCACCCAAACTGTTCATATAATAATAACTTTATTCACATGGTGTCATTACAAGAATCCTCTTCTGGGAGCCATGTAACTAGAATTAAAATTACAGCTATACCAATAATGATACAATGAAAATTAAAAGTGATCTAAGAAAGAAATAAGGGTATAGCAATACTTTGTGTTGATAAACATTACAAGCGTTATGCTAATGTCCCAACCTTGATTTCAAAAGGCCACTTTGTGTCAGGAACCAATGGATCTCTCGTCAATGAATGACATGACAGTAAGTATTGCAATATGTATTGGCAGATTAAAAAATAAATTCAAAAACGAATTGCACTAATAAATTTATACACACCAAATTTAATGGTTAATCGTTAATTCCATATGTACCAGTATACCCAAAGGAGGGGTGGGTGAATAGTCTCCCAGAAACCGTGATTGAGCCAATTCTGATTTAAATACATTAAGCTTATTTTAAAATAAATGATAGATACAAAGATGGTACTTTTAAGTCAGCAATACACTAAATCTGCCTAGTTTTTTGCAGGCTGGGTTGTCTGGCCTCCTCCACAGGCAATCTCAACTATTACAGCAGCAGTTTGGGCTTCCTGTGACAATGGCTCTCCTCCCACCACAGGTAGCCCAATTCTGAACAGTAGAGTTGCCTGCAGAGGATGCTATACAAGGATTAATTCACGATAGGGCCATTTATTCAAGGAAGTTAGCCATGGCTTACCTAAGCCATGATCTGGTCCATGTTCATTCACATCAAACATAAGACCATTTCACATATCCAGAGCCCACATTCCAAATTTATGCACATGCAGTATGGATTTTGACTAGTATAATTAGCCAGAAACTGTTTTTCAGGTCGTTTATACAAGCAACTTCTCGAATAACGTAAGCCACAGCTTAAGTTAGATGGTTCGTTTATTTCACACAAAAACACACAATAGGAAATATACATACATAAAGAAAAGTTTGTGAAGGATACAAGAGATACAACCCAGAGGGGTTAATTACAAACTCTTGCACCCTATTTGTTATTTATGATTAATCTAAGATGGCTGGATAGGCACACAATTACTGTATTTATAATTAGATAATTTTATAGTTGAAATACGATACTGAGTTCATTCTATTCATGTACAAGAGAATTAGCTTTGTACACAAATATGAATCACGGTGTGGAAATTAGATGTTTTTTGAAGTGTTTCTTAAAATGTTTATTTGAAGAAGTTTTTAATCTCTATTGGAATGTCGTTCCAAATTTTGACGGCTGCATATTTAACGCCGAATTTGCCATAGTTTAGATTTTGTCGTGGCAAAAAAGGTTCTTATTTGATTTAGAGCGAGTGTTATAATTATGAATAAGGGACACGTCGTTTAAGTAACTCGAAAATATATCTGGAAGTTGATTGATAGAATGCCTATAGATGCACTAAATCACCGAGTTGGAAGTCCACTATTTGAAATATATTAAAAATATTAAGCTTGTTGAATAAAGGTTTGCTTGGGGTTTTGAAATCGGAAAAAGTAATGACTCGAAGCGCTCGCTTTTGTAAAATGTGGATAGGTTTAAGCTTGGATTTATAATTACTGCCCCATATTAATGTACCATATGATATATATGAATATATATGTTTGTAGTAAATATTTTTAAGAATATCCAAGCTAAGATAATGCCTGACTCTACATTCGTGATATAGAGTCTATTTGGGAATTCCAGGTAATATGTTCATCCAGGATTAAACCTAGAAATTTAGTTTGTACTACTCTCACGGCTGTTAATAGGCTGACCTGCTAATCTAAGCTCAAATCCCTAGTTTTGATAAGCCAGGCCCTATTAAAGTTAGTCACAAACAGCAGTTTTTGACCGATTTATACGAATGTTCATGGCATAGTGAAGGCACAGCTTATTTTACATAAGCTGCTGATAACTACCTCTTGTATAAAATGGTCCTAATGTTTCACTGTCCTAAGTTAACTAGTTTTGTGCTGACATCCCATAACTTCTTTGCTGCCTGATCATCTTTAGCTGCTTGTGATGGTTCTTTTACAACACAGTCAGAGTAGTACAAGCCACTTTCACCTTCAAGGTCTTCCGACAATGCACAACAAATACTTGTCTGTGCACCTTGCCTTGTTGTCTTCAATAGTAGCCACTGAACTGGATAGGAAACAAAGCTAAGAATGGAATAGAGAGGTATGTGTCTACCAAGTTCTGTTTTGACTGCACCTGGATGAACAGCATATGTTGTCACACCAGAGCCTTCCAGCCGTTTAGCCAGCTCTCTTGTGAACAAGATGTTTGCCAGCTTGCTGTGGGGATAGCTTTTAATGAATCTACTGTAGGACTTCTCGCTGTTTAAATCTTCAAAATTTATGCCTGAGATGAACATGTGACCCATGGATGATACGGTTACAACACGACTAGGTACTGAAGTCTTCAACAAATCGAGCAAAAGATTGGTGAGTAAGAAGTGGCCCAAGTGATTGACACCAAACTGCAGTTCAAAGCCATCTTCTGTGTTCTGGTAAGGAGGCCACATAACTCCTGCATTGTTGATTAAGATATTTAGCCTTGGCTCATTTTTCACGATATTCGCAGCAAATTTACGAACAGAGGTCAAAGATGCGAGGTCTAAGTGCTCTTGATAAACTTGCTGACTGCCTGAGCTCTCCTTGATTTCTTCAACTGCGGCATTTCCGCGTTCCAAATTTCGACAGCCAATGATGACACGAGCGCCACGTTTAGCCAAATCTATGGCCGTTTCTTTGCCGATTCCGGTGTTCCCTCCAGTGATAAGAACTGTTTTGCCATCAAGCCTTCTAGTGCTCTTGCACGACCCACCTTGCATGTACTCTCTAGTAAAATATAGCGCAATAGCTGCTACCACCACCAAAACATAAACCGAGTAAGCCATCACTAATATTGCTACAATACACGGTCTTAGTACTCGTAGATCCTAAGCTTTGGCTTAGAGAGGGCAGTAGAACCTCTGGCACCTTGCAATAAATATGGGTAGGTACTTCGTGTAAAGTAGTTAACGCGAATGGTATATGCGGTAAGGGTGGTCCCCATACCCTATACAGCACCATATAGCACTGTGCAGCACCATACAGCACTCTACAGCCCTATACAGCACCCCCGGGATAGCACCATGCAGTCCTATATACAGCCCCATACAGCACTCTACACTCCTATACAGCACTATACACCCCTATACAGCACCCCTTACCAAAACAAACTATAGTTTTTAAATGCAAAAAAAAATTAGTCTTAGAAACTAAAGTATTTTGGAACTATAGTTAAATAGTAAACTATGGTAGTGTGCTTGTGCATGCAAGCACCACCAATTCATACTTATTTTTGTGGTTGTGGTGATCATTTATGTGACAATTTGTGGCGATTTATTAGACGATTATGAAGTGAATATCATTATAGTGTTAAGTTATGAGCTGAATATTATTATAGTGTTAAGTTATGTGAGGATCAAGGATGAGACTGAGAATTAAGAATGACAGTGAGGGATAGTGAGAGTTATAATGGTTAAATTTATGGAAATATGATTAATAAAAGCAAAAATAATGAAGGCTCAGTGGTATAGAAGGAATAGGAATAGAAGTAGGAATATGATTAATTTTAGAAGTTGGAACAGGATTAATTTTAGAATGAGATTAATTTTAGAATGATAAAAATTATTTAAAAAATAAATATATAACATTAAATATTATTAAACTAGACCAGGTGGTCTCCTGATTAGGGAAGAGGTCAAAACAATGGTACTCTGGACCCAATTTTGATGGAAGGGGGTTGTACCCGGAACACAACACCTATTTTGGCAAAATCTAGATTTTTGACCACAAATATAAAAACATACTTATTGAAGAAATAACGATATTTCTAGTTTCTATAGGCAGAGAAGAACGTGTGTCTGCATTAAAATCAGGTATCCCTATTTAACAATGCAAGAAAATCACCGTCGAAAAAAGAGGTAGGGGGGGTATTACCCGCCACCCACCACCTCCCCTGACCTGAAAATTGGGTCCCATTCGAAATCGAAATCCATTGTTTTGACCTCTTCCCTTAGACCAAATTAACATTATATGACTACGATGTGTGTCGATTTTAATTACCAATATACATGTATAACTTGAAGATTAGATTAGATGTTATGAGAAGAAATGATATCAGTACAATTACCAATATTCATGTAATTTGAATTGCCGTAGCATCTATATAATAATAATAATATATAGAGCATTACACTAAGTCTCAATGCTTTACAATAATGAAAAACTACACTTAAATATATTAAAAAGCTAACCAATATACAATATGTTATAAAATAAGAGATATGGACGCTCTTGGTTATGGGCTCTTGTCTTAAATAAAAATCGACTACCCTTCTCTCTCTATAACTTTGCTGAAATTTGCTAAAAAATTATTCAGACCTAGCTAAGGAAGACATCCTGTAAATTTCGTCGGTTTTTAAAACGGAACCGAAGACTAAAAATCCCATACAAATGATATTAGTCCATTTACAGAGATTGGGCTACCTGTGGTAAACCGTATACATCAATCGGAGTAACTACAAAATAACACCCTGAGATAGCAGAGAAATACCATGTGAATGTTCTGATATGCTTTTAAAACTTTTTCGATAGAGGATGGCAAAGATTAAAATGGATTACAAATGCTTCTTCTAGAAACTTGATATCGGTTGTGTGCATAGGTAGCCCAGGCCGTTACGACCTGATTACTATTATCGCTGTAATGCTTTAAATCTAATAAAATGAGTCAAAAACGTTCGCTTTCCCTTGCAGTGATTACCTTTAGGACAACGAACCTCAGATGCAGCACAAATAATTTTTAGACTTGTCTGAATAACGATGCCGCACAAATGTTTAATTCCGAACCTGCTCTCGTCTCAACAGCAACTGTTCTTAGAAATGCTTACTCAATTACGAGCATCATAAGAATCAGTTTCTCTGCTAACAAGTGAGATTATTAATGAGTATAAGCAAAATGGCAAGGCTTACGCTATCAAAGGCGGCCCAGTCCAAACCAATATAATAATAGGCACTGGTTCGACGTAGAGTGCAATCAGGACAAAGAACATTTAAAATCACTTGGACGTAAGGTGTGCAAGGACCCAAATGGTAAAGGGCTATACAATAGAAAAAATACTTTTCGGAAATTGTGCAGAAGGAAAAAAATATCTTAACATGCACCAACGAATAAATCAAATTGATCTTGGCAATCCGCGAAACGCTTGGAAACAAATTGAACAACTTTTTAACTTTAACAAAAAACGGGGGCGTAACTCGTGTCCGATTGATTTCCCCAAGCACTTTAAACATTTAAACGAAAAACACGATGTAATCAACGAACAGCGAACAACGAACAACGTAAACACGCTCGTGCGCCGTTAGATGACGAAATCAGTAATTATATTTTTTAATAATACCAAGCATACAAGAAATTGAATCGAAAGTAAATAAATCTCCGTGCAGCAACTATTTAACGCAATAATAGTATTATACTGAACTCTGGCGATGGAGCCAGCGTTCATCATGCCCCGCATTCACAAAAAGGTAACAAATCTCGGTCACTAACAATACCGCGGAATTTCCGGCTGCTCTCTGTCCTTAGTAAACTATTTACCTCCATATACTGAACACCAGGCTTTATGATTGCCTAATAGACAAAGGGATCCTCAAACGGGAACAAAGCGGCTTTAGAAAACATCATAATACGGTGGACAGTTTGTTCATACTAACAACTTTGATTGAAAAGTTGTTCGTGATCTCTGCATGAATTTGTTTTACTTGACATTTTTCCTTGCATGTTTTTTTTTTTTACTGTTCTCCAGTAGGCTTTTCCCAATTTTCCTTAAAATTAAAGTTCAAAGGTCACATTACACGTTTCCATGGAAACTGTCACAAAAATGTGTTAAGGTTGTGACTTTATCAAATCTGTCAAAGTGTCACTGAGACTATATCTCACAAGCACAAAGATATAGATCACCCCTTCTTGATTTGCAGCGGCCATATTGGATACCCATGCCTTAACCCCCTGAGCATCCTTTATCAAAATTGTCTCAGAAATTCTGCGGCCAGTATACCTGGAAGCATACTCTGTTAATATGAGTAGTTATGTGTGTCTTTCCTCGTCAGCCGGAAAGTATATTAATTTAGGGCCTTGATAAAAAGTGAACCACTCCCCATCGACGCGGCACACCTAATGGACTCCTGTTTACGGACGCTTTTACATATGTAAAAAAATACGCGACAGTACTGAGAAACCCGTAATTAAGGGTGCGTTCGTTTACCGTATTCCGGAATGAGAATACACTAGAATACACAATGTGTCCTGATTATCATATGTTTAGTTTCAGCAAGTATTTGTAACGTATTGTACATTGAAAAATGTGCCTGAACCAGTGATCTCCAGAGACTATTAGACGTTCTTATATCCACCGCGCGTTAACATTGAGTTCTGCCCGTTGTCGGCTTCGGGTCTAAATTACTACCGCGCGGAGATACGAGTTTTATCTTCATGTGAGCAAACAGAGTAAGCGAACGAATTCACCACGCAATCCTGCAATTCTCCGTTTATTATTTAAGGGATGTAGCCGTGCTGGGAAGCGTGTATTCGTGTTTTCAGTTTTCCATACATTGTCTGTAAAAACGAGTCAAATTCCGCGTGAAAATTTAAAGAAGTCGTGTAAAGCCATTAAAGGTCACAATATTTTGACAGATATTTGTTTTTAAAATGCGACGTACGTGCAGCCAAAGAGTTCAAAGTTCGCTCCAGACCTCCTAGTTTGCAAACCAGGCACACACGTACTTTTGGATCAACTAGCCGGTAAACTCACTTTCGGATCATGCAGGTGTACTGTAAACTCACACTTGATATATCACAGAAGTTCCGTTTATAATACGCTTACCAGCATATAAAGAGATGCTAATCGGCCGAGATACCACAAGTAGCCCTGTATATACGATCTGTATATAACTGGCCATGCAAGAGAATGGAGCAATCACAGTACAGGTTTCTAGTAGTTTGTATTACTCTGATTGAGGGTGGTTTTTGATTTCTTGATTTTTTTTACGGCGAGCACGAGCAATTTTATTTTATCACAGCTGCGAATAACGTTCTATACAAACAACGAGCAAACGAGCACCGTGGGAAAAAAAACAAGTACGAGCAATTCGAGCACACAATCGTTTTTGCGAGTATTCGAGCAAAGGCCTAAATAAAAAGAAGAGCACTTCCAAATTTTGACTGACCATTCGGTAGCCCTTACTTTATGGTTATTTAATATCTTGAACATTTTATTACTGCAACCGCTTCCGCCCGTCACAGGAAAAACTCATGGAAGTGGTGTATGTATCGGTACTATACTGCTCGTCTAGTCGGCTATATTATAGCGATACTTACTACACGTCATTCATTGTCATTAATGTGCCAACCAGAGATCCATTGGTTCCTGACCGGCAAAGCGGCCTTTTGAAATTATGGTTGACATTAGCATAACAATTGTAATGTTTACCAACAAAACGTATCGCTATATTTGATAACGTCTTTCAAAATATCACGTACATATTATTGAACGGCATGTTTGATCGTGATACATCTCAGATGACCCTGATCGACTGAGATCAGACGCAAACCAGAAGAATCACGTAGCCTGAAATACAGCTTGTGGCTGAATTATTTCAAAGGGTATTCTTAAGGTTTTTGGCTCGCCTATCGCGTGAGGGTGGGGGTGGGGTGGGAAAACATTCGTCAATCATACTAAAACCTAAATAAAGATTATCTGTATCTGGGTGGTGCAGCTGGGTGGTGCAGCGGTTAGCGCTCACCTCTCACCACTGTGGCCCGGGTTCGATTCCCGGACGCGGCGCCACCTGTGAGTTGTTTGTGCTTGTTTCTTTCCCATGCTCAGAGGGTTTTCTCCGGGTTCTCCGGTTTCCTCCCTCCGTAAAAATCAGAATATATGAATGTAGTGCGGAGTGTGTGTGGAGTAAAAGCAGGCCCCCACCAGCTGTAAGCTGTAAACACTAGCCTGCTATAACAAATAAAACAGTTTATTTATATTTATTTTATTCTGTACGCTGTTGCCACCCAATTCAGATCATGTGATATGTAAACAGATGCTACTCTGGGGAATTATTCCTTTTTCATTCTAATCGTAATGCAGTCATGTCTATCTGAATAAAATTAATTTTCAAAGAGTCAATTCTCCAGAGTAATGTGTGTTTACATCACATGATCTGAATTGGGTGACAACAGCGTTAGCCGATTACCTCTATTAAAACATTATTTCTGCATTGCACTGCAACGCTATCATGCGAAACTACGCGGAAGGAGTCGGATTTAGGATTTAAGTGGTCTCAGGTTTCAGTGAAATATTCCCTCGAGTATTGAGCGAATGAAATTTGCCGGTCTTAATAAAGGAATTAGTCAGATAATCTGGAGCATTTCCATTGAGTACCTTTTTTTCATAATCCCAATTTCTAATTTATACTGTCGTTCCTAACGCGGGGCGTCAGCCATACTTATTAAATCAGCTGATCGCGTATCAGGAAAATCAGAGCGAGTGATGATCCTTGCAGCTCGGCCTTTGGAGTCTTTGGAGACATCCCACACTAGGGAACAATAATCAAAATGCGGCTGTACAACTGAATTATATATCTCTATTAGAGTATTACCTGGAATTAAATCGCATATTCATCTCAAGGCACCAAGGCCATTTGCAACATTTTGGCTAAATAAATATGCGGTTAAGATGGTCATTCTTCAACGTGCTTAAATTGTGTACCTGATCTTATGTTCACATTCAGCTAGATCTTAGGATAATTTTCTATACATGTACCTTACCTGTACATATACCGTATATATATACATATATATGTATATATATATGTAAACAAATTAATCGAAGTTCTTCTTGATTCACATGCTGTTTATTTCCACTACAACGCTGTGCCAATGCCACCTGAAGAGTACGGACGGTGTTTCCGCACCGGCCGCACGAAACAGCGTTGTAGTGGAAATAAACAGCATGTGAATCAAGAAGAACTTCGATTAATTTGTTTATAAATAGCTCCAACAGTTGAGCACTTTTTGACCTTTGAAACGTTAAATTTCCTGTGTATATATATATATGCTGCGTTACCAGCGTGGTCGTAGAGGTTAACACATCGGACTAGTATACCGAGGCCGTGGGTTCGAATCCCGCTCAGGGCATATGTTTCTCTTTCACCTTTATTCTGATTATATATATATCGGAGTCGTTGCCGTTAACGTTGTCCTAGACATATCCACATATGGATTTATAGCCTTTGTTCAGTTCATATGGATTTATAGCCTTTGCTCAGTTCGCACCTTTTAAATAAAGAACGGTAATCAGCCGTGAACACGCCCTTTGTATTTGGTAACAAAGAGCCACGGTGGTCTAATCGAGTTAACGCTCTTGCTTTCCAGTTCGAAGCCCCGAGTTCAAGTCTCAGTATCGGAATCATATCTTTTTTTTTCTTGTTTTGTTTTTTCTTGTGGTCACGTACGAGAGGTGGTCGCCGTACAAGAGTACGCCGTGGTGGTCGCCGTACAAGAGCACAGGAAGCCCAAACTTTAGTAATATGATATCGGATCTCTAGGTACAGGGAATATCAATACAACATATTTTATCATTACAGTTTTTTTTATTATGGGTTGGTAATGCTCCAACCTCAAAACCTTCATAAGTTGGCAAACGTTTCAGCTAACATGAACCACTGAGCTTGATCAGTGTTAAAATGTTGTATTTGTTGCAAAGTCCGGGGTGTTCGCTTACAGGAGGTGAAATAAAGAAGAAAAATCCAACTCCCGCGGTCGTTTACGAGAGGTGGTCGCTTACGAGAGGTATTAAATGCAGTGATTTGACTGCGAGACAAAACGGGCTTTTGGTAAATGGTCGCTTTAGAGAGGTAATCGCCTACGAGAGGTGGTCGCACCTGAAACGTTTTTTTTTTTTCGGCGCGAATGGTGCCGAAGCGATGTTGCGCCGCCTGTCTAGTGATACTAAGCCATTTCGTAAACCGATAATAAAGGACTGGGACCGATTGTGTAAATTTGATTCAAATAATATCGTTTTATTTTTTATTTCTAAAATAAACCCCACCACATGAAAGATCACATCGAAATTGGTATGTTTAGCGAGATCAGTTACAGAGGTTTGAATAAATAATTGACAATTAGACAGCGAGCGCAAGGTTTCTATGGCAATGCGCAGCACCGAGACAACTATGGAAGTCGATAGAAACCGAGGGCGAGAAGTCACTTGTTTAGCATAACCAAGCCACTGTTCTATCAACTTATGCACCGATCAAATCGAAACATCAACAGGCTCACACCGGGCATTTGACTTGTTGCCGTGCCCGGTGAGTAGGGAATTCGACACCAGATGGGAGGGGTGGGGGAAAATTTGAGTCGTGCTGCGTGGTTTTTCCGTCCCGCTCAAATTCTGCCAAGTCGCTTCAGACGACTTCAAAGAACAAAACTCTGCTCTTGAAATCGACTGGCTTAAAAAAAAAAAGGGACTCCAAAGGCTTTTCGCTGTATTTTGAGGTATTAAAATATAAATGTAAACTGCGTACGAATATTTAAACAGTCTGTTAAAACAAAATGCAGTGTCACAACTAATCTATGTCCCAGGGATAGGACCATTTGATCGCCTAATGTGACCGTGGGATGGGGCATTTGAACCCAAACTCCAAAATATCAAATGCCCGAGAGAGAGAGAGAGAGGGGGGGGGGGGGGGGGGGGGGGGGGGAATAGATGTTTCGATTAGTAATCGCGAAAACTGTCGAAGAAAATTTCGCAAAACTATTTTCCTAAGCGGTTATTTTCAATCAGATATCGATGGATGACGAGTTGGCCAATAGACGGCGGCTGGGTCTATTCACCATCAATACTACGTGACTATACAACTCATTTTCTCTTTTAGACTAGTACTACTATTACTGTTAATTGGTTTGTAACTGAAATGGCTGACGGTACACACGCACACCAGAGGTAAAGAAAAGTTTAAAATAGATGAATCCAAATACAAGTTAAGAGACAGAAAAAGATGCAGTAAGGATAACAATTGAACAGCGCCGCGAGACTGAACTAAGATAAATACTTGTAAATAAATTACGTGGAACCCTGAATTACGTGATTCGTAAAGTCTGATTCTTACACTAGAGAAAAGGTTTCCGCATTGATATATACTGTTTCCTATTCCTAGGAGAACGTAAACCAATATGATGAGAATACTTTTTCCTTACCAATAAATCTGTATATCAAAACGGAATACTTATGTATTTCTATATAACCATATGAGTACGAATAAAGTATTGTCTTATCATTTACACGTCATTAATCCTCTTTCTCTTTCCTGGCACGTCCGTTAGCTCTGGAATTCTTTCACCGTGAGTTTCTGCTCCACCGATATAGGAGCAACATGCGCAATGATATTGGCCCAATATTAGTCCATCGTTTGCGTGCTCGGTTTCCGTGATCGCGTGTTCGCGTGACTAGAGTCTATGTCACGTACTCGGCGCCAGGCCCGCTCCTTTCAGCTGATGGTAAATACCGCTGACCAGATACTGGGCCAGGAATGTGGATGGTCGAAAGACAACAGTGTTGACCTTTCAATGACTGAAAAGTTCCCCCCCAAAATGCGTCCGATTTCTACGCTTAGTAAAACCTGGCCACCAAGACAAGTTTGAAAACAATGGGAGAAACGTTAGAAACCAGAAAAGGGTAGGTGACAGCAGTTTTCGATGGTTTTTCGATCGCATGTTTCCAGAATTCGAGCGTGAGCAAACAGTGTTTGACAACAATGCGCTCAGGCTAAACTCACGCGAACGTTGATTCCTCAAAACAAGCTCATTCTAACGCGTTTCTCTCTATATTTTCAGCCAGAATCTAGAGACCATTATTTCCAAGCTTTCAAAGGAGCAACCGGCCGGCAAACGGAATAGTTATCTCTTGGTAAGTTGAATTAAGGCGAGTTGAAGGCGTTTCTACAAACTAACAAAGCCGGACTATTTGCCTGGTAGTTAGAATATTGGTATGTATGGGGCTAAATTCACGCGCTTCGCTAAAGAGATTTGAAGCCAGTGTCACCGCATGCTTGGAATACAATATTAGGAGATTACAATTTTGAGCCGGTTTATTATGACTCGGCGAGCTAACATCTAGGGGGATATTTTGCGAGGGGTCGATTCTGCGAGAGCTCGCATCCATGCAGTTACGTGTCAACAAGATTCGCTTGTGTGTACTCGTACATGTAGGGAGTCCGCCCGCCCAATCGGCTTCACCGAAATACATAAATAGCGTATTTCAAATGCTTTAGGTACAGCTGAACTGTCTATCATTTTCGTTAAGTTGTCAAAACGCCTCAGTGAATACCGATTGATCAACGCACTTTATGTGTTGGCTTCGGGCGAATTTCAAATTGAAGCCTCGTACCTTATAGCTGTAGACCCTCGTGCGCTTGGATTCCCTTCCGAAACCTTTTCCTGTTTATAGACTGGTATAACAGAGCCCATGAATGTACTTAGTTGGGGGGTCAGGCCACTAAACATTCAAATTAGGATCGACAAAACATGACACCACCGCCGTCTAGGTTTCCGTGATCGGGGTTGTTAAATTTCCCTGAAAATAATATTATATATTAGCGACCAATTCAGTGACCCGTGCCCGAAAACGTGCACAAGAGTGAATTCGCTGCCAAAATCCCCGTTGATTTCGACTTTCGACTAGACTTTGCTTTGGCCACTGATAACTCCTTGCCGCTCTGGTTCTTCTAGGTCAGCCGTCTGGACGATTTTGTGATCGAAGAATACAATGTGGCCTTTTAAGTCTGAATTTACAAATCATCTAGGTGTTGAATTAACTATTGAAGTCCCAAAATGCATATATTACGATAATGTTAATTATATGCACTGCAAGTTCACACAACTGGCCTTCAGCAAAGGACACGTTTAGAGTGGCAATGACCTTAATAGTTATTACATGATTTTTCATGTTTGTTGAAAATTTGAGTCGAAAGATTTCAAGAAAGGTAATCACTAATGACCTTTTTTTATAGTTTTTCAGACAGCTTGCATGCTGCTGTGAATAAATCCTTGACCAATTTTCTTGGATCTGAAGTTGCTTTGGCATGGCCAAGTTCATTTTTTTATTCGTTATCTAGAAACAAATACTATCTTGCTTGAGACCATCTGTGAAAGTAATTAATCAACATACATGTAAGAAAGCTAAAGAATGAGCTTTGCATATTAGTTCTGGAGTTGCAGTTCCCTTTTGTTACAAACTAGCGTCTGATTAACAGTAACAAAGAGTTTCTGTTTTTTTTTAACAGTTGAGAAAGTTATATAGAAAGATATAAGATAACCGTAATGGTTTCAAACCTCTGGTGCAGTCCATTTATAAAGCACTTCACAGTTTGTTGCCTGATATATCTTTACACCCATAATCTCTAACACAATGGGAGACACAAGTCTCTGAAGCATGTATAATTTCCAGCCATGTGGTAGCTACAGAAAGTAGACATTCAGTAAAGTGGGAATTCAACTTGTGATAAGACATGGTAGTTGAACTTTAAGTGTTGTACATATTAAATATTACACATCAAGTCTATACACATTGAGAAAGGTTGAACAGTGGTTTTGTTGTTGTTGTGAGGGTGGGTAATGTGAATGTTTCTATAAATAATTAACAATATGCAAAATATTGCTCTTTCTGATCTGATAGTCATTGTTAACATATTTAGAGAAGCCCTGTTTTGTAGGAAATTACCATAATCTCTAGTATACAAGGGTAACCAACCTTATAGATTAGAAATTAAGCAAAACAAATTCAGTTTTGCTCATTTGTGGTTATAAATATAATAACGTACCATTTTGGGTTAAATATACACGAAGGATATCTTGTCTTAAATCTTTTTGATATCATTGAGAAGTTGATGGATATCATTCCAAGTGAGATATTACAAATAATAATTATTTTGATGTAAAGTGTGAAAAGTATGAAGCAGGAATGCCATCAACATACATGGATATTGGGTGTGAGTAGTAATTCAGTTGGATATAATTTTCTACATATAGTATACGTAGATATGTACTGATGAGTGATGTTGGGGTTCTATTTTGTTCCCAATCTGATAGAAAGTTCCTTTTTACTGGTATTGAAGTAAGAGATTCAATAGCTATAGGAATACATGTACTTCTGTTTTCTTGTATTATTGTTGGTATAAGTGCCACTTTGTGTTTATCATGCATCCTACATGTACATTGTAGCTGTTTAATTTTTTGTTTAATATCTCAATTCAAAAGAGAACAAACCAAAAATTATTTGTGAATTCTCTATCAAAACAGATGGTCGCAGTTCTGACTCGGAAGCCTATGACCTGCTATGTCTAAGTACTGTGCACATGTAGTGACAGACTATATTAATTTCACTCTGTGTAACTTTGTAGTTCGAAACAATATGAGTTACATGTATATTGAAAATATGGATTAATTTTTTTCCCAAATGTTAATTAAACCAAAATAAATTTTAAACCACAACATATATAAAAATTATGTCTCCTGGATATAAATCTCACATACGTCTGCTCCTGAACATGATTTATTTTTCAGTGCCAACTTATTAAATGCCTTGTTATGCAGCAACAATATATCACTAGCTAAATGGAGGAGGACTTAATAACAGTTAGGAATGATTCAATTTACACTTTTACTTGGATGTTCAGACTGATTTTTCATTAGGACAGAAGTCAATAATACCAGCAAACATTAATGAAAATAGACATTTGGATTTTTTTGTTTTATTAAAATGGAACTTGAATTGAAATAATTTTTTTGAAATTGAATTCACAGAAATTACAGTAAAAAATGTATGCCCAGGTGTCAGTATGTGTTTTCATGTAGGTCAGGGCCATTAAGCCAAACCAAAGTTTATTAGTTGAGGCAATTCAAGACTTGAGAGCAGACTTGCGAGCTCTGAAGGAAAATTTGAAAAAAAGTTTGTGAAACTTTTAGATGAGGCATGTACCTCATCTGCATGTACATGTATGCTGGTGGTAATGCCACTGATCTTTCATTTTTTTCTTCTTAATTACAGATATCTGGAATTGATCACACAAGTCTGATGTTCCATGTAGGCTCATCAGGTAAGAGTTCATCAAACATGTACTAAGGCATCTTAAATTACTATTCAAGTGCAAGGTCTGATTCAGATTGTTGTTGAACAGCAGTCTGACTAATGTGCAATAAATTTCCAACAATAATATTAGCAGAAGACTCGATCAGGTCCAGTAAATTGCTTTTTGTTTCCTTCTGATCAAGGTTTTCAAGAAAAGTGCTGAATTACTGCCCTAATACTACAGTTATTGACTTATTGATCTAACCCTATCTAGGATAATTAAAATATACTTGTAGTATAAACTTCCAACAAAATTCCTACCATAGTATAATTATTAAATGGGCCAATTTTTGTTACTGCTTTTTATCTCGAGCATGAGATCTGAACACATACATGTTTTACCATAATTCAATATACAGTGGAACCTCGATATAACGAACCTCGATATAACAAAATCCTCATTATAACGAACACAATCCGGCAGCCCAAACGTAAAATCTACCCTGATATAATGAATAAATGTCAACACGTGACAAAAGATGAATGCGGAACAGACCAACAGCGATGAAAATCCTTTAATCCTGTAACAAGAGAACAACCTCTCAGTCAACGTAACAGCTCATTAGATGTGTATATACAGTACAGACACTTGCACTATCGAGACATCTACAGATCCGCTTTATCCACTTTGTCTCTTATTAGTTCTATTAACTTCGTTACAAAACAATTATTAACTATACCTCGATATAACGTACATTTTGGTTGTTTTAACGCAAATTCGTTATAACAAGGTTTTCGAATTTAACGAACCCTCAATATAACGAACCAATTTCCCCAGTCCCTTGGCACTTCGTTAAATCGAGGTTCCACTGTATAAATTTGTAGCTTTTCAACATTCTTATTAACTAATACAAATGTATACCTATTAAACAGCCCTGCCAGAGAGTAGTTTTCATCTCTGTTGACAGGGGAGGTCAAAGGATTATCAATGACTGCATATTAACAAAAAAAGAAAAAAATGCCTTTGACTTTCTTCATATTACCAGGGGTTTAAATAGAAGCTGGTAGGGGTTGGAAATGCCAGCTGTGGTTCACGTAAGCACCGGCTGTGGCTCACGTAACCGCCGGCTATCATGGTAAAATATGACCGCTAAAATAATCATCATTGATTGTTGATACATATATTTACACCCCCTAATATCTTACATTTTACAACCCCTTCCTCGATAAATAATGAAACCCTGTTTAACTTAAAGTACAGTATAATTTCAATGTTACAGTGTAGTTGGATTTTATAAGCATCTAATTTAATAATGGCTGTGTATTTTTGCTAGTCAATGATATTTTGTCTTGCCTACAGACTCGCCAAAATGTAAATAACTTGTAAAAGTACAGGGCAGTATTAGATGCATAGAAGAGTAATAATTAATGGCAGCTAGCTCAGTTGACCTGCATGCAAATTAGCAGACAAGAAACTTAAGTCCATTGACTAATATAAGCTGTATGTACTAAGTAAACATTATTACTGTACATCATTTGCCTTGCAATTATTATTGGTTCTCAATATTACTCAATCTCTATTTTGTATTTTAAAACCATATGATTAATCTGGCAATTATGTGCTTGAATCTATATATATATATATATATATATATTAATAGTCTGTCTTTTTGTAGCCAAGTCAGGAAAGGTCAAATTTTCACCATTTCAAACAAGCCTAGAACATAGAGTATTATTTGTAAGCCAAACAATTCTTCGCAGAAGTACTCAAAACCTTTCAAAGATTCATACATGTAGGTATAAAAATTGCTAAAGGGGTTAGGTGCACTTTAAGAGGCACTTACTAAATACAACATGTAGTCTTAATTGGTAGATGTTGTAGATACATGTATCCTGTCCAGGAACTACATGTATATAGTCTCCTTCACAACTGTTAATGTTGTTATGGTCAGATAATCTCTTCATCACTTAAAATGGGGCCAGCATTGAATGATGACCCTAAGAACAGCTGCAAATATAGGATAGTACCCAGGAACTAGTTCTTAAAAAAAGTTAGATTCAAGCACTGTACATGCATATGGTGCACCCTTGTACATTAGTGTAAAATTACATAATTATAGAATAATTAAAACTACAACAAAATATAAAATCACTCTTGAAAGCAGGGATTTCAATCAAAGCCGGCTGTACTGCTGAAGTTCTGGTGGCTGCTTGATCTCAATTTAATAACTGTTGGCTACTAATTCTTCTGTAGGTTACTTAATTACAGCAACTTTTAATTCCTCTGATACCAACTTTCAAAATTAATGAAATCCCTGCTAAAGGACACTGATTCTTTCAAGAAGTTACTAAATTGATGGGTAATTCCTACATATGGTTTGACAATTCAGACAATATACAATACATCAGTCAATTAAGACATATACATTTATGTCATCATTAGGATATGTATTTACTACCATCATACCCAGCAAAGTACAATTCCAAGTGCACCATTGATATTTAAAGATGCTGTTGATAATACATGTGACAGAAATTAAACACTTCCACATATTCTACATCAAGAAACAGTTATTTATAATTTAAGATATTTGAAATTTATATACATGTAAATAGTAAAATTAAATGTGTACTAGTTAACAACTTTTCAATATACATTGTATGCATGGCACTTCCATCATGCATACACGCATGCACATGCCATCGTGCATACACGCATGCACATGCCATCATGCATACACGCATGCACATGCCATGATGCTATTTAACAATATTAATAATAATTAATCTAATAATTATTATTATTAGTCTAATCATTATTAATTATAATTATTAATTATTAGACTGAGAGCTTGAGGTTTCTATCAGCAAATAGTTGGTGAGGGGCACAGCCCAGAGTCAACTATCATCATAGTCGATAGAAAACAAGAGCGAGAAGTCTAATTGTTTAGCATAACCAAGCCACCATTATATCAACTTAGTGATCCAGAAAACTGTGGAAAAAAACTTGTAAAAAGCATATTTTTTCTAAGTGAATTTTGTCTGCAGTGTGCATGCATGCATGGTCAACTAATAATAATAATAATAATATTAATAACGGTTTATCAGTGGCATTTTCACGAGGTGGCTCTTCGTCCACTGATTGGCCTACAATTTAACGTCCTTATCCGAGAAGACGTGACGGTCTAACCATTTGCAGCCAACCTGAACGAAATTGTTTCACAAAGACAGCACCTTCTACTCAGTTATTTTAAGACCCTGAGTGTTGGTCTGGCCGGGGTTTGAACCCACGACGTCCTGCACAACAGACCGGCGCTTAACCACTGAGCTAACCGGGAGGCGGTCAACTATCAATCAATAGACAGCCCCTGGCTAGCCAATTAGATGGCAAGTGTGCCAATAGATGGTGGCTGGGTAATATGCTAAATATATTGTTATGTTATAGGTATATACGGTTTTAATACATATCCATGTACAATATACATATATTTACATGTAGCATGATGGAAATGCAATGTAGGAACAGTACAATTATGTTGATATAAATGCTGAAAAGGAGAGGTTAACTTTTAATGGAATGATAGTAAAATGCTAAATGTATAGCTGTCTCAGTCATACATTATTACATTACATAATTACTGTCATTTATATGCTTGAACTTAGCATTTTTTTGTATTGCAGCTAATGAACAGCTGCATTAACTGTATAATACAGTATATTACACTACAACAACCTTTCTCTGCTTGCAACATCTATTCTTATGATATTATTGCCAAACTGAGTTGCATGCACTTATATTATGCTAATGATTTGATACACCTCTCTATGGTTTTGTTGATTACGTTGTGGTTTCCCAACTTCTCTGCTACTAGCAAAGGTGGCTCTGTATAAAAATTTGTTGATAAGTAAGACAATACAACAATTAAATCACACAAAAGTATGAAAACTATAGTCTACTGTACATGCAAGCATCTGTATACCATCGGCACTTACATATTGTACTTTACGTTCTGCAGGACAGTATTGAACATGTAAATTGTATTAATCATTCATAGGATTTAAAATTAAACTATAGCCAAATCTCATACATTTTTGTTTTATGTTATTAAAGATGTTTATAAACATAAAATGAAACAAAAATGTATGAGATACATGTATGCATGTAGCTATTTCCATTTTCACGAAATTCATACATATATGTATAATTGCCTTGCATACTACAAGAGTATCGATCAACTTGTAACAGTATGACTAGAAAAAAATCTGCACCAATATTTTTCTGAATTGTTAGTTACTCTCGTGTATCTTAATTTAGCCATTCCGGATACTTTGCGACCTAGTAATTAGTAATAATTCACAAACTTTAGGAATACACATGCATATATAAACAATTGTATCAAAGTAAAACAATAAACAACTGGTTGTTTATATAAACTTAAATTGGTATCAACAAAAGTAAGATTTAGTTTGCAAGTGTGAAATATACAATTCATATGTTAAGTGATCTATACCTTGGTTGTATCGTAGGACACGAGTCTGATGAGGACGATGAACCGGACTTATTCCAATGCGGCCGCTGTCGGCAAATGTTCACCAATTTACAGAAGTACCTCAGGCACAAGTCTTCGAGAGAATGCAGACAAAAATCCAATTCCGCCTCAACTGTTACGAGTCCTGGCTTTAGCGAGCCTGGGGTAAGACGATGGAACATCTTTTTAATAGCATAATGATTTTGTGAAAGCGGGCTCTATTGCAATAAGCCTCCAGTCAAAAATTGTTTCAACAACGGTACAACATTTGTTGAACTCGATTTTGAAACTGTTGAAAGCATGACGGAGAGAGTTTGACTTCGATTCAATGATATTTCAAACGATTTCAAGATCAGTTTCAATGTTGCACCGATGTTGAAACCGTTACTTAATTTGTAACTTGAGTTTTATTGAACTGGTTTGAAAGTTATATATTAAACTCGGTTTGAAATATATAGGACGAACGCGCATGCACTTGCTACCGAATGGATGTATATTTATTTTAAGATGTTGTAACTGTTTGAAGTGGTGAAGAATAAAATGTTGTACTTATCATGGGATGAAAAAGCTTTTCCAATTCCTTCTTGAAAGTTGATAATTTTCTCAACAGAAATAAAATTAACTGGAGATACTTGCTAGTATTTTTTTTTATTCTACGAAGTATTAAATATTACCAATGAGTTTGGCACATTAAGAAAGGAATATCTGATACTCCTGTTACTATTTCTACATGTATACTCGGTATTGTTGAACCAAATGGAACAGCAAGTGTTGCATTAGTGAGGCGGACTGAAAGAGGAACAGCGGCTTATCAGTGTACGGTAGTTCGTCCCTCTGGCCGCGGGCCGGCCGTTAGATTGTACACCAGTAGAGAATCCTTCAAAGCATAGATCCTTCAAAGCATAGAAGGTCCGACACGTTCGTGGAACTATCCCCGTCATGCTTCGTAGGCAAATGTACAGTATACATCAACGGCTAACTTTAATTTGGGGCTCAAATTCACGTTCATTGTTATACCCACTCCGGCGATCAACTACGATAAGAGGTATTTTCGATGGAAGAATAAACAGTATTATCAACAGTTTCAGTATGAATGTGCTAGTTTGCATTCAGCAAGATATGGTTACTATATCTTTTCCGACTTCTTTTCAATACTAATGTCAGTATATAAACTCGGTTGTTGTGAGCACTTTGCCTTTCATTTTTTCTCTTGAGTAAAATCTTTGAAGATCTGGCAAAAGCATGCAAGAATATGTTCCAAACTAGAACTCAGATGGTTCAAGATCTTTAATTTCCCTTTATACGAGAGCCAGGTTCGACCTCGTGGATCCTGGACCCTTGGTCGCCGTAGTAAAGATGATGTATCCTTCGATACAAAGGCTTAAAGACCGCAACGGTTCATGCGGTAGGCCTTGGTAATCGTATTTGAAGCTAATACTATGCGCATTTATGTTGACATCCCATCCGCATTACTAGATAATTCCACAGATAACCACACGAACACAAATAGTTGAAGAAATGAAAGTGTTTTAGTTTCTACGGGTAGGACAAACAAAATCATAGAAACCAGTTTGATCGTAACACGATTCCTAACCTTTGTTTTGAATGTCTTTTTTTTTCAGAGCATGGAATTCTACGAAGAAAATAATTTCATTCAGAGCCCTCCGAAAAGGTACTAACATTGTCCTATTTCCGTCCACTTTGTTTAGCGCCTTTGTTTTTTTTTAAGAATGTTGTTAGTAAGCCTGCTCTCGCGCCCGCGGGCACTTCTGTCAACCGTTAAAACTCCCTTTTCACGTCTTTGTTCACTGTTACAAGCACGCGGGGTGATACACAGGCAATAAGCGAGTCTTTTCATATCTATGTAACGAGACATTTTTTCTGAATATAAAGCTGTGAGAACAATAAAAGAAGCCGCATTTTCATAACATTTATGAACTTTTGTCGTCCTTTTATGGCTTCTCAGGGGGAAACAACTGAAGCGCAAGTTTTTCGATCAGCTATTCTTTAGTTAGTTTTTATGAATAAAGTCTTCATTAAACTTGTGTTTCGTTTTGCGCAATCGGACTCCGATTTGTATCGACCAGTTGTTTTGAGCAGTTGGCTGATGCAACTGGCCAGATTTGACTCGGTTAGGTCGAAGTAAATAATACTTATTCAAAGTCGAAAAGCGAATAAAATGGCCCAAAATGGCCAAAATTATACCTTTAATTTTGCAAAAGTTGGTTTAAAATACAGTGCGATATTTTTGTTCTAACGGGAGTCCATCTGACTGAGTTAACGCATTTTGTAGGGCGGCATGGTTTATGCTACCCACTGCTATCTCCTACCAGTTCTTTGTATTAAAATATCTCATTAGGACTCCAACCAGGGCTGCAAGCAAAGATTGACCAATCAAATTACGCCACGAACAATGTATTTCTATTTCATAGAACTTTTCAATGCCTCAGTGAATTCCCCAAATTAGGTTTGAAGTTATTAAGCCGAAACAAAGCATTCGAATATTGTTGTACAACAGGGACCAACGTTTTGGTTCTAACAGTGTTGTTGGGCCAACATTTTTTGTTGGATGAAAGTTTGTTCTCGATCAAACGTTTCGCCCAGCAAAAAGTGTAATCCAACATGTGCTGCTAAACAGTCAAACATTGTTGGTCCAACATGGGGTGCTAAACAGTCAAACATTGTTGGTCCAACATGGGGTGCTAAACAGTCAAACATTGTTGGTCCAACATGGGGTGCTAAACAGTTGTTGGTGATCAACAATGTTGGGCCCATGTTGTGTTCGAACGTTTAGTTCTGGCTTCACACACCCTATTCCAAAATGACGAATCTTGTTTGAGTAGTACCAGAGAGCAGTAAATAACAGTTGAATGCTACCATGTTACAAGATTAGCGATACTCTGAATAGCATCAAATGGCACTAAGTTATCGAGATCAGTTCAATATGCCTGACTAGCCTCGTTTTCGTAATATTCTCTGTATTTCAATGTCAATAACTTTGTAGATTAACCTCTCAAACTGCTCAGTATTATTTACTATGGCATGCTATAATACAGGCGCCATACACTTCACCTAATACCCCACGTTTTTTGGCATTATGCAAATTAGAGCATCCATATTGGAATTGGGCCAAAACCGGGTGCGGAATTGCACGAGACAATGAGTAACACGCGCTGGACTGGGACGAGTCGGGATAAACAATTCAGAAAATAATATGTGTAAACAGTGTGTTTCTTCACCTATAAATCCACAGGTACCCCAGGCTCATTATGCGTAAAACGGTTATTTCCCGGATATTTGAAATTACAGTAAATGTATGGAGTTTTAGTTCGAATGGCCGTTTGCTCTAAAATAAAATTCAAGAAATCGTCAAAATATTCTTACCTGTCTCTTGTGTGTTCCTTTCAGTTTCTGTGAAGTTTCAAGCCATTCCGTTCAATTTTGAGGGAGTTCAGGACTTTTCCTTCCCTTAGTATAATTATTGGGAAGGTAGCAAACTGCAAACTCTACAATCACCGTACGCCGATCAGCTGCAAAAAATCGCCTCGAGTTCCCACAAAAATCCCGTACATCGCCAAAATTCCTTCAAATAACGGTTGCCCAAACACAGGTCCTTCACCACACTCAGCTTCCCTTTCACTGGTTTACTTTAACGGGAGAAAAATGCCACGTAGTTTGCAATTTTCGAGTTTCGCGGATGTTCAGTTCGATCTCGCCTGCAACGAGGCGACAAACAGTAGACCGTCCCCTACCATGTCAATTCGATCTCGCCTGCAACGAGGCGACAAACAGTAGACCGTCCCCTACCCAGTGAATTTGACACTCCGCTGTGCCATTGTTTCATCTACCAATCGGAACCGATCATCGCAGCGTCTCCAGATTCAAATCACTTCGTCGTTCGTTTAGTTCTTACTTTTTAAATATTAGAGCCTTTTATGCTTATATCTGTAAAAACGGCGTTTTTACATCGATTCCGATTGGTAGATGAAACAATGGCACAGCGGAGTGTCAAATTCACTGGGTAGGGGACGGTCTACTGTTTGTCGCCTCGTTGCAGGCGAGATCGAATTGACATGGTAGGGGACGGTCTACTGTTTGTCGCCTCGTTGCAGGCGAGATCGAACTGAACATCCGCGAACTCAAAAACTGCAAACTACGTGGCATTTTTCTCCCGTTAAAGTAAACCAGTGAAAGGGAAGCTGAGTGTGGTGAAGGACCTGTGTTTGGGCAACCGTTATTTGAAGGAATTTTGGCGATGTACGGGATTTTTGTGCGAATTCGAGGCGATTTTCTGCAGCTGATCGGCCGGTAATTGTAGAGTTTGCTTACCTTCCCAATAATTATACCAAGGGAAGGAAAATTCCTGTAACTCCCTCAAAATTGAACGGAATGGCTTGAAACGGGAAATAACCGTTTTACGCATGAGCCTGGGGTACATGTGATAAATCGCGGAGATTTGAGAGGATGATTATAAAAACACTCACTTTCTCTAAGAAACGAGTGTTTTTGTTGCGGTTATTTAGTTTCATGGCTGAGTTTTATTTTAGTCATATAGGTAACGCGAGGTTGTTAACAGAAACGTTACAGATTGAAATCAACACCACAGCGTGAGATCGCTGATTAGTGGAACATTATGTATGGCGATGTTTTGGCGGGAAATTCATCGAGTTGGCCAAGACCACTGACACTTTAAGTAACGGAAAACCTCCTCCAAGTTGAACAACTCATTAGGACTCGATCAATTTGTCATAATAACAAAACACTAATTACCGGTAGGTAGAAATTTTGGGCCAACTTTGCTTTCGATTGTCAGTTAATTCGCCAAAACGGAAAGAGGTACACCAAAACATGTCTCATGAGAGAAAGCATACATATCCGACTGCGATTCACTGTAAGATTACAATAGTAGAGGAGAAGAAACGCGAGAAATAAATCAGTGAATTTATTAACCTGTATAATTCTTTATTTCAAGAGAATGACACAGAATAGCATAGCTAACAAACCATATAGTCCTTGGTGCTTCCGTTTGCCAAGCGAGAACAAACTCAAAACCCTCAACAGTAGTTAATATTCCTATTGTCACAGACTAGCTGGTCAGGAACGAGCACTCAATGGAGGCTCATGCGGGGGCCGATTCTTTTGGTGATGTTAAATAGGTTTTAGCGAGTTCCATTGAGTGCTCGTTCCAGCTCGTCCATGACAATACGAATATTGCCTTTTGTTTATTCCGACTCGTCCCAGTTCAACTCGCTTATAAATAATAAAATAATACATTTTGGCAATTTCTGAAAAATATCACTATTCGCTATTATCACTCGGCGGCCATGTTGGCTAGAAACAATGCGTAGCCTCGTACTGAACAGTCAGTTCAGAACGAGGTTAGACGGAGGGAAAACAATAAACACTTAATGACTGGCCCCAAGGGAAACAGTGAGTTTTGTTTCCCAGAGATCCTCGAGGGGAAACAAAACTCACTGATTCCCGAGGGGACAGTCATTAAGTGATTTGTAAGTTTTACAAATCATAAGTTTTACTAGAAGCAAAGTTGTGCATAAAAATACGAGCGAGGTTTGTCGTCTTCTCTTCGCGAAGCTGCTTTTCAACACAAAATGCCAGCGCGACACATCACACCATCTTCTGTCATGATGTGATCACGTGGCGGGCAACAATTGATGAATTGTTGACCGCGCGGAAAACATTGGATTTTGATGACTGCCACGTGACCCTGAATCAGCCAATGAGTGCGTACTTTGTGTCTGGAAAACTTATGGCTACGTATTGTTATATAGACATAAGTTTTACTACCTGATACGAGCGACGTTTGTCGTCTTCTCTTCGGGAAGCTGCTTTTCAACTCAAAACGCTGCCAGCGTCGCTACGGCATTTTTAGCATCGTTTTGTGTCTTTCTTGCATCCTTTTTTAGCTACCAATTTCACTCTTGCGCTTGATAAAGATGTAAATTGTTTCTTTGGAGCTGGTTCCATTTTGAATGCTTACTAGTTTCGACGTAAAATGGACAGCTTTTGATGAAGAACTAGACATTTTGGTAAACAAATATTTCCCGCCTTTATCTAGCCAGTGCCAGTGGCGCGCGCGACACATCACACCATTTCTGTCACGACGTGATCACGTGGCAGGCAACAATTGATGAATTGTTGCCCGCGCAGGAAACATAGAATTTTGATGACTTCCACGTGACCTTAAATCAGCCAATGAGAGCGTGCATTGTGTCTGGAAAACTTATGGCTATGTAACAAACGTTTTTATTCTCCTGGGACTTAACATAGCCGCCTTTTTATAACAGAAAATTATTTATTATCAATCCAGTCAATAAGGAGTCTTAAAAATTTAAGCACCTTACACCTTATCCATAAGTATAATACTTCCATGTTTACAAAAAACAAAAAGTATTATTTTAGAATCTTTATATGATCACTTAACGTTATTCTTGTCTTAAGTTTATCTATTTTATACTATCTATTTTATCTATTTTTATAATTATTTTACTAAAACAGGAGACGCCCTCATTAAAGATCGAAATTGTTGACCGTTATGCCTTGCGAGGGTGTAGCTATTGTTACATACCTTCTGGGAATACTAAAAACAATACTAAATTATATCGCAATTGTTTTTACGCTTCATGCTCGGCATGCAAATGAAATTCGCTTGGGTCGGTTATTTAATGATTATACCCACGATTAATACCCACGATTGCTCTCATCTGACTTGATAGCTCAGTTGGTAGAGCGCCAGACATGTAACCTGGAGGTCGTTGGGTTCGAGTCCCACTTGGGTCAGAGATTTTTTTCTCTTTCCCTCGTAGGGCGTGCACACTTAGCACTACAGCTTACCACTTTATATCACATTATTTAATGATTATTATAGCCTAGTTGAAAATTAAACTTTACAGAGCATTGCTGAGACCATATTTCTTATATTTTCTTAGGAAACACGACCGTAAGGGCATAGCTAGGCGAGTATCAAATATAGCAGACACCGAGACACCGTCGGATCCTCCGAGTCCCGAGATTCCAATTGTACTACCGGATCATCGGCCATACGGTTCAGTTTCCCACGCTGTTCTCCCGGGACTTACTCCCGTTTGCACGGTAGTCAATGGGATGCCAAGTCCCGTATCTCGCATGTCCATCCCAGCATATCCATCGCGAGTACCTCCGCTTAAAAGCCCCACTGAAAGAGGGCCCATATACAGTAGACCTGAGATGTCCAGAGAGGTCCTTCAATGGCATCACCGCATGGATACCCATTACCCTTCGCGACCTCACAGCAAGCACCGGTGCATCACGTGATCATTAATAACCCAGTCTCTCACGGCCATTTGATTTCTGGTCACGGGTGGCCTCGTCCCACAATAGCTGTCGATCCGCACTTCTCGGGTGACAAAGAACCGATGGGAGCCCCCCAGGGACCACCACAAGTTCGGTCTGACGGTAAAATGCAACTGGGGTCGGACCATACCGGTCCCCAGCAGGCAGTACCTATAGATTCTACTGGTCATCCGATAGTGGTGCACTTAAAAGAAAGAGGTAAGAGCAGATTGCAAAACTTCTTCCTTCACGCCCCTTCCTCCCCATTAAAAATGCGTGAGGGATAAGGACAAGCCGTTGAATAGAGCAGATGTCCGTAGCCTTACCGTAACCGTACTGTAATTTATTGATTGGATCACAAAACTAATAGGGAAACCATTTCAATGGAGTAATACAGCACCGCTCGAGACCTGTATTCTGATTGGATCCATTATACTGTAGCGCTATTGTTAATGTACTGCTCGTTCTAGAGGTTAGGGTGTTTTGTATTGTTGGATACCATAATGATTTGTTTTAGCGCCCGGGTCGCTTATTTTGGAGGAGGCGCTTTTTCATATATACGTATATTATTGATGTTATCAAATGTAACCAGTTTTTATCTAGTTTGATAAAAATGATAAAAAAAACGCAGTAGTAATAATTATAACGTTTATATAGAGCAGGTTTCAATTGAGTGTCGAAAGTTTTCGGTGATTGCTTTGGTTTTGCGTTTACTTAGCTATTCTATTTATATTGGCTGTGAAAATATTTTGAAATCAGTCAGCGAATCAAATTCCAGAGTAAAACCAATCGTGGTTTTTAGTTTTGGTCCGTCACGCCATCAAATCCACGATTGCGTTTACATTTCCTCCTGAAACCAGTGAAACCAATCGGTATTCTCTTTAGTTCGTTGTAATTGCTTTGTGGTTTTACTACAGTCAATTGGAACCTGCTCTAATGAAACGAACTGTAACAATAATTACGGTAGCTAACGTATTAGAGATCGCTTATTGGAATTATTATTATTATTTGGGGGGGGGGGGGGGGGGGAGGGGCGCTTATCGGTAGGAGAGCGATAAATCGAATCATTACGGTAAGCCAATAACTCCTTGTAATATTTAGGTCGACCTATACGGCCCAAAGAGACTGGCCTGACAGAAGAAGAGCTCACAGAAGAGGTCATCACATCATCGGGACAAAAGATCTTCAAGTGCAAGAAATGCGAGAAAGAATTCAGCTTTTCGAGCCGCCTAAAAAGGCACCTCCTGGTGCATACGGGTGCACGTCCCTTTGAGTGTCTCATCTGCTTTCGGCGGTTTACGCAGGCGGTAGATCTCAAGAGGCATATGTTGAGACATAGTGGTCAGAAGCCCCATGTGTGCCAGTACTGTGGCAAGCAGTACACACGCGGAGATAGGCTAAAGGTAACGTGTTTGATATCTATAGTCGAGCATTTTACTTTACGACTACCGTAACCGGGGCCGCTTGAACAACGAGCACCAATCACGCTGCAGAACGAAAACAAAGCATTCCAACTTACGGTTATTTGAGCCAATCAGTATCGAGTACAAGACAATAACATTTCATCTTGTTTGAGCTTCGATCCGGTAAAAGGCTAGACTAGGGGCGCTTTCCATTCAACCAAAAAAAAATGAAAATTCCAGTCAGAAATCAAATGGAACAGTAACATTTCCGGTTCGAAGTTTCGGAAATTGTGGACCACCTCGCGAGGTGGTCCTCTTTTTCCGAAAATTCCTGTTCGACCGAAATTTTCTGTTCCATTCAAAATTCCCGGTTTAGATTTGCCGAGATTTGCCGTGATTTGCCAGTTTTGAGAATTGAAATCGAGGCTACTAATAACCGGGTGGTTTCTGCGAATGGAACGCGTATTTTTTCCATTCGACATTCGAAATTTTCGAAACTTCTAACCGGTCGTTTTGGTTGAATGGAAAGCGCCCTAATTTTGAAGTCGAAGTCTTCTGAATAAAGAAAATCACGTGGATGCTTTATTTTCGTTTTGCAGTGTGTTTGTGGTCGCCCTGTAATGATATTACTGAGCCATTTTCGTAATCGAAAAAAAAGAACGGTAACCAAGTGTGTAAATTTAATCAAATAAAAAAATTATCCAAGCACAAGAAATATCACATCAAAATTAGAATGATTAATAATAATAATAATAATAATAACACTTTATTTAATGAGGATATGCAGATAAAGTTTACACTTGTTTCCAATCTGGTCCTCCTAACTATTATATGCCAAGATAGAAACATGATATAATTACATTATAAGACATAATAGATAATTATTTAACTACTCAAAAAAGAATATACATTATTGGGAAGATATGAAAAAACATTGAATAAAATATAAACACTATAGCTTTAGAATTATACAATTAAAAACATATATGTAAACGAAAGGTGGTTACATGTATTAAGGGATGGATCTAAAAACATCGTTAGACATCACAGTCAGTAAAACCTATTGCTCTTCAACTCATTAGCATTAGTGAGTCTAGTTTTAAAATATTTCCTACAAAATCTATTAAATTTTGGTAATGTATCAGATTTAGTAGCAGTGACAGGAAAACTATTCCATAGCGACGGTGCTAGAAATGAAAAACAACGCTTTCCGGCATTAGTTTTAGGTTGAGGTAGGTATAGCTTATTATTTACAACGGCTCTAGTAGAATAATGATAGGAAGGTCTTGACAATAGCTTAGCGAGACATTCCGGACCAAGATTATTTAAACATTTAAAAGTCTGCGTTAGGATTCGTTGGCGAATAGCTTCATATATTGGAATCATCTTAAGGTCCTTGAATAGACTTAGGGATGGAGTAGAGTAGTCGGCACTAAGAATGATCCTAGCAGCACGTTTTTGGGCTAGTAGCAGTTGGTCTAGGCATTCAGTGGAACAGTTTCCCCATACACTGCAGCAATATTCTAGTGTTGGTTTGGCGATGCTGTTATGGAGTAGGAGTATTTCCTTAGATGGAAGATAGGGTTTGACTCTTCTAAGCATTTCAAGTTTGGAGTTATACTTTTTGGTAACTGCTGCGATGTGGTCATTCCAGGTAAGTGATGCATCGATGTTGACACCAAGGAGCTTTTCACAGGTAGAATGAGCAATAGTGAGTCCATTGAAAGAAACGTCTAGGAGTTCAGAGTTAGTAGCAAGTTTCTTTTGGGTGCCAATGAGCATGACTTTGGTCTTGCCAGGGTGGATGGCCATTTTATTCTGAACAGCCCAGATGCTCAAGTTATCAGCTCCACATTGCAGAGATGCGTTGATGGAGCGTATTGATTGATCCGATCTGGTTAACGTAGTGCCGGATTGCCAAGTTTGAAGATGTTTGGGTAATTAGGAACTGAATAGCAAGCTTTTGAATTCACAAAAATAAAAGATCACGGTATAAAAAATAATCCCAGCACAAGAAATATCACATCAAAATTAGTATGAATACCAGAAACTGAAATTCTCAGAAGGCTTGCATCATTTTATTAAGATTAACTGTCAAGTTGAAATTGGGTTTGAAATCTAATTCAAGTATTTGACGTTAGTTAATGCTTAGTTGACCAGTTTGTTCTCTAGTTTTTCAGAGTTACTTTTATTATTTAGGGTTAGGTTTGGAACCGGAGCTTACGAAATGGAAATATTTCTAGATGAAGTCTAATTCTAGATATGAAAGTGTTTATGAAACCAAATGTTGCATCTTTATTTTATTGCAGAATAATAAAGTTCATTCTTTTCTGATTATCAAGAGTATTTTCAGTTCTGCCTTCGGAAAGGTCTCTTTTTCGCCATTCAAATTGACTACTTTATGCTTAAAACTGTCCGGGACCTGGAACCGAGTCTTCCATTACAATGACGTCACTGTGAGGACTCGCAAGGGACGACACGCATCTCTACAAAAATATAACTAGTCGTAGCTATCGCTAAAGTGCCAACGAAAACAAAAACCCAGAAAAATTGCCTCCGCCTGATCTGAATATGATACGCTGATAAACGAGAATAGCAATTATATTTATAGTTTGTTTATATTTTAATAAATCACGATGGAACACTTTGTAAATGTGCATTAGAAAACTTAACTATATATTTCACTTCATAGTTATTCCTGACATTTTACTCTTATGGCACTTTGAGAATACATAAAATACAGTGCCTTGCAGCATATAACAGCCAGGCGACGAGGGAGAGAAGACGAATTTAGAGCTGTAGAATAAGAAATATGGTTAGAGCCTAGAGGATACGGAGTGCTCGACACTGAATGTTTTGAAGGTTTGTCAGAGGGGATATTAGTGCTCCAACTGGGCTTCAAGAAACGTACAAGAGAAAACAAAGAGTTTATCATGTTTATTGTATTTATTGAAATCATTGTTAACGAAAGTCATTAAACAATTACAAGTATAACACATCTTAAATTGGCTCTGACTTTGGTTTACAGGACATTACATTACATTTTCACAGAGTGGTCGAGATTTTTACTGCATATCCACATATCCTCGGGCATCGGCTCTATATTGCTGCCGCCTCGTCAGCCTCGCGTCTTCGCTCGGCTGACTCGTTGGCAAATATTAAAACCCAAGTGTTTACAAATGTAGAAATAATTAGTATCAAAGAGATTAATTGTTGGGTTGACCATGAACTCAATGTTCACATCTCTAGTCCTCTAGGTGTCTGAGTCAATGTAAACATATTGCTGGACTAACTGGAACTAACGAGAAAGAGTTTTGAACACTACGTTCGATGTGAACACGCTGGTTCGATGTGAACACGCTGGTTCGATTTTAGCACTTTTTGCTCGATTTTGAACCAAATGGTTCGATTATTCACGGTACAGAATTACTCACAGTTCAACACCACAAAAAGAAAGCAAATTATTTAAGCAAATCAGAATGTTTTCAATGCAAAGAAAGGAATACTTCACCTCGTCCTCGCTGTCGACATTCGTATTCAGCACCGCCACTTCGACGATCAACACGACCACGTGAGATTCCATGACGTCACACGCAAAAACTCGCGCTGTGATTGGTTTTATTTCCTTCTATTGTTACATTACAATTTTCGATCGAGATTTTTTCTGCCTGCAAAATACCTCGTGTGCCTCGTACGCGCATCGGCTCTATAATGCTGCCGCCTCGCGATCCTCGCCTCTTGGCTCGGATCGCTCGTTGGCAATAAAGCACAAACAATTCAATACAAAAAAATGAAAAACAGTAGAACGCAACACAATACTTAACAAATAAAAGATGGTTCTCCTTGTTCTATAAAAAAAATATTGCACGCTCGAGGTCTTGAAAAACTGCGGATGCACGAGCAGAACGCGGGTACATTTAGCAGCATTTCAAGACCTCGAAAGTACATTATTTTGTGATAGAACAAAGAGAACCATCTGTTATTTGTTTTATAATATAAACTTCAATCTAGACGAAGGAAAGTAAGCACTAAACAAATAAACTGACTACAGCGAAAACTCCATTTTACTGTACTCGACTTGTTTACAACATCTCTCGTCGCTGATTGGTTCAATTCTGACAGCTTGACATTGACGATTTGAAAACTCGTTTCTTATTGGATGAAATACCCTGCTATAAAAAGAACATGTCGATTGATAAAAGTGAAAGACAGAAATTGCAAGACGGGCTGTAAAATTGTCAACTGATCAAAACTGTTGCAGGAAACACAAGTGCTTTCTTACAATGTATGGCCAGCACAGGAGAAGTTAATCTGCACATTGTGATAGTGTTGAAAATGCCTGATGGAAAAACATTCATAGAGAAAGCGTTTATAATATAGCGAATTCTGAGATTGAGTTACGTGAGTTGAGGTTCCCGACTATATTTTCTACAACAACTGCATCGTTGTCAGACACTGGCTATTTATTCTGTGGTCTGAAAAAGGATATTTTCATTATCCCAAGGAACAGTGTTTAACTCAGTGCTGCTCTGATGGCATTGAGTTGCGTAGCTTTTGAGGCTCAGTTCGACTATACGGCTTTCGAAATTCTGGGTTCTTTGCAAGTTTTATCGTCCGTTTTTCATTCACGAACATTCAGGATCCTCTTAAACGAATTTCTACAGGAAACCAGAGAAACCCTATATTGTATTCTTTGCCATTCACGGTTATGGCTTCAGCATAAACGTACAGCAGTATTAAAGTATCGCGGGCCGAGATCTTGCCTTTCTTGCTAAGTCATTTATTGTAGTTGTGTTGTATCAAACTGTGAAAGAGTAACACTAACTTCTATGTCCATTGTACTTTGGCGTAGGATAAATTTAAATACGGGAAGAAAACCAAGGCCACCATGCAGCCACAACATCTTCCACCTCCTCGCTTATTTTTAGCTTTCTCTGAAACTTTCTCGCAGGAGTCCGCCATGTTTATAACATGACAACGAGTCCTCACAGTGACGTCACGCAGCTCATTTGGCCGCGCGGCAAACCGGACAGTTTTTAGCAATAAGTAGTCAATTTGAATGGCGAAAAAGAGACCTTTCCGAAGGCCGAACTGAAAAATAAATATACTCTTGATAATCAGAAAAGAATGAACTTTATTATTCTGCAATAAAATAAAGATGCAAAATTTGGTTTCATAAACACTTTAAGTAGTTTATATTGGATCAGGTTGATCAGCATGGTAGCGAAAATTATCAAGACAGAGGGCTGTGCCTGTGGTATGCCGAAGACGATAAGGCCGAGGCTTGATAACACAGACCGAGGTCTTGATAATTTTCGCTATCAGTATCATGCGAAAACCGAATTCAATAATTGTTTTATTATACATTTTAAGCGAACATTTGAGCAAAAAGAAAGCTGCGAAAACAAAAGCTAAATGATACTCCGTAAATTGATTTGTTTACGATTGAATTTCAAGATGTTTTGTTTCTTATTCGACCACTATTCACTAAACCCCAAATGAGTATTTTGAAGAGTACAGTGAAAGCTACATCATATCAATAAATGAAAGTCCCCAATAAAACTATCTCACTTTCGACTGAGACGTTTGATTTGTCTAGCTAAAATAGTTTACTCACGTTTTTCAGCTCTGCTTGATTTCGAAGGTCTGGAAGTTCTCGCACGCATTCGCTCTCAATACTCAATACTATAGTCAATGTCAACTCGTTCCAAGCCTCAGTTTTACCGGCTACTAGCAGAAGAGTTGTTAAATGATTTCAAACTCTGTTTCATTGTTAGTCATCCTTAAATTCATTTGTGTCATTTTTGCGTCCTATAAACACGAAGGAAGGACATGCCTATTCGGCAGCTATAAATCACAAGAGAGTGGGCGGTTACTAAGCTCAATCTATAAATAGCAAACAAATAATTGACCTTATTTGCATACTGCCAAATTAATTGAAAATGTTTTAAAGAGAAATAATTATTTCCTCTAAAATATCATGATATGTATGTAAGTAAACTGTAGAAATTGACGTTTATGAATCTGAAAAAAAAATACATCAAAACGAGGCTGTGTACGCATGACTGCAAATCCTATACAAAAGTCTATAAATCCCATCCTCGATATCTTTTCGGGATTTCGTCCTGTACTATTAAACTTTCCAAAAATGTTGATTTATTGGTGCTCTTTGATAAATTCATCACGTGTGAATAACGTGTATTGTTACGTCTAACAGCTATTGAAAATTTGTTTTCTTGTACATAACAACAATAAAAATTGACATTGAAGCAAGAATGGTCGTGTGATGTGAGCGCTCACCTTTCACCTCTGTGACCTGGGTTCAATTCTCGGACCCAGCGTTATATGTGAATTAAGTTTGTTGGTATCTCACCCTTTCTTTGAGGATTTTTTTGCGGGTTCTCCGGTTTTCCTCGATCCCTCCAAAAAAAAACTAAATTCCAATTCGTCCCTGGAGTTCACATTATCAGAAATGAACAACAGTATGGCGTCCAAGCATGCGCACTACGTACTTCATTGAGCATTTCAAAATGGCGTCGGGGCTTGAATTTGACTGGAAAAGTAATAAAATGTTTTACTTTTGTACCTTGTATCCTGTATCCAAGTTCCGAGCATCTGTAGTCAACTTTCTGGACATAACCAACACTTCGAATTATAAGAGAACTCAACATCAATCGTATTCGCGGTTACCAGATGCTTTAATTTTGCCTCTTTGACACCTTACATCTTCCAATAAATTAGCGAAAATATGCAAAGTATGCCTCGGCTTAAAGTTTGTGGTGTAGGCTTGAGTACATGTTTCCACCTTCCGAGCATCGGTATCCGCACTTCTAGAAATGAGCTGCATTTCTCTCGTATTCTTGACCACACCAGTGATAAATTCGCAGTTACCACGAGAATTAAAAAGTCTCAATATAGAGCATTGGTATCTTCATCGGTTAAGCCAGGTAAAGGCCCAATATCATAGGTTTTCTTCACTTTTCCGACTCTTTCACGCTTTGTTTCCTTTCTTCCTTGTCTGCCATCTTGAAAGTTAGTAGGGAACGCATGCCCCAGTCACAAATAGAGCTAAGAAAGTTTTATAGAAAGACTTCTGGGTAATCCACAGCTATATTGGTCTGTCTGTCCGCCAAAAAGTTTTTTTCCCTCATGATTTAAAAAAACGTTTTAATTGAGTGAATATGTCTGATATTCTAATTCTCTCTTCTATTTTCCAAATAAAATTGGGAATAGAAAAGCCATCAATGAAATATGCATCTCGTAAGCTGTTACTAATATGCTGGAAGCGCGCCCGCGCGACGTTTCCGCTGACTGTCGATTATTTCTGATAATGATACTTAATCGTAAGCCTCTGGCTTTGAGAGATCCGTTAATGGCTCCGTCTATTTTGTTGGTAAACTTATACTTATCCTAATATTTTGTAACATTTCCTCCCAGGTACATTTGCTAAGTCATACTGAGGCAGCTAACCACTCGTTGATAGTAAAGCCTTACAGTTGTTCACGCTGCAATATGGCGTTCGAGGAGGCTGAACATCTTTACGTACACACGTGCGAAATCGGGCACGAAGGAGAAGCAAACAAATCCATCCACACAGATCCTGAAAAGACGGCAGCGGAAGAAGACGAGGTAATTGTCAATACGGTTTGTGTTCAGAACATTGAGGCCGCCCCAGTTCAGACTACGGGTAGAGTGGAGACTAGACAGAAGTCCTACCGTTGTGATGAATGTCACTCTACGTTTACTAAGTTAACTTCGCTAAAGTCACATCTTCTTAAGCACACCGGCGAGAAAAAGTTTAAGTGTGACCACTGCACCAAAACTTTCTTCAGCTCAAGCAGCTTGAAGATTCATGTTCGGGTTCATACGGGAGACAGACCTTTCAAGTGCAAGGACTGTCCAAGAAAATTTAGTGATCCTTCAAACTTTAACAAGCATAAGCGCTGGCATGCGAAGCAAAAGGCACATGGAGGCTTTAGTGGTTACTCGATGCATGTGATGAAGCTTCCCGAACCAGGTCGAATTCCCGAGGGAGAGGATACCACACCACCCGAGAAGAAGCAAAGATGCACGAGCGAGAGTGAGTCAATCGGTGCACCTTCTGATAAAGAACGAAGAGTGTCCGCCGATAGCTCGTTAGATGCCGAAGTAAGTGTTGACAGCGTTCGGACTCCCGAAGGAAGTGATAGTTTGTTCATGGAAGGGGATGACGAAGACGAGGATATTTCGGTTGATGATGATGAAGGTACTGTCGCGGGCTTCGCGTCTCCGGAAATGTTGGTTGGAATGGCAAGCACTGCAAGGGCAGACGAGAGCGTGAATGAGAAAGAGACAAGAGTAGCGATGACGGAAAACTTAGAGGAACGTCAAGCCGAAGACAAAAAAGAAAAGGTAGAAACACCAATGACATCTTAATATTTCACAATTATGGCAATTTGAAGTTTCTAGGACATAGTTTGTCACCCCGCCAATGATTTGTTAGCTTTGATTTTGAAAATATTTCATCCAAGTAAAACCACAATTAAATATTAAAAATAAGTAACGATTAATTCCATGCAAATTAAAATGTGAACAGAAACAAACTTTAAGGAAATGATATATTGAACTCATTTGAAATGTAGTTCATATTTCTAAATTTGCGTCAGCAAGGGGTACCTCATGGTTTACCTTGGAACCTTTTGATACGTTGGCCTGGATCTTCAAATAGCCAAAAATTTATATAAACATCACGTGGAAATAGTCAACCAAAGAAATGTTATTGTCCACGTAAACTGCATAACAATATTTGTACGCAGCAAAAACGGTCATGAACAGGATAACAAATTGTTTGTATTGTGGTGCTCATCAATATTGCGTATTGCTCAAGGTAGTCGTTTGCTGTAATCCAAACTATACCCATATAGTCAAATGTATATTCCAATGTGGAAATCAGTTATAGATTTCAAGCAATAGTAGATAAAATAGAAGCCTCTGGGTTTCACTTTTAATAATTATAATGTTGCAAATCATTCGGTTAGATAGACCCTATAGTCAATGTGTTCATCTAAACTGCTAAGCGAGTTATTTTTTCCGTAAAAATATAACCATGGTAACACCAAACGATGATATTGGTGTTAACATTTACCCGTATTCATGTAGAGTACGGCTCGATCCCACAATGCATTGCCAGTTGAGGTCTACGCGGAGGATGACATTGTATTGCATAATATGAGCTGCTGATTAAAAAATCTGCGGTCACAAATGCCCTGAATTTGCGGCTTTTAGAACGGCTAGCCGCTTAAAGTGCCTCTAACCCTTCTTGACATTTTTCTACTTATGAACCTGGGAAAGGTATTTAATACTTCTGCGAAGAAATTTTTGGTTTACAGATAATACTCTTTAGTATATACCACACCAGTGAATATCACTTTTCGCGCGCTCTGATTGGCTACTCAAACAGTGAATATGATTTCATATTCACCTCTGAGCAAAGCAGCGATCATCTCGTGCGAGTTTTTGTCCATTTGACAGAAAATAAAATACTATTTGGTGCTGGTTATTCACCTGGAGTGTGGTATATACTAAAACAATTATTCACCTCAGTGTCGGTGAATAATTGTTAAATGTTCTACGTTTGTTTGAAATGGTGAAAAACTGACCTTTCCTGACCCATGACCGCGTAAGTAAAAGCCTGGGTCGATTTCCCGGGGTGACGTCATCTAATTAATTCGACTTTGCAATAATTTGAATAAATACTTAGGATTTTGTCTAAAATGACTTTTTTCTTTACTAACAACTCACAAACTATGTACATTTTCTATAAATCGATGTTGTTGTGATAGAAAAGCACCATGGAGGATAATGCATTATTAGAATATTATCAGTAAACCAAAAATGTCTTCGCAGAAGTACTCAAAACCTTTCACAGGTTCATAAGTAGATAGGTTTTTAGTACCTATCTCTCTCTTCTCTGTTCGTCACCTGCCACAGGAAGCCCGCAATCCGAAAACTAGAGATGCCTACGGAGGAGGCTTAAGGAACACTTTGTCAAAGCAGCTTTGTCGTCTGATTAATAGTCACTTTTATACGTCTGGACAATGCCATAATATGGAACTGGTATTTCTATACTATGTAAATACATACAATAATCTTGGAAATTCCAATTTACATCATTTTCCCATGGTTTCTCCATGCAAATTTCCATGATATTTTCATACTTCCAATTTTTGGAAGTATGGAAATATCATGAAAATACCATGAAGAAAATAGGTAAATTAAGATTATTGTATACCGTAAAGATTCGATTAAGCTACCGGGGCGATTACTTAATTTTTGAGGGTCAAAGGGGGGGCTTATTCGGGAGGGGGCGCTTATTTAAATATTTTTTTATGCTGCAATCCGAGTCAATAAAAAAACAAAACTTTTATTAAGATCCTAACAAGAACTGTAACATGTAAAAAAACCTGGTCGCGTGTCAGTCAATGGCTGTCAGTACTTTCAGGGCCGGAAGTAATACCGTACGTTGTAACGTACAGATAATATCGGTAAGTGTTAAGGTCGCTGGTACTCAATCCATGACAATTTCTTCGGGGGGGAGGGGGGGGGGCGCTTATTTCAGAAAACGCAGTGGAAGGGGGGCGCTTATTCGAGTGGGGGCTCTTATTTGAAGGAGGGCGCTTAATCGAATCTTTACGTTATGTACGTAGTATTAAAATATCATGGAATCCGACGGTTTCCGTGTTGTTTTTCCATACTATGGTATGGGCTCCGGACTATGGAAATTGTTTTTTTTTCAATGTCTACTTATTCACTGCTTCATTAGTTACGTACTGATAATGGTTCTGATGTAGCTCTTTCACCGAAACTTTCACTGTTTTACTAGTTTCAATAAGGTTTTGTGTTTTAAGAGTGGAATAAAAAAGTAAATAATCGATTGAAAAGCCCATGCTACATATTATAGCTTTGCATTTTGCCAAAAAAGTTCCGGCCTTGTCGAGCTTTCACGAACTTTCTTTTTTCCGCGAAGATTTGACAAGCTTTGAGCGATTTTTACTACTACTTATTCCGGCTATTCCGAAATTGTAATATTCAGTCAAAATTGCAGATATCCACCCTCTAAAACGTAGAAAGTAGTCGCTAATTTTCGTACGTTCTTTTGGAATTCATTTTTATGTTTACTAATATAAACTTTTTTTTTTGTGTATTCCGTTTTCGGAATACCAGGAATATGTTCCCCCAAAACACGCTTAAGTTTTTTTTATAAAGGGAAGTTTTCTTCAATTGCATATGCTCATTCATTCGAAAGTACAGTCATTATTTACGCGAGAACTATATAGACATGTGCTCATTACATAGCTGTAATTCAGTGTATCCGCGTAGAGTGACCTTAAAAAGTAGTTAATAGTTTTATATCATATTATCCTAGCGTATCACAACATTAACACATCACACTTAGAGTTAAGACTCAATATATATTATTATCTTAGATATCATTTTATAATCACTAAGGGCTTTAAGGGTTAGATATAAACTGGTAAACGCGGGAGCAGATATGCTAAAGCAAGCTCCTATATTTTAGAATATTATAGGATTTTAGTAATTTTGACAATCATTTGGTAAAGATTACTCGGGAAGACATACAAAGAGCCAGCTTTGCTTCAGTTTTGCTGCCTACAAGGAATGTTATGAACTAGCCAATCATTAAGGTTGTCGTTCACTGAGTATTTCTGACATGCACTCACTAAATTGAAAAATACAGAAAGTAGAAGAAGACCTGTAGTCCTGTCCGAGGTGAACGACGTAGACTAGAAGGTTTATTCATTTGGCACTGTACCTCGATTTCCCGTCGTCTAGTGAATGCGTTATCAACACTTGTCCTACCCATACATTGTTAACTGGATACCGGTTAATTATCGTGTTACTGTATTTAATCCCGGTCTTTGTATACCGGCTTTATTAACATCATAATGGTAGTTTTGTTGTGCTTTTGTGAAATCCATAACTATTATACAGCCCTTTGTTCACCCAGTATTTTCAACGCGATGTTTGTACTGAAGGTTCAGTGATGAATATCCCACTTTCGATACATGTTTCACTTATCACGCACAAAGGTTTCAATATGAGGCACCGGGGAGAATAAATTTAATTAATCCCGAAGCCTCGTATTGAAACCTTTGTGTGTGACTAAGTGGGATATTGGCAATAAAACAATTTTACGAAAACACGTCAAACGTGTGTGCTTTACAGCTAAAAATTGGACTTGTTGATTCCCGAGTAAGTCTTTACATTTAGTTTTAAATTTTTAGAAACATAACCATAGTATTAAGGCAGAACCGTGTAATCAATATTTAGACGTAGAATGCATTGGCAAGAGCTTGTACCCTAATAATGTTCATGAACCGTCTAAATGGGTTCTGTCGAATTGTCGTTTTGGTGTCGAGGCTCTGTAACGTCACCTGGCGATCAGTACTTGATCGTATTGGTTTCACGTGACGCGAGGAAGGTCTTCGATGACTCTGGAAGAAAATTCAGGACGCTCATGTAAAAAATAGGCGATCACTACTGAAGGAAATGTGTTCTGCTTCAGTCCTAAAGATTCTGCTTCAATAATTCCACCATTCCTGGTGTAATGCACTTGTAATGGAGGGGACACAGGGATATCGAAGAGTAAATCAAATTGTTTTATAAAAAGATTACCACCATTTGGAGAAGCGATGTAATAAATTCCATTTGGTACTCCTGTCCCTACCCTCCTGGGGCCATACATTGACCAGTGTATAATTATCAGTGCATTTGCCGATGTTATTTCAATGTCCTGAATTTTTCACCAGATTTATTACTCGTACATTTCCCTTCCTTCTTGAATGCTTCCAAGACTGGTTCAAACAGAGGAAGTATAGTGTTCTGATGGAATTTTCCCACCTTGTCAAAATGTAGACATCTACTGGTTGAATTTCCACCAATACGACATGGTATCTTGAACAAAGATTAGCGCGTTTTAAGATACCTGCCTGTCGTTGGCAAAGAGCCGAGCTTCCTTGATAGTTTTATAAGCGTTAGGTGCTGTACAAAAAAAACCTTACAAATAGTATTTGTGTACCAGTGTTTGAAAAATAAGCCGGATACGCTTAACTTATATATGTAAGATGGAATGTTGTGTTGCGTCGTCTTTACATCGTTTAATGTCTGTTTACATCATTTTTAAGAAAATCAAAACCTACTGAAAAATAGGATTTTCTGGTTCAATATAAACCACTACATAAAGTGTACAAAAACAAAACCTGTTCAAACAAAACTTGTTCTCTTCCGCTCTCTAAAAAGCGTTCTGAAATCCATTGTTATCGAAATGAAATGGATACCACTGAAGGACATGTATTTTCTTATCATTCTCCGCATGCGTGACTTGACTCTCTGCCACCCTCAACATTTTATTGAACTTAACTTATACAGGGATTGGAACAAGCTGAACATATCTACGTACTTGGTATACTTTTTTCACAACATATCAAAAAGCATTCTACAGTTCTGTGGCAAAAATGTTCGTACTTACCTCGTACATTTTTGCTTTCGCTTAATTTACATCATTTTCTCATTGTAATACTGTTGAGTTGAAATGGTCGCACGATTAGAGTTTTCCACAGGTCGAAAATGGGCTAAAGTAAAAGAGGGGGAGGACTGAAGACGAGGAAGAGGACAGTAAAGCAAAATGAAGTTGTGTTTTTCGTGCTGTTTTTCTGTCCTTTGTTTGTTGTTTGAATTCTCTCAAAACTAAGCAGCTTGCTCACCTCAAAGGGGCGTATTCCGATTGTACAGCGAGCAAAAAATGACGGGAAAGTACGAACCGCAAAGCCAAGACATATTCACAAGATATTTATATACGGTATTAAAATATAAACGAACGTTATTCAGCATAAATCCTATAAATGGAGTAGAATAGTGATGTTATTTCAAAACTGAAGAAGGTACGTGTAAAAGCGTGGAAACATGCCGTTCATTGATCAGATACTCAACAAAATTTCTCAATCCGGCTTGGCTGAGAGTAGTGCAACTGTATCCCAAGTTGCACTCAAAATCAGTAACTTGACATTCTATAAATCGAAAATAAAAGCTCCCTGAAAATTTCCCCAAAAATCCGAAGTGTTTTCGAACATTTCCGAATGCTTAAACCAAGCTTTTCTGCGTTGTTTCGGCAAAAAAAAAAAACGTCTGACTATAATTACATTTTACAGGACTAAACATTGACATTTCAATCGTCGAAACATTACTTATATTAATGGTGCTTTGATTTTTCGGTTTTTCCAAAAAGTGTCGGAAGATTCAAGTGCATTTGTTGAGTATTTGATGAAGAAGTAATCATATGGAATATCGCGCATCTTGGAATAAAATTTCGTATATTTATTTCAAATTGCACTAGAATCCATAAGATTACCTATACTTATAGCGCGACGGAGGAAAGTGTATGTATACAAATGATTAGAAGTTGTCATACTTATTGGAGTCGTGCTGTGAGAGAGCTTGCATGTTAGGCTGAGATAGCTGACTACAGAATACTACTTACTAAGTTTTATTTTTCACTGAAAGTTTCAAAAGCCAGAAATGTGGTACTTCATTAAACAAAATACAGAACTGATAACCCAGGCCGTACTATAAAACAGGGACACGTTTTTTTAACATGATTCCATACATATTATCGCAATTACATAAAATAATTTAAAGACTCGATTTTTACCGAACTTTTAAGTCCTCAGTTAAGTAGTCTTGCATCGTATTAACCGAACAAGCTGTGTATAATACATCGCTAAAGCTGTTTTCCCCATAGCTGCATTTGGGCTGTTACTTCTGTATTTCTAGTGGTATAATAATATGAATAATATAGTGTTAGGAATTATCTGGCTTCTTGTTCCTTTGATAATTGGTTAAACTTCTCAAGATAAATGAAACGAAGCTCTGTCTGGTGAACTATTCTTATTAATATCATCGTTGGCTTAGTTTTGTTTTCCTCTATCGATCTTGGTTGACATTCAATCCATATGAATCAGGCCCGTTGCCATAAACTCTGAAAGGGGTGAGGGATCGTTTTCTTAAAATTATTACAGTACTTACAGCAACGAAATCACTACAAGCCTGTCGCTTCAATCACCGTCGAGTCGAAGATTGGAAGCACGAAAACAAAATCATGTTTCCGGTTTTGGTCGACTTAATCTCGTGCTTTTGACGAGAGGGCCTGGAATCAAAAGGCTTTTTTATATTTGGAAAACCCACTGTTTTTATGAGCTTTATTATGTATTAATTTTTCATTTTGATTGTGAAAAACGTAAATTTCTTGTTAAGTTATTCATTGTGGAGACGACACAAGCGTTCGTTCGAGTCCATCGGACCTCCCTGGCATCGGGCCTGGGAACTAATATATCTGAATAGCTATAGGATTCGCCAGTTGATGAATATGTTATCAATGATGGCGTTGATAGATCTATTTATGGCGGATATCTGCAACATTTTGTACTTATCAATCTGGATTTTAAGAAACTTTGCCAACGATGATATTTATATAAAGCGATTAAAGGCTATTTATATATGCCTTCTTACTACTTTGTTAGTAGCATTCTGTTTTCAAATAAAACCTTAAACCAGTGTTAAGTTATACTTGTTCGTGCTCTGGACTATTTTTGTACATTATATATTTCAATTATTATAGTCAAATACTCAGAGGACATTAATCTACTTTTTATTTCAAATGATATTATTATTATTATATATATATATATATATGCATATATTTCTTGAATTGCTGTTTTCATGACAGCCAATGATATTTAAATCATACCGTCTGTACTGTTAATTCATTCAGTTCTTCTTGTCGGCGAAAACGTTATTTATACATCTTCACTTGTCTCTAATTTCTGGTTTGCAATATCGAGTATAAAATGGCGGATGTCGATTTTTCTCACGATCCTTTGCGTAACTGAAACTTCCAAGACGGAACCTCACAGTTGTGAAGGAATTATTATATTGAAACATTACGTGTGTGAATCGTTAGTCCTTCCGGGGAGAAAAGCCTAAAATGAATAAAATCGATATTGTGCCATATTTTACTTAATTTACCAGATCCCAGTTAGTTGCTAGAACTAGTTCGTCGTTGCAATGGCCGTTGATCACACTAATCGTACCGTAGGGGTATGTTCAATTGACCGTATTCCGGAAGAAGAATACACAGAATGATCACTACAAATCGCTTACCGTATATCGGGATTTTACAGCCACTGGAAACCTAAATGAATCCTGAATATCATATTACCAAGCGTTTGTAGCTTACAGTGCAAAATGTACCTGAACCAGTGATTTCCAGAGACTATTCCATCTATTCTTATTCTGGAATACCGTCAATCGAACGCGCCCTAAACGTGTCGTGTAACTTTCCTCTTACAGAAGTAGTTAGTCTCTAGCCACTCCATAGAACTAAATCCGGTCTAATACCACTTTTCAATATGACTGTGGTAAACTGCAATGCTTGGCGACGTTTATCTAGCTCATTTCACACGTATCGCATTGCAAAGTACTATCGTTTACAGCGATTTTCATGTTCACGCGACCCGTAATACAATCAACCATGCATGATTCCCAACTGGCCGCCTTGGCATCTAAACCTTTCAACTGCCGAATAAATTTACAATTTGTCCATACTCGAGGAATCCAGTGATGCTTTGCTTACATTTCATTCAATGAGAATCGAAGTAGAGCACAATGGTGCGTTTGATTGATGGACCACCAAACTCGAACTGACGAAAGTCTGGGTCGCGTGAATATGAAAGGCGTTGTGAACACTGTTTGACTAGACTATGTAGTAACGTAACATTCAATTTGAAGATATTACTATACCAATAATGACCAGGTAATCAGTCTTATCTGGTCGTATGAGTATGCTACTCGTGAAGCTGGCCTTCATGGCTAAAGGTGTTGCTTGATGTGTTATTCCATTCCTCGCACAATGTTTCTCGAGAGCTTTTTCTGTAAACGGTTTTAGATTCCTGTTGCAGTGTCTTGTGTAGATAGAGCTGAATGGTATCTTAGGATCTTTGACAAAGTTGGAAGCAAAATTGGGAAGATGTCGTACGTTTAGACCAATAGGGAGATCACACTCGTGCACAGTCGCTACTGAGCTATAACTGGCGGCGCGGTACCAAGCTAGCAAGCGCGGGGTGTGACGGGAAGTGGCGCAAAGGATCAGGGGAAAGGCAAGGGGGAAGTAACCATCCTTCCCGTGACACATCGCGCGCTTGCTAGATTAGTACCGCGCCGCCTTATTAGCGACTGGGAACGAGTCGAGGGACATGAAAATCCTTGACAAAGCCATGGTCGAGCACCCACCCCTCCCCCGGTATCTCGTTTTGCGCAACACCTTAACCATGGGAACCAAACTTCGACGTCAAAGTAGATGACCATCGTCAACGCAGAGAACACTGGTCTGTTGTAGTATTTTGAAATGTCCCATGTAAAAGATATTGCACTGGACGTCCTTGAGGTCCGATATATACTAAAACATTCATATTTGTGAATCTAAATTCGCCGACTGTTGTATATTTTAATTTACTGCAATCAACAAAACACATATTAAGCTTTTAAACTTTTTTCGCTATAAGTATTTTATTGAGATTACATGATTGTGCATGCGTTTGTGCATGCGTTCTGAACATCTAAAAATGTATGGAGTTCATACTGATAAAATGCGTTTAAAAATTAGGAATGAAATGTTAATCGAGTGATTCGATCACTTGGTATATAGGCCTTTTGTAGGAAACAGTCACGTGCTGATATATCACTTCAATAACGAATGAATCGAGCTCGGTCTGATTTAATGGAAAGGCTATACTGGATGGCAAACAGTCTTCATAAACGCTGTTTTAAAAAGATCGACAATCGATTGGAGGTGGAAAATACCATTTACAAACAGGTTTTGCTAACAACACTACCGATCTCGTACAAGTTCCTTAAATAAATGAAGTCAGATGGTTTTTTTCCAGCCAGTACAACCACGTGATCGTATCCAGCAAAAGGCCCATTGTGGAACTTATTGCATCTTCAAGATCTCTCCAAACGGAGAGGTTAAGACCTACCGTTATTGGTCAAATCCTAATAACAAATATTATCGTACTACCATCTAGTACCATATCGCCATCTCATTCACGCGGCGGCCATCTTGACTCAAAACAGTGCGTACATAGCCTCGCATTGAAGGGTTTCAGAACGAGTTCGTGGACGCAACAACAACGGTTTTTATTCTCCTGGGATTAAACATGTCCGTCGCGTGAATACGGTGTATATGAAACGTTGGCGTTCCTTGCAAGAGAAATGATGAGAGTCCTGAAATGGACCCAAACAACTGTTGGATCGATCACGGCCTCTGGGAAACCTTCCACCCACCCCCAGTTTCACCCTAAATTGAATGGTCAATCATTGATTACACATTCATACTCAAGGGAGGGGTGGGTGGATAGTTCCCACAAACGGTAATTGATCCCTACTTTTCAAGGAATACTGTCAGTTGCAAAACCAACTTTTTATTCATTATTTCTTGTTTTCGAAATATCCTTACATCTTTCTTACGAAATTCGTGACATAGTCTCCCAAAAAAATAGCAATATCCCAAGGCTGCATTGCAAAATGTTACCAAATAAATATAATTTTCTTTAAAACATATAAAGCTCCATAGGTTGTTCTTTATACACTGACACCATATATCGCACTATATATCGCTGACGTATCGTACCTTGTATTAACCCAGTATATTGCGGTAGCCAATAAAGAGCATAATCGTTGGTTAACTGTGCTTTCGTCTTGTTTATATTGTTATTTGCGTTAGACAAACTACAGCACCTTACAATTTTACCCCCAGTCCTCCATGCTTTTGTGATCACCACTAAGCCTCACGTTTGTGATGAGAGGATATGTTTTGATCACAAAAGCGTGCTTCATCATGCATTAGTCCTATTTCGCAAAAATGACCTTGGCCGCTAAACGACTGGCACTAATCAAGCATCAACCCATTGCATAAATGGCGTCTAATGTTTTGGAGACTTTAGCCTCAAGTACACGTTGCCACAAAAGCGTTTTCACATTAATGTCAGACTATTAACTATGATGAGACTAAAGATTCCTAAACAATGGTTATATAGACCAGTTTACAGTTGATGCGCAGTTGTTCTAGTCTTTTGTTTCAACTGTGGGCCACTATTGTCTAACATCTGCCACTTCCTGCCACTGCACATGAACCGTAAACTGGTCTATTCAAACTGGACGCCCGTCGTGCAATGAATTTGTCCACATTTGGAGAGTGGCTTTGATGATGGAAAGTTATTGATCTATCTCTGCGATCGAGAATCTTAACAATCGACATATCCCTGAATGCACTGCATGCAAACTCAGATGCCGCCGAGCATGTAGCTAGCAACAGGCAAGAATAGGCACTCGCCTCGTCTCGATTTTTCAGTCTCCAAAGATTATAAATCTGGAAAAAAAATCCTTAAGTCTTAAGCACAGAGCTACTTATGCACACCGAGTCAAAAATGCTGAAGTACTCGGAAGTTCCAGGGGCTATTGCCCCTTTCACACCCTCGAGCTAGGGCTTGGTGAGACCCTCGCCTTTATAACGTTGCGGACGTCTGTCATGGAACGCTGTGATTTAACCCTGAGCCGAGTACCCTAACCTCACCTATTAATACTATACATGGTTATCCAAGTCCAGACGCTGGCCTTTCCTTGCGGCTTGTCAGTTGAGTCCAACCAAGAAGCCAGAAGCGGAGGCCAGCATCTCAGGGGCTAAGGGTGCCCGGGGCAGGGATTTTTTAATGTTTTCACGGGAACCTCGATGTTCTTTTTGGCAGAAGGAACTGCTATTTAACAAGGAAAATGTTAAAAGCCCGCTGTCGCGGGAAGCCGTGGTTTTAATTGACTGGTGCATTAACATAAGGAATTTTGGGAGATATAAACGAAATCCGTTGAAATTCGATTTAGTTAAAATGAATTATGAAAAGTGGAGTGAATTTCAGAACGAGTCTTGCAGCTTCTATTAAATGATCGACTGGTCGGTTCGATTCTGCGCAGAAAGTATTTGAGCGATACGACTTTTCGTTCATTTTGTTAGGATTGGGCTACCTGTGGAGTGTGTTCAAAATGGGGCCGCGCGCCACAGGTAGACCAATCCGAACACAATGAACGAAAAAAAATCACAGGCATGCATTTCATTCCAAGGTAAGTGCACGTGAATTCTAATAGTCATTTCTCACGTTTTATTTGATATTAACACATGCAAACTATAATAGAACCAGCCATTCCGGAATAAGCTGATCCTTTGTCCAGCAATCTCGTTTCTTTGTTCATTGCTGCAATGATAATCTGCAGTAGTTACTAATGGTATTTTACACGCCTATCATGATTTATAGGGACTTTAAGCAATCACGACGGCAACGTCAACAACGACGGCATAAAATAATAGCCTTAATTACAAAATACAATAACTGCACGTGAAAATGCATGCAGTCGCCTACATTTCCTGTATTAATTATGGAATTCATACATTTAAATTTGTTTCATCAAAAATTTGGGAAACAGTTGATGTAGATATCATGGTCACTGCGCACTACCAACTATTTGAAATGTAATCTGTATTTATTTCTTCACTTTTTTCCCTTCTTCGAAATGAACCGTTGTTTATTTATGTAAATAGTGCGAAATAAAGCTTGAAACTTCCGCCGTTCTCTGCAAAAACACAACGTGAAAACCCCAAATTGTACGTTTTAAAGAGAACGCGAACGTTATTATTTAAGAAAGTAAATCAATCCGTTTTTCGTTCGGCGTGAACGGAACTCTATACTCGTCATGTTTCGAAAATCAGGTGAAAAACAATTCAAGGCGAACAAGGGAAATAGTAGACCAAATTTCGGGATAAAACACTTTTCTACGTCCCGTCGGCATTGCCATCGCCGTTCTGGTTGCTTAAAGTCCCTACTAGCAGTCGGTTGCAAAAGAGGTTCGAGTCACACTCCAGACGTGGATTTTTATTTACTTCTTTTTCTTTACTTCTCGCCATTCCTGTGATGTAACGCTTATTCTAAAATTGCAAGCTTATTAAACGGCAAGTGTTTGAACTAATCAGAATAACCTTGATCTGGCGTTTCATTGCATGGACATAAAGATTCATGCCATCTTATTAATTATTCATGAGTTTGGGAAGCATAGATCGCTAATTGCCCTATATCATTATGACGTCAAATCAAAACAATCTATTGTTTAAACGCTAAGGATCACGGTCGTGGGAGGGGGACAAAACAGCAGCAACACAAACGAAATCGCTATCAAATGCATTTTGGAGAACGTAGAATAGCGGTAACAGCCATGAAATACGGTAAATATTGTGGGATAAACATAGATACAACTGATATCTGGAAACCAGACAATTCGAAGTTAAATTTTCCTCATCAGAGCAGATTTAGTTCAAAATTCTATTGTTCATGTCGATTCTGTCCCCTTCATAAACAAGCCGTGACGTCATAATGATATAGGTCAATTATCGTATGAACCAAATGTCGTTCTACTGAGTCTCTTCTGTTTTGGATGCACAGATGACGTCACGTGATTTCGGTGCCATTTTGTGGTAGGTCTCTTCTCTTTAGTCTGGTTCCCATAGCCTAACAACAACAACAAAAACACGAGAAAAATACGGAGAAACAAGAACTGAAAATGCACTATGGAAACCAGGCTTTATAGATGTACACTGGCGACGTTAAAACGTGTGAAAAAGTCAGGCCACTCGACTGCTCCTCGTGCGTACTTCTTGACGCACGACAAATATTTGTTAAATATACGCTTTTTGTTGTTAAACAAGAGAAATAACGATTGTATTCATCAGGCAAGTCGTAGTTTATTAAAGTGCAACTAACCCCTTTTGCAATTTTTATACATATAAATCTTTGAAAGGTTTTGAGTACTTCTGCGAAGAAATTTTTGGCTTACAGAGAATACTAGAGGCTTTCCAACGTAACAAAGTGAGTTGGAAAGCGTCTTCATTACGGCACGTAGCTATTTGTTTATCACTTAAGTGATAGTTCATTAGTTTCTTTTCTTGTACATATGTTTAATATTCATATTTGAGGCATATAAAGACCAATCAGTTTATAATTATTTCTCTCGCTTGCTGGACAGCCACAAGTCAGCCAAACTTTCTGACGGAGATTTTATAGTGGAAGATACGTATGAAACTCTACGCGAAGGTACGTATATATTCGTAATGTTTTTGAACACGTCGTATATTCACGAAATGTCAACGATGCAGTAGAAGATTGAGAACATTTTCAAAATGTAGGACATAATTTGTTAGGGCTCGTTTTGTGCTTTACAAGGCATTTGTGACATTAATGATTCTTCTGTCTATCTTTTCTCCTATGAATTCTCGTCACCACCGCGGGAAAATCGGACAATTTTGGAGGAACTATTATCCAAGAACCTTCAGCGTTGAAACACAACGGAAGAGCACTGAGTTTGAGCTAAAGTTTCTTTCAAGTCTCCTTTGAAGGTGGCGTACTCTATTCTGTTAAGAGGTAAATTAGAGGATACCTTTGAAACTCTACGTGAAGGTATGTATTCGTACTGTTGTATAGTCGCAAAAGATTTGAGTCAACGAGGCAGTACAAAAAGATTGAGAATTTCAAAATTCAGTCCTACAACGTAGTACATAACATTTAGTGCTCCTTATGTGTTTTACAAACCTTCTGACATTGATTTTTCTTTGTCTATTTTTTCTCCTATGAATTCTCGTCTCCTCCGCGGGAGAACCGGGTATTTTTGGAGGAACTGTTATCTCGGGATCATTGCCGGCCATGGTCAGCCGCCCAGTCACACGTGCACGTGCAGATCAGTATGAGGGGCCAAACAAGTCAAAAGTCTTGCCGGTTGAATTTATTTATATGACGTTTGAATTTATTTATATGACGTTTGAATTTATTTATATGACGTTTGAATTTATTTATATGACGTTTGAATTTATTGATATGACGTTTGAATTTATTTATATGACGTTTGAATTTATTTATATGGTCTTTGAATTTATTTATATGACGTTTGAATTAATTTTTCGGTTGTACCTTTATTAATTTTTATGGTCTTTGAATTTATTTATATGACGTTTGAATTAGTTTTTATGGTCTTTGAATTTTCATTACATGATGCCTAGCGCGCCCAGCAGGCTTCAGATACAGCTGTCTTAGCGTAGGAGCATGCGTTCAAGGGGTGATGTAATGGCGGACGAAGGAGCACGAGAAAATCTTTCTCGTTTAACAAGGGCGTGCAATGGGACATTAGATGCCATACGGCTCAATTAATTCTTCAGAAGTGAGAAGCATCGAGTTGGATTTGGTTCAAGTTCACTGAATACAAGTGTGTCCAGTGTGGGAAATGTATGGCGTTCCGTTGCGGACAAAAATACGAACGACAAAATCAACTTCAAAGTCGAAATCACTCAACTTGAAGTCCAAACTACAGACATCGAAGTCGAAAACACTCAAATCGAAGTCCAAAGTACAGACATCGAAGTCGAAATCTCACTATTCGAAATCGAAAACTCCACATTCGAAGACGAAAATCAGCCAAATCGAAGTCCAAACTACAGACGTCGAAGACGAAAACCAGCCAAACCGAAGTTCACTTAAATTCGAAAAGCTCACTTAAATTCGAAAGGAAACGGAAATGAAGCTTACTTATGAAACCGGAACCCGGATGTAGCTGCCATCCTCGTTCCCAGTGTCTAAACTGACAAACAAAATGCTTCTCGCTGGCTTCCAAGCAATGATGATTTCTTTAATTAACTCTCTTTTAAGATTTATTGAAACTGCCGAAGCACAGCAGAATTCTGCATCGTATGATGCATCTGAATTTCTGTTTCGTAGGCTGGATGCCTACGAAAGAAGTCTATCAACTTTAAAGTCTAGGGTGGCTGAGTCTCTCGGTTGGAATTCGAGCATGGCCATGGCATCTGGATCTTCGTCCCCTGAAGTTGTAGAACAACTGACTTACATATTAAGACCTACAAGCACACTGAGACTACACTATCAAGGATTTCTTTTTTCTGAGCTTAGAAAGGGAGGATGAAGAGGGTGCGCAATACTACGGTGGCCCGTAAGGGACATGCTGCAAATAAACAATTGCCTCGTGCGAACATAAAAATAAACTGATGCAAATACAAAATGTTTGCGGAAATTATAAAAAAGTTGCAGCAAATAAATGAAAATTGTCACTGCAAAGTAAAACTGATCGCTGCAAACTAAAACTGGTTGCTGCAAACTAAAATTTGTTGCTGCAAACTAAAACTCGTTGCTGCAAACTAAAACTCGTTGCTGCAACTGGCTAAAACTCGTTGCTGCAAACTAAAACTCGTTGCTGCAAACTAACATTGGTTTCTGCAAACTAAAACTCGTTGCTGCAAACTAAAACTCGTTGCTGCAAACTAAAACTCGTTGCTGCAAACTAAAACTCGTTGCTGCAAACTAAAACTCGTTGCTGCAAACTAAAACTCGTTGCTGCAAACTAAAACTCGTTGCTGCAAACTAAAACTCGTTGCTGCAAACTAAAACTCGTTGCTGCAAACTAAAACTCGTTGCTGCAAACTAAAACTCGTTGCTGCAAACTAAAACTCGTTGCTGCAAACTAAAACTCGTTGCTGCAAACTAAAACTCGTTGCTGCAAACTAAAACTCGTTGCTGCAAACTAAAACTCGTTGCTGCAAACTAAAACTCGTTGCTGCAAACTAGCATTGGTTGCTTCAAAATAAAACTCGTTGCTGCAAACTAAAACTCGTTGCTGCAAACTAAAACTGGTTGCTGCAAATTATTAACGTGCATGTTGCTGCAAACTCCGTCGCTGTAATTTTCCCACCAATATTACGGGTTTCCTTTACGACACATGCGTATAACTTCTAGCTGCTGTGACTGAGGGGTGGGGGTGAGTAGTATACTCCTTCCCGATCGAACATCTGACTTGTTTACTGTACTAGAAACCACATATTACAAGTAGTTGTACTAAAACTACGATGTTCTGTCCATCGTGTTCCGCCGAGGTATTTTCCTCGGCGGCTAACTATTGTTGTAGTTGCGGCAATCCACTTCGTGCTGGAACCTCAAGGAGTGATGAATATTGTCAATGGAGGACTTCCGAAGGAGAAAAGAAGCGGATAGGAGGGGGCATTTCACTAATAAAACCAAGAAAACTAAGAAGCTAGACCCACCACAAGGAGAATGGGGATGATGCGAGTTGAAAACTGCGAGTTGAAAAATGCGAGTTGCAAGAAAAAGTAAGAAAAATGAGATTAGAGTTCCTGCGATGGAAAATGATTTTTGAGGGAGGAAAAAAAAAATTGTATACAGGAACTCCGAGTTTCGATGAAACGTGGACCCCGCTTCTGGACCCCTATAATGTTTTTTTTTTAATACCAGCGTTTATTTATGCCTCGCTGGAGGTTTTATTTTGTTCTCTTTGCCCTCACAGTTATTCAGAGCTAAGTCCTTTCTATTTCTAATTTACAATATTTCGATTGCAATCACAATTACTTAGTTTAACTATCACGACAGTTCAAACTCACATCTCAAGACAATTTCGTTCTTCACTGCGGTAGGCCTTAAGCGCTATTCTAATACCTCAAGCAGTCATATTTTGTACCTTTTTTTACTTTTTTTCGATAAATGTTGCGTTCCTTTTTTTGCCAGCTTAATTATTTTCTTCTTGATCATTTAAATTCTTCCCCGTTGTTTCCATCGATTTTCCAGCGAGAATCGAAATCGCCTTTCCAATGAAGTCACCCTTTGTTGATGTTTCCACAGGGGTCCAGTCAGTTTTATAATTTCTTCTCAGAGTTCAGTTTCGCTGGTTTTTCTTGTTTTGTCATTTTATTCGGGTTCAGTACTTTTCTTGTTTGACCTCCTAGTTTGTTCATGTCATTTCCAGTTCGATAAATTGTTTTTGCAATCCAAAGTTCTGTATATTCGATTCATGTCCGTAAGCCATATCCCATTTCTGACGGTTCTCACGGTTCGTTTTCGGTTCTATATATAATTTTATACTCGGTTCAGTTTTCTCCATTTGTGTATGGGCGTCAAACAGTTTCAACATCGGGTTCGGTTTCTAGTTCTATTACTTCTATTCATGCACTCAGTTCAGTTTTCTCGGTGTACATACGCTAGTCCGGGTACAGTTCAGACTCTCTTCTGTTCTCGAGTTCGCTCATTTCTAAACTTCTCGGCTCTGTTCATCTCGGTTTTGTATCTGGAGAATACTGATTCCGAATCGAAAGCTCGTCAAAAAAAATGCTTGCTTTTTATCGTTTATCTTCTATCAGAAACAAATGAAATCATGACCTAAAGTCAAATTCTCTTGGACTTGGCTCCCCCTTGGCTCAGCCTTCGAAATTTCCAGAGTCTGGGTCTTTCCAAACGACAGATCCACTCTATTTTCCCGCCATTTTTTTCTGTAACATTTCAACTTTCAACTCGCACTTTTCAACTCGCCCTTTCCCTATCCTGCACCACAAGAGGTTGTTATCCAAACAGGAATAATGCTGGCGAAAGATGGGACGCCGATAGCCACCAAACGTGGGCTGATCGGGCTGAACTTTCCATTAAAAGTCTTACCGACAGACACTGTACTGGAGAGGAGTTGCTGACGAAGGCGGTGGAGAAACACGCTTTAGTTTGCAGCAACATGTTTTAGTTTGCAGCAACCAGTTTTAGTTTGCAGCAACCAGTTTTAGTTTGCAGCAACGAGTTTTAGTTTGCAGCAACGAATTTTAGTTTGCAGCAACGAGTTTTAGTTTGCAGCAACAAATTTTAGTTTGCAGCAACCAGTTAATTTGCAGCAACCAGTTTTAGTTTGCAGCAACAAGTTTTAGTTTGCAGCAACAAGTTTCAGTTTGCAGCAACCAGTTTTAGTTTGCAGCAACAAGTTTTAGTTTGCAGCAACCAGTTTTCGTTTGCAGCAACCAGTTTTAGTTTGCAGCGATCAGTTTTACTTTGCAGTGACACTTTTCATTTATTTGCTGCATCTTTTTTATTATTTCCGCAAACATTTTGTATTTGCATCAGTTTATTTTTATTTTCGCACGAGGCAATTGTTTATTTGCAGCATGTCCCTTACGGGCCACCGTACAATACGCTCCAACTTTAAGCGAAAAAGTTAGTCAAGACGGCCCTGGGAGGCCTAGGTTTTCCGTTGATCGGGAACAACTGGAGGCATTAAATCTCGACGTTGGTTTTAGTTGGAGTCAGATTGCCAGTACATTTAATGTTTCGGAAAGAACTCTTCGACGCAGACGCCATGAGCTGGGATTGGCAGTGGAAGGGAGACAGTTTTATGACCTGTCAGACGCCGGCCACTTTCCCTTCTTATCTGTCGAATGCTGCTTGCCGCCAGTGCCGTAGTTCTGCGAACTGCAGTTATTGTGTACTGCTCGGCAAGCTGCTGGCTGGCGGTGGTTACTGATACTTTCGGCGGCGCTTGAAGCCCTCGTCCTCGTGGTATCTGAAAGCTCCTATGGAGTTCAACTTCACTACTGGAGAGTGAACGGCTAAGGTTATATAGCCCGGTTCTACTGGTAACTCCTGCAGGCAGGCTGATCAGATTCGCAATAACTGCGCGAACTATCCGGCCTAAATCATCCTCCGACATGTTCTACAAAAATGCGAGAAATCAATAAACACGTGGTTTATGGTTAATACTCGAAACTCGTCAACGTGCGTGACAGACTTCACTTTGAGCATTTCCGTTTCCTTTCGAATTTAAGTGAGCTTTTCGAATTTAAGAGAGATTTCTACTCTTCAATGTCTGTAGTTTGGACTTCGATTTGGCTGGTTTTCGTCTTCGAATATGGAGTTTTCGATTTCGAATGGTGAGATTTGACTTCGATGTCTGTAGTTTGGACTTCGATTTGGCTGGTTTTCGTCTTCGATGTCTGTAGTTTGGACTTCGATTCCAGTGTTTTCGTCTTCGAATGTGGAGTTTTCGATTTCGAATAGTGAGATTTCGACTTCGATGTCTGTACTTTGGACTTCGATTTGAGTGTTTTCGACTTCGATGTCTGTAGTTTGGACTTCAAGTTGAGTGATTTCGACTTTGAAGTTGATTTTGTCGTTCGTATTTTTGTCCGCAACGGAACGCCATACATTTCCCACACTGGACACACTTGTATTCAGTGAACTTGAACCAAATCCAACTCGATGCTTCTCACTTCTGAAGAATTAATCGAGCTTATGGCATCTAATGCCCCATTGCACGACCATAAAAATTAATCAAGGTATCACCGAAAAATTAATTAAAACGTCATATAAATAAATTCAAAGACCATATAAATAAATTCAAACGTCATATAAATAAATTCAAACGTCATATAAATAAATTCAAACGTCATATAAATAAATTCAAACGTCATATAAATAAATTCAAACGTCATATAAATAAATTCAAACGTCATATAAATAAATTCAAACGTCATATAAATAAATTCAAACGTCATATAAATAAATTCAAACGTCATATAAATAAATTCAAACGTCATATAAATAAATTCAAACGTCATATAAATAAATTCAACCGGCAAGACTTTTGACTTGTTTGGCCCCTCATAGTCAAAAGTCTTGCCGGTTGAATTTATTTATATGACGTTTGAATTTATTTATATGACGTTTGAATTTATTTATATGACGTTTGAATTTATTTATATAACGTTTGAATTTGTTTATATGATGTTTGAATTTATTTATATGACGTTTGAATTTATTTATATGGTCATTTAATTTATTTATATGACGTTTGAATTTATTTATATGACGTTTGAATAAATTTTTCGGTGATACCTTGATTAATTTTTATGGTCTTTGAATTTATTTATATGACGTTTGAATTAGTTTTTATGGTCTTTGAATTTTCATTACATGATGCCTTGCGCGCCCAACAGGCTTTCAGATGCAGCTGTCTTAGCGTAGGAGCATGCGTTACCAGGGGTGATGTAATGGCGGACGAAGGAGCACGAGAAAATCTTTCTCGTTTAACAAGAGCGTGCAATGAGGCGTTAATAGATGCCATAAGCTCAATTAATTCTTCAGAAGTGAGAGGCATCGAGTTGGATTTGGTTCAAGTTCACTGAATACAAGTGTGTCCAGTGTGGGAAATGAAATTGCTAGCTTCGCGATCGGGACCTATTAAACCCTTCAACATGTGGCAGACCATCTACATCTACATTTATTACTGGACAACACTCACGCATCGAGTCCAGGAGCACGATAGAACGATAGTGCACATCGAGTGCGATAGTGCATAAAGATCTAGTAATAATACCTGACCCTGAAACAAGTGTTGTTCCAACGCATTCCAGTCGTATAAGACTTGAAAAAAGAGGTTTAGTGGTTCACGAGTTCCCGTTTAATCGGTCTTGGAGTCCAGTGGAATAGCCCACTTCCGCGATATGCTTTACTTGTCACGCACAAAGGTTTCAATACGAGACCCCGTGCTAAATTAAATTTATTCTTTTTACAGAGAAAAGAATAAATTTAATTTAGCACGGAGCCTCGTATTGAATCCTTTGTGCGTGACAAGTGAAGTATATCGCGGAAGTGGACTATTACCGCGATTAGCAATCCGAAAGCAGCTACCAAAACAAGATATGCTTTTCGAATTTGCAAAGGTAAAGATGATGGATCCTGGATCTACTTGGGTACTATATCTTGTAATCGTTTATAATACGAATATAAAAATATTATAACCCATAAAATTCTCCTAACTCACAGTCACACTGTCATTAACTCATCACATGCTCATGGATCTGTCAGAATGAATTTTGTTAATCCAATTGTGAATTTGGATCACAAATTAAACTCTAAGTAGTACAGGTGTAGTTAGTCGTTCTATGAATGATTTGGTCTCGAAAATGGATATGTTTGGGTTACACTTTTAGGTTAGTATGAAGAAAATGAATTATAACGAATCAAATGGCATTAATAATAAGAATTCATGTCATTTTTCCATACAAACCTTCAACCAATCACAGCACACTTTCTATGGGTAATACTGATATTTTTATATTCGTATATATTATAAACGATTGCAAGATATAGTACCCAAGTAGATCAGTCCAGGATCCATCATCCTTACCTTTGCAAATTCGAAAAGCATACCTTGTTTTGGTAGCTGCTTTCGGATTGCTAATCGCGGCAATTCCACTGAACTCCAAGCCCAATTAAACGGGAACTCGTGAACCCCTAAACCTCTTTTTTCAAGTTTTATACGACTGGAATGCGTTGGAACAACAATTGTTTCAGGGTCAGGTATTATTACTAGATCTTTGTGCACTATCGTGCTCGATGTGCACTATCGTCAGTGCTATCGTGCTCCTGGACTCGATGCGTAAGCGTTGCCCAGTAATACATGTAGATGGTCTGCCACATTTTGAAGGTTTCTAGGTCCAGATCGCGAAGCTATAGTTCAGATTAAAATTGAGGTATAGGCGCTGCGATGGAAAACATCTGGCAAATATTTCATTTCCCACACTGGACACACTTGTATTCAGTGAACTTGAACCAAATCCAACTCGATGCTTCTCACTCAGCTGAAGAATTCTGAAGAATTCTGAAGAATTCTGAAGAATTCTTCTGAAGAATGGCATCTAATGCCTCCTTGCACGCTCTTGTTAAACGAGAAAGATTTTCTCGTGCTCTTTTGTGCTTCGTCAGCCATTACATCACCCCTTGTAACGCATGCTCCTACGCTAAGACAGCTGTATCTGAAAGCCTGTTGGGCGCGCAAGGCATCATGTAATGAAAATTCAAAGACCATAAAAACTAATTCAAACGTCATATAAATAAATTCAAACGTCATATAAATATTCAAACGTCATAAATAAATTCAAAGACCATATAAATAAATTCAAACGTCATATAAATAAATTCAAAGACCCTAAAAATTAATTCAAACGTCATATAAATAAATTCGAACGTCATATAAATAAATTCAAAGACCATAAAAAATAATCAAGGTATCACCGAAAAATTAATTCAAACGTCATATAAATAAATTCAAAGACCATATAAATAAATTCAAACGTCATATAAATAAATTCTAACATCATATAAATAAATTAAAAAATCATATAAATAAATTCAAACGTCATATAAATAAATTCAAACGTCATATAAATAAATTCAAACGTCATATAAATAAATTCAACCGGCAAGACTTTTGACTTGTTTGGCCCCTCATAAATGAGTTCAGTTGTTATACGATCAGACTTTCATTATTTTTAAGATTCTTCAATTTTTGTTTAGGTGACATTGATTTTGAATTATTGCCTGCTGTTTTCTATAAACTATAGGCGAAGTTGCTTGAGAGTTAATGATCAGATCTATAAGTGTTTAATGTGAAGGATTTCTTTCTATAGTTATAAACATTGATAGTTTGAAGTTTGCGGATATCAGTTGCTTTTATATAGCTTAAGTATAGAGCTCGCTCTTATTCAGTTATTTTTTACCTACAGTAATTAGGTTTAGAGTGAAGTTTCAGCTAACTCTTTGTAATATGTTTTTGGTAGCTGACAGAAGGCCGTATATTATTACTACTCTTAGTCATTCAGTTACCCCGTATTATGTCATCCAAGTTCAAGTATGAAGTGGTTCATTTTGGCTACTTTATCGATCCTTTAACGAAATACTAAGAAGGATTGTTTTTCTCTTACTAGTAATTTGGATCAGTTGAAATTTATTATCACAAACCATTGCTCGGGTATTAATCCAAATCGTTGAAAGTGTCTGTGTCTCACAAAATCAAGGATTTTCTGGGATATATTGCGATATATTAATATATCGCGTTTAAATATATCGTTCAGACTTTGTTAGTTGTAGATATTTGCATTTACGCGGTATTATGTACATTAATAGATGATAGTAATTTTGCTTGTAAAATTTGTCTTTATATATATATATATATATATATATATATAGCTAAGTCTGCTTACTGAAATTCGTTTGTAAAGTCTGATTTAAAATCGGGCTGGAAGTGTAATGATAAAAGTTTAATTAGTTGTAACTATCCTATCGAAGCATTATTTTTTACTTTATTAGTTATGTTACGCAGGACCCCATTTTAAACTCCTCGAAGATATGTGCACCCTGTCTAAACATATAGCAGTTGTTGTTATTATTATTATTATTATTATTGTGAGCCTCTTAGACGGGCGAATGAATTGGTATTATTAAGTATACCATGTTTGTACGTTGTTTAAGATTGTGAAATTGATCTGTTTGAAGCAGATTTCCCTGACCTTAGAGTAAGGGATGTGATATAGTGTAGCACGATTTCAGTGCCGTTGTCTTTTTGACATTACTGCATGGATTGCATTAGGTCCAATTGGACCAGATTATTTATCAGACAAATAATGCATCAGTATTTTCTGATTTTGTAAAATAGTATTGAAATATGTATATAATGAAAGCGTTTGATGGTGTATTATATGAATACATTTTTAAGGATTTTAATTTCATATTGACAGTTGTCTTGTATAGCAGCTTTGATCTGTGATGCAAGTTTTACAGGTTATGGTGTACTGTATATGAAATGAGGATGTTAATGTAGAGAGATTACTGTTGAGAGTTGGACTGTTGTTAATTTACATTATTCATGTTTTATAGTCCTATTATTTGCATGATATTTTCAGTTTATTTGTATTTTATTAACCTTTTTTGGTTTTCAGACTCGTTGGATTCCTCGAGACCAGATTTCATTTGTTGGATATAGATATCAATAATGGGGGGTTAACCCTAAGCTGTTCAAAATGATTTTCAGTCAGTCCTAGTCCGTTTTGATATAGACATGATGTACTGACATTCAATTCTTACTTGCCACGGTTAACTATTCCGATCTTGAATCTGTTGTTTTTTCAACACAAATGTTGGAGTGATTTGTAACAATTGGGCTGGAAGTGTAATGATAAAAGTTTAACTGTGAGCCTCTTAGCGGGCGAATGATTATGTATGCTCTTAGGTATACCATATATTAAAATGTTATTTAAGATTCTGAAATATAATTAATCTGTTTTAAACAGATTTCCCAGACCTTAGATTAAGCGATGTATTACTAGTGTAGTGTGATTTCAGTATCGTCTTTCACACTGTATCGATCGCATTTAAGGTCGAATTTCACCACATTTTTATCAAACAAGTGGATCAGTATTTTCTGATTCTGCAAAGAAGTATTGATATACGTATTTAATTAGGAATACCTGTACCCTTTGTTGTCGATCGTGCTCTGTTTATCGAGTAGAAACTAAAAGTCAGTGTTTTCTGCATGTCCTAAATTTAGTGTAAAAATGTTTGAAGAGGGATCTGCACACGTGTCAGATAGCGGTATGATGCATGTTTTTCTCATGTTACTCTTTTTGTTTTGTTGTCAACGGTCTTGAGCCGAGCATGACAGGTTGAACATCTCGTCAAATGCCGATGCTAGCAGATCACTTCCTCCTTATCAGATGTGTTTCAAGGCATCGTTCATCTCGTCAAATGCCGATGCTAGCAGATCACTTCCTCCTTATCAGATGTGTTTCAAGGCATCGTTCATCTCCTCAAACGCTGAGACTAGCAGTTCACTTCCTCCTTATCATGATCAGATGTGTTTCAAGGCATCGTTCACGATTGTAGGAATACAAGAATGCATGGATTCATTGGGGAAAAGAGAATAGATCGCGAAGTTCTAATTGTTTTACCCATGTTCATTGCTGTTGTTTTCTCGTATTTTAGAGATTAATTTTGTCTTTTTGAAGCTTCATTGCAAGTCACCTGCACGTGCCTAGTTAAGGAAGCCTTGTACGGTGTATGGTGTTGACGAGCCATAAAGTTGCATGTCTATTTTCAACTGATATTTCGTTACGTTTCGGTAAAACAAACTGAGGCATCCATGAAATTGCTAGGAAAACTAGTACACTGAAATAAACCCCGTGAATAGAATTGTAATCTCTTGGTGGTCAGAATAAGTTCTCTTTTTCATTTAAGGGCAATATGTTTCATCTTGTTTCATTTGTAGCCTTTATAAGATGGTAATGAATTCAAATCGTTAGGAAGCATGTGGTTCATATTTACCTGAGCACATTATTATTTTTGCTCTAAGCGGTCAGTATTCCTTTTATGCTCTGTTACTTCAGTATTATTTACTTCTGGTGGTGTATTCCAACTTCATTCGGTTTCCAATTCCTTTTCCAGAGACGGGAAGATAGTTAAAACATTTTATGCTGTTGCTATTAGATTACAAGATGATGGTATCTAGATCTTTCGATCGATGGATAACATATTTACTGTCTCTTTCTATGCTTGCTTCCGTTACGGTTCTCGTCTTTGTAGTTTTCTCCTTTGCCGTTTGCTGCTGTCCACCAGGCATCCGGCACTGTCACACACTCCTAGTTGTAGTGTTGTTATGATTTTGTACGCGTTGGACGTGTTGCGTAGTATAGGAATGAATAGAGGCTTTCCAACGTAACAAAGTGAGTTGGAAAGCGTCTTCATTACGGCACGTAGCTATTTGTTTATCACTTAAGTGATAGTTCATTAGTTTCTTTTCTTGTACATATGTTTAATATTCATATTTGAGGTATATAAAGACCAATCAGTTTATAATTATTTCTCTCGCTTGCTGGACAGCCACAAGTCAGCCAAACTTTAGTTTTAATGTGTTAAATTATTATTCATCAAGATATAACCATTTTGGCTTTAGCCCTCGGAGCCTTGTACGATTGCATTCGGTCGAGGAGTACGTTTCCAGAAGTTTTTCCACGTAGCAAGACGTGGTTTTTTACGATGGTTTTTCGTACCGGGCAACGTACATTATTTTCTTTAGATATCGATTTTTCGGTATTATTTGATTTAAGTATGTGAAAAGCTATTTATTATCATGTGATTACGTCATTTGATTGTTCAACCATCCGTTTAGGATGATGTGTGGTTATGGAATGTTTTCTCTATTCCTTCATGTCCTGTTAAATCATGTCCTGTTAGATATTATGATTTTGTAATATTAGTACTATGTAATGATTTGTAATACCGTAGTTTATTAAAGAAACCGTTTGCTGCTGTCCACCAGGCATCCGGCACTGTCACACTCCACTAGTTGTAGTGTTGTTATGATTTTGTACGCGTTGGACGTGTTGCGTAGTATAGGAATGAATATATGTTCTAGGCGTGTTTGAAATGGTGAAAATTTGACCTTTCCTGACCCATGACCGCGTAAGAAAAAGACTGGGTCGATTCTTGATCTTACGTCACCTCATTAATGCATTATTCTCCATGGCGCCTTTCTATCACAGCAACATGGATATGAAGAGAATATATAGTCTTTGAGTTGTTAGTAAAGAAAACAGTTATTTTAGACAAAATGCTAAATATGTATTCAAATTATTGCATATTACGCATAGAACATAGAGTATTCTCTGTGAGCGAAAAATGTCTTCGCAGAAGTACTCAAAACCTTTCAAAGATTGATATGTATACAAATTGCAAAAGGGGTTAGTGGCACTTTAACGAGACACGGTTCACTTTTAGCTAATGAAATGGACAAAGAATTGGAAAAAAAGCTACTGGAATCTCACAGAACCGTACCTACTTAACCTGAACTCGATCGATTAATCGAATATTGCAAGGCTAGGTTTATTTCACAGAAATAAACTCTTCATCGAAACATACATCTATACGTCATTCGTGTAAAATGACCTCACTTCGTGCAGTACGTTTCATGACTTCACATTCCTGGAGCAGATCCACGATTCTCCGAGGGGAGGGTTCGATTAGGGAAACTTCTTTACTTTTCTATATAAAAGGGAGAGAAAGGAGAGTTCGATCGAGAGAAAAGATAGGGGGAGGAAGGTGGGTTCCATTGAAACCCTAGAGTTCCCAAGGACAGGAATCGCTAAACAGACTGGGCACTAAAAAAAACATTGAGCTGAGAATTTATCACACTTAGAGGGTGGATGTTCGTTTAGTATAGTGGTTATCACGTTGCCTTCCGTGATAGGTTATGGGTTCGAAATCCATAAAACCATCGCATTTAATTTCTCTCTATACCTTTTCTCTTCTGTTTACCCGAGAACCCTGGAACCTAGCACTAAAACCTCGTCGTTATCTCGGAACTCGTTTTCGAAGTCGTTAGGGTAGGTTTTATGGTTCGAGTTAGGCTTTGTGTTAGAGATTGGGTGGTTTGAAGTCTATATATTGAGCTATTCCCGTCATTTGGAGCGCATTTGAAACCCCCTTTATCCCCTGGATCCTTCACAGCACTCTACAGGAGTCTATACCATCTGTAACAACACGTGAATATTATTCCTAGCAGTGGTTACGTTTAAACCATGTTCCTGTCTCCAATCATGATAAAATATAACTTTACACATATAAAACTTTGAAAAATATTCTCTATGGCCCGACAACAGTAACAGTAATTTATGTAGCAGAACAGTTTGAAATTGTATTATTTTACAGTTTCCTGTACGTCAAGTCTTTTGCACTATTACGTCAACTACCAGAATCCTTTTCGAAGTCTTTTTCTTATACCAAGACAATGGTTCAAATTAGAAGAACAAAAGAATCAGCACAAAGGTTCTGGTGGTCGTATTCAACTGACGTCGAATAGTGCAACCGCCTATTGCAAGCATTCATTTCCTCCAAATGCAATCTAAAATAGCAATTTTTTTTAACGACTTAAGACAACGCGACCAGACCGAAAAGGAGCACGGTACAAGGATTTTGCCATGTAATATTCACGTAATGGCAAACATTTGTGCATTTTTAATCAAGCAAGCAAAAACAGACAGCCTTCACTTGACGAAATCTGCTGTCCTATTCCCATACTCCTTTGTGGGCCGGTAAAATATCCCCGAGTTCACGTTTCCCCCCCAACATTTTGAATGAGGCGCAAAAGTGTTCAATTTATAAGAAAACGTGAACATTTCTAAAGTTGGAGCTCTGGCAATGCACCCAGTGAAACGTTACCCAGACAACCTCAAACTGATTTCCTATATGTCAAGATTGTGTAAAATATAACAAGTGTACGAAGGTCATTATTTTGTTGTTCCTTTGTAAATTAAGGTCTCGATAAAGGTTCGATGTGCCATTTTGGAAAAACGCTCTTGCAGCGTCGCAATTAAAGCAACATAGACGTACTATATTTAAGCAATATAACACACATTCCATGTCTTTGTTCTCTGAAAACAAAGATTTGGAAAGCGTGTTATATTGCTTTTATAAAATAACGAACAGAAAAAAAACACGAGATCGCATGCACGATCAAAAGATCACTTCTCCTAACTTTAACAGTCGTCAGAAATCGACCGACGGTGAGAAAGAACTCAGAGAGAAACGAAAGCATGCTCTGTGTATCTGCTCTGTGTCAGTGTGTGGCTCTATTTTGAAAACATCTGCTTCAACATTCCCCGAAAAGAATAACTCGGAATTCAAGACAGTTTTCCCCGGAAATTTAAAGCATAGGGCATTCAACTTCAAGGAGTAGAGGAGTTGAACTGGGTGTTTTTTTCGCTGAATGTACACGAACTTTTATTTTCGCCAAACTCAATGGAAAGATCTAGCTGCTGGAACCTTCCTTCCAATGAGATGAGGCTAAGAGTGCAAGGTAAGATAAAAAGCTCATTTTGTTCTGTGAAAAAATCAACAAGCTTTCATTTGGATGTTATATCAAGTATCAGCTTCACAACTGTGGCACGTGAGTTTGCAAAATTCTTGTAGGCAAGGAGAAAGCTAAAAACCTCATCTGAATTATCTAAGACCAAGCAGGGTGACTGATAACAATTGTCTTATTATTTCATGACTTCGTCGCCGACAAAATGTCGGACTTGAACATAGTTTGGGATAAAAAACACAGATAATTTTTTTTGAAAGAGTTGACTTGCTTTTCCCTCTCTTCTACTCTAGTCTCTAGCTAGCTCGATTTCTCACTCTATTCGTATATAAGGAGATTGTTTAAAAACTAGACTTGTTAGCCGTTTGTGTTTTAGTTTAATTTATCGTACAAAATAAGTTAAACGAAAAGTGGTTTTGACTTTTGTTTGTTGGATCCGCGAATAAAAATATCTCGGCCGGGATGGTTTATAGCAAATTTGATAACTTCGTCGTTTGGTTGTATTTTGGTTAAATATATCTGTCGGTTTTGCTGATTAAAATCATATTGAAAGTCAACGTTTGGTGAAGATATTCTTCCTTGTCGTTTGCCATTTTTATTTCATTCTCACGATCGCGTACGAATTTCTATGGACTCTCAGATAAACATGGCTTTCAGCCAATCAACGCACGAGTTATTCGTGCGTTATTCAGCCACAACACAACGCACGGGTTATTTTATACACCGTTTTAAGGACGGTGCCTACTAATTGCAAACCAATTTGTTTTCTAAAAATATATATGAATTGTTTGAACCCCCTAAGGAGCTTTTGAAATCAGAAAAAAAATTATGGGGTACCCATACGTTTAAGAGAGATAATTAAGGATGAAAATCTAAAAAAGTGCTGACTCAGCATTTTTCTTTGTCCGAGAAACTTTTTTAATTCGATTAATATTTTGGGTTATCTGGCAAACTATTAGGGCAAAAAACGTTAGACATAGCTTTCTTCACAAAGGATGCCAATCAAACTATTTATCTTACAATGATTATCATTTTTTGTACAGATTTTGCTTTCTAAGCCTCATTAGTGACCATAAACAGACATATTTTTTTGCTGAAATGGGCATCAAGTTTCAATTTTATAAAGACAAAAATATATGTAAACGTTGTTTAGCTTCTATATTATAGATTACAAAAATAAAAAATGGGGGTATCCACGCGTTTTAAAAAGTTATGTGGGTGGTAGGCCTCTTTATGGCTAATTTTATTTTCAAAAATTAACATTTTTTACCAAGGCCTCCCTAGTAAGTCTGAAAATTGGTTTATTTTATTGCATTCTGGGAGATTTTCAAGATGGCAGTGGGGAAAAGAGTCAGTGCCGTCTTTCGACTTTCTTCATTGAAAATCAAACCTGTTACTGCTTCCTTTGTGCTCAAACCCCATACAGTCCTCCCTTCTTCATTCTTCTTTGGATTTCCAAGAGGTTTACCCGTTTTCACAAAGCTTATTTGACCGTATTCACACATTGTTTATACTCGGCCGAGTCCATGTTTGGAGAAACTGACGAAACTCGAAAGCATCGACAGGCCTAAAGCACAAGGCGCTGGGCGAAAAGACAGCAGCGATTCATGGCAGTCCAAACAACCTTCATTCAATTGGTCGGGTAAATCTCCTAAATCTACGATTCTTCGACCATCTCCCCACGATAAATCATTGAAATGGTCGGCTCTTTTAATACCATTTTAGCTGAAAATTGTCGTTCGTGGCCATGTAGTGGAATTTAAAGATTTCCCAAATCGTTCATTTCTCGAGCATATCTATCGACCGTATTTTAAAATCCTTCATCTTTCTGTCTGTCAAATTACACAATTAACACAGCTTTTTCAAAATAGTTCTGCAAATGGCCTATCTCGCGGGATGACCCGCGGGACGCAAGATGCGCAGAACAGCGTGCGCGCTGACAATAGTAGGCACCGTCCTTAAAGTGCCCCTACGATCAAATTTTGACATATCAATTTTTTCTCATATTCGTAAAGTATAGTGGCTATATTATTACCACTTCAAACCGTTTTTCGATACGACGACGGGAAGTCTTATTTTTTGGACTCCGAATCTTGAATTTTACGTCCGCCATTACGCGAACCCGTGCCTGTGGGCGAGGAACGCCTGGTCACTTTTTTAGCGTACGTGACGTCATACACTTAAGGTTATCATATACCTTCAGGGTACTGTTCCGGATAAAATTAAGTAGCGTCTCGAATATTCGTCGTATTTAGATAAATTATACCTCATTTTAAAGCTTATAAAATTGGCTACAACAATATACCAAAGGTTTGTAATTTTGATAAAAGTGCGATTTTAAATAAACTTCTTTTCCGAACAAGCGAGTTGGTTTCCAAGAGCTCCAACTCCACGGCAATTTAATGAATTTAAGATCTGTTTGCTTTTCTGGACTCCCACAGACCTTGTTTACGAAACTGTGTCGGCGATTGTGGAAATTCGAAGCCGTTCTGAAGATATTTTGGTCTTCGTGAAACTGCTAACGCGAATCCAAGTATAGATGATATGCGGGAATCGCTCTCAGCGCCTCTCTTTTAAAAATTAAAAAAATCGCCGACACGGGTTTTTTAGCTGATATAAATTGCGAACAATCTGTGAAAATTTGAAGTAATTCGCACAAATTCGCGTCGAGTTGGAGCTTTTTTCAAACTATGTTTAGAACGAAAATAGAAAGTCAAGAAAACGCTCTGAAATTAGCCGGCCGGCGAGACTGATTCTTTCAACCAGTGACTGGGAAATGTCACAGTCAAAACTTCCCACAACAACACGTGTGGCTACTTTTCCCATACAAACATTCACGCGAACTAACATATGTCCTGATATGTAGTAAGAAAGTGTACCATTTACCCGCTTTGAAAAGCAAACAAAACGTTTTGAATAGTTTGTGCATTGTAGAGGACTGTAGCAATTTAACGAACAACAAAGCTGGCATTTCGCTACACGAATAATTCAAGCCTTTTATAGTTGAGTACCAAGAATACGGTTTGTAATTCTCTTCAAGCCTCATGCAAGGATGGTTTGTGTACGTTTTGAGGACAGAAGCTTCTCCATAATTGTTTGTATCACATGGAATAGCCGGTAAGACCGTACTAGTATAGATTGACCGAAAAATAAGCGGCTACGTTTGCTGAGAACATACATGTAGTTTATCATACATAACTCATATTGCTGTTTCCTATAAACAGATAAACCTATCGATGTAGTATGCCTTTTAATTTACTGCTAATTTTATTTTCAAGACAATAAACCACAGAAGAAACCACCAATATTGTTTCATGAAGTACCTTGTTTCAGTTGTTTGTGTGTCAAACAGAAACGGGGGGCGCGAAGTTTGGTTCTGTGATAGCCACTGTAAAAGCTGCAGATCAGTCAGGAGAGCGATTTAATTTTTTAGCAATTACATCGTATTTTAGAATGTAGATTCGCCGGAAAATCTATTGCCGGGACACAGATATAAATTATCGATCTCTCATTTACGAACTAGCAATTATCCGGGTTTCACTATAAACACGAACAAACTTAGGACTTATAAACTGCTGATCATTACCTTAGTGATTTCTCCGCTGAATTCTCACTGTAGCCCGGATCCAGTAACAGCACAACCTGAAAGCCGAACCAGGGAAAATACCCTGGGGAAAAATTACCCCAAAAAGATAAGAAACCTCTGCTAGCTAGCACTACTTACTGGCAGGCCACTTCCCAAGCGATTTTAGCGACTATTCATTCGTCCAGCTCAGTTTCAACTCGGTCGCCAGCGGCTCTATTTCCCCCTAAATCATCAACATCCAGCAATAAATTTAAACAGTAAGACACATTACTATGTTCTGAAGAATCTGATGCAGATTTTAGGTCGTTATTTACTAAACCACAGCAAAATTCGCAGTGTGAGTTTGTCGACAACATAAGAAGAAATGTATGGGTTCGAAGCAACTTGAGAACGATGCGTTAAGTGTATGACGTCACATACGCTAAAAAATGACTAGGCATTCCTCGCCCAAGGGAACGGGTTCGAGTAATGGCGGACGTGATTTTGACCGTAAACTCTCTTTAAAATGTGTGGTCTAATTGGCCCCATTCAAAAAAATTTCACTGCTTTGGATATTTCTGCCACTGTTTGTTCTTATGGAATACAAAAAAGTGGCAAAAGAAATGGTCAAATTTCGTCGTAGTGGCACTTTAAAGGTCTTGAATTGAAGAAAGTATATATTTAAGAAAAGTTAAAAGCGTAGATGCGAATGCGTATATTTTTCAACGCGAATCCCAACTAAATTGTCTCAAATACTGTCGGGCATTTTTGATATGTTGCGTACTACATATTTTATCCCTTTTCAAAGTTGAAAAAGTAGTTTTTCAGTCGTCCATTTTTGATTTCAAAATTCCCCTAACACAGTACTTGAGAAATGGCTGTTTTCTACGACTCGTGAAAAATTGGACAAAACGCGAAAGGCTGGTTATGTCATTCTGCAACAAAACCGGCAAACCTTAGTGCATTGAATTCTCTTTACATTTTGGTCGATTGAAGATAACACAACTTTATTGCTTTCCTGCTAGCAGGTCTCTCTCTGTCTTGGTAAAATGGTTACCAAGACAGAGAGAGACCTCTGCTAGCACTAGGGAACTTTATTGCTTGATTGTTTGCAGACTTACAGTCTTCGATGATTCAACCATAATTTGTTTGTCCAAATAACTTTACACCCGGCGGGCGCTGCCAAATTTACTCACAAACTAAATTATCACAAACTAGATTGTGCTGCTTTTCTCTTTTCTTCTTCTTTTTTGAATACAGCACCAAGAACGATCTACTTTTACACTTTTGGGCATTGCATTAACGTAGAAATCTTTACGAACGAAAAGTAGCGCAGAAAATCACAGGATTAACATACCCAGTGAACGACAGCAGCTGTCAATTATTTTTTGCGCCTCAGTTTTTAGCGGGAAATAAGTAAGTTTCATTTTCTAGGCTTTAAAAAAATATATTTGAGTTTCAGTTTTTTTGTGATGCTAGAGTAGAGCTTTTAGATTTATAATTTACGAAAAAACGTATTTTCGGAACTTTTCCATTTTGAACCTTTATCGAGTCCTTAATTATGTCGACATAATTATACAGCAATTGACAGAAAATTAACATTTGTTTTATTTTTGGAAGAGCAACTCCATCCAGCTCAAATTTCACCCATTGACTAACACTTGCGAGTCCATGTTTTCTTGTTTTCTTATAAATTAAATACTTTTGCACCTAATTCCACAGGCAACCCAAGCTCTAATTGCGAGTTGTTGGTGTGATTTTTATATATCGGCATATGGGTTTTATGCAGGAACTACTATAAACGAGAAAATACAAATTTTACCATTAATAGCTCAACATCAAATGAAATAAACGTGCCTTTATTTACTCCATCTGTTGTCCTTTATTAGCGATTTGTTTTTTTCTCTTTTGTAAATGTCCTCGTTTATAGCGACACTTCGAGTCGATAAACATTACAATTGTTATGCTAATGCCAGCCATGATTTCAAAAGGCCTCTTTGTGTCGGCAACCAATGGATCTCTGGTTGGCACATTAATGACAATGGATGACATGGCAGTAAGTATTGCTATAGTTCCCATACAAAGCTTATACACCTATTTCAAGAAAGGTTGTCACGGACGAGCGACAAGCGACAAAGGATTGTCACTTAAACTGGCGGCAGCTATGCGGAATGGAATACCGTGCAATTCGAAAATCCATTCGAAGGAACCATTAACATTCTTCTCCAAAAACAAACGAATTCACCAGACTTTTAGCAACAACCATAATTCATTTCGGCCTGGGTATGTCGCTTGTCGCTTGACCTGGACAACCTTTTTGAAACAGCTGTATACCGACACACGTGTGCTAATTCAAAATGTCGAAAAAAATCGCAAACTGATCTGTTGAACCGGCGACGTATTTGAAATAGCTGTATACCTATATGCATGTATGTCAATAGCCATGTACGTCCTGCTCTTAGTTCCCTTTGGTAAGAGTTAAAATATATTTCTTCAACGATTCTCTGTTGGACAAGTTTCTGTCTAGCTTAAACATGTGGGTTCATGTAGTGAGCACGTTACCATGTCTAGCTATACATGTACACACTGTAATAAAGCCCATACGATGTACAGCACATGAACGTTGTCGGTCTTGCTTGTTTGATTTTGACAAATTCATTCATATTCATTGCGTCACAGTTTCAACATCAACTTTCCATATCCTCTGCTTGTTCTTCCTCTTCGATCTCTTTGATTTGTGCCGTCCAAGCACCAATATCGTTTCCATACAACTGAAATACAATCAAAATGACATTTCTGGATAAATAAATATTTTGTGATTCCACCACCATATCCTTTGGTAGGCTGGGCTGATCTATTATCAATTGTCCTCAACTAAATACCACCTAGTGATATGATGTCACAGGTAGTAAATGTTTTGAGCCTGTAGTTGCAATCCACCGCAATCTTGAGCATCACAAATGATCCTCACATTAGGCCTTACAGCAGCAATACAATGACAAAACAATAAAGTGAATCATTCAACTTTCAAATAATTAATGTATCACGTTAAAAGTAACGAAAACACCACTGATTTGCAAAAGTACAGCTCTTACGTTATATTTTGTCTTTTAATTTTTAAGATGGCGTTCTGTATTCCACACTTTAAAACTGGAATGGATGCCTTTGTGAATAGTTTCTGTAAAACACGAGTCTACATGTTGTCCTGCGTTGGCAGGGAAGTTAAACACTGGTTTTATCTTGTACTGTCCTTATGCATAAAGATATCAAAGCAAGGCCAGTAATCCCAGGAAGAGAAAATCAAAAATCAAAAAGTCGATGGTGAAAAATAAGATTGATTTCCTTACTGTATGACACGACAGAACACAAGTGCTGTACGACAGAAACTAAAAACATTCTGACCAACTCCAGTTTTACGATCTGGCATTGCTCTGATACGATTGTTACCAGACTGCGTTCCATGCAGGCATGAACATGAATAACATCAGGGTTCCCACGCATTGGCAGGAAAAAATCCCTGACTGCTCCCTGACCAAGAAGCAATTTTCACTGACCTCCAGTGCACGTGCGTATTTCCCCCCAAATATTCAATTGTTATTTTGTGACAGAAAAATTGAACAGAATCCAAAGAAATAAGTTTATCACATACACACTGAGATTTACGAATGGAATCATTCATGCGAAAACCCACTTCACAATTTTCCTTAGCCAATCAGAATCGCGAAACGAATTTTTCACACGTGCGAAAAGCGTTTCGTCCAATCAGAAAACACCTGCCAAAACATATCGGGATTTTCAAACTGCACTTGAGATCGGAGGCGCCACTTTCATTCACTACGAAAGTTGGAGTTTTTACTTTTTTAAAAAAATCATGTAATATTGATCTGTAAACAGCCAACTAACGATGTTAAAACTTCCAAGTCAATTGAGGAGTATATTATCGACCAAGAAAACAAAATCGCAAGAGCAAAAACTTAAAGAAACAGACGTAAAGTGACTTAAAGCGACAAAGAACAAGCGAAATTCTACCGAAAGAACTCAACAGATATTGAGATAATCTATGTGAAATCATTCTTAGTGTCAAAAGAAAATACGGCGAAGATTACGAGCTTTCAATCCTTCGTGGAGTGATTTCAACTTCCATAGACCATCGACATTTGAAAAATCGTAAATATTCTGTGAGTAGAGAAAACCTACAAGCCGTGGAGATGTCTGAAAACTCGTAGCAAACAACTTGGACAAAAGCAGGTATACTAATCTATTGACGATGTAAACTTGTAAACTTCATTTGTTGAATCAAAGACAGTTTCATATTGATGATGAAAACTATTTAAAGGCTGATGTCAGTTTAGAAAGTAAGATTTTCTTTCCATTTTGATCGTATCGAGCATAAATTTTAGTCTACGTTGAGTCGGATACGAAATGCAAAACAAAAAATTGAAAGCAACAAATGTACGTGTTCAATGACAAGACCTAAATAAAACCTGTTGGATATTGGAGAAAAATCTCAGTATGTATATAATAAACAAATTAAAAGATGGAAAGTGCTTTTGTATGGTATTTACACACTTGTTTGTTTTCACAAAACTCATTCGCTCGTACCTCGCTCGTTCGTTTTGTGAAAACAAACTCGTGCGTAAATACCATACGCCAGCACTTCCCATTAAGTAATCTCTATATGTGAAACCTGAAAATAAAATTTTCCTAATTATTGAAATTTAGGATTTCCCTGACCAATTCCTAAATTCCCTGACCTTGAATTGTTTTTGTTTTTCTCTGACTTTTCCCTGACCGTGGGAACTCTGAATTTCTAACGGGACCTGAAACAACCATAGGGGCCGATCAAAGTCCGGCTAATCTACGGATCGAATTGGAATTTAGCGTGTTGGTTTTTGATTGAGGGAGGAAAACCAGAGGACCCAGAGAAAAACCCCCGGAGCAAGGGCGAGATACCAACAAACTCAACTCACATATGGCGCCGCATCCGGGAATCGAACCTGGGCCACAGAGGTGAGAGGCGAAGCGCTTAACCACAATGGCACCCCACTCTCAGGAACCTTGAAGGTGCATAGTACGTAGCTGCTGTGGGAAACGAGTTGCAAGTGACGCTTTGAGCATTAGCCCTTTATCAGCTTTGGTAGAGCTAATACTCGAAACATCAGCTGCAATTTGCTTCCCATGATTAGCATACCATTACCAAGTCTAAGTTGATAAAACTAGCCATTAAAAACTGGTCTGACACCCAATCTCCCTCACCTCTGATACAAACTGGAGCACTTGTCTCTTAGTGAGTTCTTTATATGACCGTGGTCCCCAGCGATATTCATAGGTAACCTCATCTCCACCAACTACTTTCTTTTTGTCAAGATACCTATTCCAATGCACATGTAAAATTCAATCAATGATGCAAATATTACAGTAAGTCAACATAGCAATCATATAATATAGATGTACATGTATTTCAAGAATATTTTCAAGGCCATCACAATTTATTATTTGGTATTATACAATGAAAATGCAGTACAATCTTGCCTAAAAACATACCCCTGTCTGGTAAATTCTTGAGAAATGAGTTTATCTGGCTCACCAAAGACTTCATGTTCTGTCCTGTAAATTAAATTACAAAGACATACATATATATACACACATATAATATATACATACATACATATATACATGTATCAACTAACAGTACTGTTGATTAGTGCAGTTGTATTAATTATGTGGAAAAAAATAACAATCTAATGTAAATATAGTGTAAAATGCACTGGAAAAACACAGCAAAGGATCTCCCACCTTTGTCCTTGCACTCCCAAACAGTCTCGAGGCAGAGACGTCAGGCTAGAAGTGCAAAAGCTATTGTTTGTAGCCAAAAAGGCTGGTGCGTAATAAAGGTCTATTGGCATTTACATTTATAAGTAGATGATTTTTCATTTACACTTTAGGTTGTTTCTAAAAATAAAAGTACTGAATAACTTACTTTGGCTCTAAGCCTAACTTCTTCAGTGTATGCCATAAAAGTGCTGAAAAGAAACATTACAAACACTTGTTTAAAAATATATTTCTTTCTAATTTAATCAACAGTTCAGATAATTGGGAGCTCCACTTTTAGGTTTGCCAATATATATATATATATATATATATATATACAGCCGCGTGCAAAAATTCTGACCCCCCCATGAAAATTATATACTTATATACTTATATCGGTTGCATCATGGGTAGTCCAAAAATGTGCTTTTCAGTCATTTTTCTAACAAAAAAATATATCAGGTAGGATTGAAAAATGTACGAGTAAAACATATTTAGATCATATGGGTCCATCAGTTAAAGAAAACAAGTGCTATTTTCAGTTTTAGTTGTACTAATATATTCCATGCGTTTGCCACTGGGTCCGGTCTACCGAAACACTGCTATGACTTCAAGGAGCTCACTATATTCTGAACTTTACTTTCTCCACATCGCACTAGCTAGGTTTATTCTATTTCCCTAAATGAGGCTGAAGTATTCACTAAATTGCATTCAAACCTTGGAGCCTAAGTTTAAGTTTATTATCAATTTGAAACACGTTCTATTTTATCTTATGGCAGTTCCACCAGTCGTTTGCAATTCTGCCAAACAAACTGAACCAAATTCAACACTTCAAAGCCAAATGCAGCTAAAACATTGTTGTCGTTATGAAGTCTGCAAAAGAGCTAAAATTTCACTGGGAACACGGCAGTTTTCTTTTGCGTTTTTTTTTGCGACGTAATTATTTCGCATATGAAGTATTGATCAAACATATTTTATTTTATTCAGAATTGAATGCGGGCGGTTTTCGTTTTGATGTCGTGATGCATATTTAATTATATTCTGACATATCTTGCAGTTAAAGACTTAGAACTCTACGCGAGATAAATTTTAAGTTATATAAAGTGGTTAAGATTTAATAAAACTGTGTATCAGTTGATTGATTTTATTACTAAAAATTATCTTTGAATGATTGTCGGGAATACCAATAAATTTACAACCTAGTGAGGCCAAAGTAAATAATAGGTTTACTTTTGAATAAGTCTCAATGTGAGTTTAACTGACGACCAATTGTAAAATTTATGTAACACGCAGGAGAAATTATTTTTACACAAGACCAAAACCATTTAATTCTGGTCCATAATTTATACAGATTAAAACAACTGCAGTTCTGATCTTTCTTTCCTTTCCAATAACTAAATGCGATTTTACAACCGCATTGCGGACTTCATAAAAAAATTTTCTTAGCTACGCTGTGTTTAATTAATTTGGTTGAATGTTTGGCAGAATCGCACACATCGAACTACCATAATATAGAACGTGTTTCACATTGATAATACGCTTAAACCTAGGCTCCAAGGTTTGAAATCAATTTAGTGAATACTTCAGCCTCGTTCAGGGCAATAGGGTAAACCTAGCTAGTGCGACGTGGAGAAATTAAAGTTCAGAATACAGTGAGTTCCTTGAAGTCATAGCAGCGTTTCGGTCCACCGGACCCAGTGGCAAACGCATGGAATAAATTAGTACAACTGAAACTGAAAATAAAACTTGTTGTCTTCAACGGATGGGCCCATATGATCTAAAAATGTTTAACTCGTACATTTTTCAATCCTACCTAATACATTTTTTGTTAGAAAAATGTCTGAAAAGCACATTTTTGGATTACCCATGATGCAACCGATATAAGTATATAAGTATATAATTTTCATGGGGGGGTCAGAATTTTTGCAAACGGCTGTATATATATGGTGCATATATATATATATATATATATATAAAGAATTTACTAGAGTACAACTGGCAACTTCTCACAGTTCCATATATAAAAAAAAGTTTCGACTTTCAGCCTTCAATTTTTTTTTACTTTTTAACTGATGAAGGCTGAAAGCCAAAATGTTTTTTAATATATGGAACTGTGAGAAGTTGCCAGTTGTAAATTCTTTATATAATATACAACTACAACTAGCTGTGAATCCAGAGGGATCCTTCTACAGGAAGTTCATCGTTAGTTTTTACCGCCCTTTTTTATATTCAATTTATATATATATAACCCTATATAATTTATATATAACCCTAACCCAATGCGCAAACAATCGCTTCGTTTAGTGCCAAATGCCTAACAATCTTCCTTAGCGCCAGTGGGTTTGAAGTTTACAAACATTAGAAATAAAGGAAACTTAAAGTTTTAAAAGTGCAGCATTTTTTCACATTGTTTGATCTTCTCTTGGGGCTTTAAACAAATTTAATTAAGTACCAGTTCGCTTAGAAAAGCTTTGCCTTAAGAATGGTTTTTAGAAAAGAATTGCGATGCCAAATCATTAGGGGGTTTAGTCACGTGCTTGCAACGCTTGAAAAGCATCAAAAACCCATAGTATACTTACATTAATTCAGTTAACCATTTTTATTAGCTTCAACTGAGCATAATTCGACCTAAACAAAACGCGGCTGCCAATCTCGTCAAGTGCAGGAATTACCGTGTGGATAAAAATTTAAAAAATTGCTCATCTTATCGATCCAAAAAATATTAGCAGACTTCGAAACATTACTGTTTGACAATCAAAATAAATTTCTACAGTAGTATTCAGTATAGAGCATGCGCGGTTGTGTAAAGAAATTTCTACCATTTTTTTAAAGGTCATGTTGAAATGTTTGCCTTCCTTCGCTTCAAAAGAACAAAATACTACACCTAAAGCCATGAAATTGTAAAGAATTTTGTTTTGTATAACATTTTATCAGTAGTAGTGCCTCGTCTTTAAGAAGTATAATGTTGCTGTGCCATGGTGTTGCTGCAGGAAAATGATCAACTAGAAGGAAAATATAGAGGATTTCGGCAAAACAAAATTATTTAAAAACTTAGATCCAAATTTAATCAATATTCTTCTCCTTACTTTGCTGAAAATTTTCCTTTTTAAAGTAACGAAATCGGTTGGATAGAACACGATCGAGATATTATTTTTTTAACATCCAAATAATTTCATTTTTTTCTCGAAAACTATGTTCTTGTGAATGTCTTATATCCGAGTTTCTGGCGATACCACTGTTACAAAAGCAACATGATTTCTTTCTCATCTGAACATAATGTTGGATCAGTTCTTCTTTTAAAAGTACTGAATTGTAGAACTAGAGGCTGAAGTGAAATCGATCATCGCTCACCGGTCTGAGCAAAATTTAATTTCCGCGCTAGAATTCAAGCAAAACTACGTCATTTTTTGGGTTAAGTACCTAAAATAGGATCTAATATTGCTACTTCGGTAGTTTCCAGTGAACAAAGGTGGCAGAAATTTCGCTATAAAACTAAAAATAAATGTCTCATTCGCGTGCTTTACCGAGGAAACCGTTTTAGACGGCTTCCTTAGTTATTAAACTAGTGTCTTTTGGCCGATAACACGTGCAGATTTTTCATTCTTTCGGACGGTTATTTCTTCACCTGACAAGAATCGCGGCCGATGTTTGTTTATGTTGGTCATGCTACTAAAGCAACCAAAAGGTTTTGTTTTTAAAGTTTGAGGTAAGCAACATATTTTTGTTTCACAGATCTATCATATCTGCGATTCTGAGCAGTTTATTTTAGTGATTTATTAATATAACGAATATAAGAGGCAACATTGTTTGTAATTAATACAGAGTATTGAGAATTTTCAAGCATCCCGATTAAGAAACGAATCAAAGTACATTCTACCATTTTGTGATTTTCAATTTATATCTCATGCAGGATTTATTTTACCGATTTTGCTACAATAAAAAGGAAACTTCTCAGGAAAGTAAGGGCAATTCGAACAACACTTGTTTGATTTTGAAATATTATTTTGAAAGCCAAAATTATATCTAAACCCCTATAGCTTTTATATTGTATCGATTCGGCCGCAACAAGACAACTGCATCATTGCTTATAGGTATTTAAACCTCAAAAGAAAACCAAACAATGAAAACAAATGCTGCACTATAAACACTAAACTTTCCTTTGTTTCTAATGTTTGAACGGTTGTTGATTTCAAGTCCCACTGGCGCTAAGAAAAAATGTTAGGCATTTATGCACTAAACAAAGCGATTGTTTGCGCATTGTACTCGTACCGATCCCTATAGTATTGCTTTCTCAGGAAAACAAACACACACATGGGGACACATACCGTATATACAATCTGGAGTGTCATCTTTTTTTTGATCGGGTGTATATATATATATATATAATTATTATCACGACCTGTTCGGCCCTGCGTTCGCTTTCCTTTCAAAACTACTTACATAATACATGTATCATGTGATGCCCCACTGCCTGGTGAGCCGTACAGGTTTGGCATGAGAAGGCCAGAAAAAGCCATCTGGTGCTTTGTTTTTGGTTGTTGTTTTGCCATTTTTAAAACAAACTAAGTGGTTGCATGATAAAAAAACTTATTGACTGAGTTAGGTCAGGCCAAATGGTAAAATATTTGGCTCTTGGTCATTTTGTACCTTGAACCAATGATCAACTTACATTCATTAATGACATTATCTGACATAAAAATGACACTCAAGATGACCATTAGTAGACCCATCTTGGGAAGATCCTCACCCCTATAAGAAAAAAATATTAGAATGAGATAATTACCAGTAATTTTTGTAACAAATGACTTTGTGTTTCCCGGCAGTGGCTAGCCACCAAATGTCTTGAACCATCAACAGCTAGCCTAAAGACGCTGTCACCGGCTTGCCAAACAACACTGACCATCGATGGCACCATAGTTAATAGAGTAGAATGGTTAGGAAACCCGGCAAACTTCAAAGGGGCTAACAAAGGGGCTGCAATTTATGTTGGAAGGGGGTAAAACAAAATAATGATTGTGCACGGTCATACATGTAGTTCATTAGCGTCCCCTGAATGACTGAACTCACATGTTTCTATTGGCTGATTGATTAACATGTTGGAATTGGTAATGGTCGAAAAAAGCGAACAGACATATAACAAACAAGGTTGCTGGGTTTCGTAACCATTCCAATCTATTAACTATGATGGCACCAAGCCTGGTGTTTAGCCATCATATCCTCCCCTTTCCGAGAAAATTTTGCAAATGTTGTTGTTGCCAAATGATTTGGACAAAGATCTAAGAAAAAAAACTGATCCAGCACAATAATTATTGATTTACATTAAGCATATTTGTTGACATTAAAGTGCATATAAGCCCTAGCCAGTTATCTTTGATATCGCTTGTACACGAAGTGGATATAGTCCAATGGTAGAATATTTCTTGATTTGGGTGTTGGATCTACGAGATATAAAGGTTTATATTTCCAATATGCTAATGATGTGATGTCATCACCGACATTTGCTGAATTTCTTTGTGCTTATGAATTAAGCTATTTTCTAATTTATAATTTTTTATTTGTAAAATCACTTTGATAAGCTTCAAATATAACTTAGAATTTAAAAATGGGTAATTTGTCTCTACCAGCATGCTTTTGTATAATAAGTGATGTCGGTGATGACATCACATCATTAGCATATTCGAAATATAAACCTTTATATCTCGTAGACGTAACACCCAAATCAAGAAATATTCTACCGTTGGACTATCCACTTCATGTATAATCGATATCAAAGATAACTGGCTAGAGCTTATATGCACTTTAAGATCACAGCCTATGCTGATGCCATGAGTTATGATAAGAAAAGCTACTGATCAGATTGCAGCCTTTCAATCAACCTTGATTTTAGATAACTTTAAAATTGGTTTAAAAATTCATACAAGTATACATACAACAACAACTTACAACAACTATTAAAAATAGGTACCCTGTGGGTACGTGTGTCTACTGCTTTTGTAATACAAATGTAAAGCTTATGGCCCCTCTGAGATTTTGGGCGGGGGTGCGCCACCTGGGTCTACAAGCGGTGACCCAATTCCATACTATTTTTCCGACCTGTACTGATCTCTGTCATTACAAGCTAAATAAATGGATATGTACGCCTTCGTATTTCCCTGAAAAAATCGTAACCTATTCCAGACCAAAAAGGCAAAATGTATAGCCTATTTCAGACTAAAACAGCTTGAAAAGCATACTCTTTGGTGTGGCATATACCTGTATGGCAGGTGTACCCCCTGGGGGCAGGCTATATGTTTTGATAATGACTTTCACTTCATTCGAATAGTGTTATGGTCAATAAAAATTGTTGTCTACTAGTCATGCACTGAAAAGTTGGGGAAACGTCAGGATTTTTTTTCCTCGATGGGTGTCAATAATATTAACCTTGAGAACTCAGTGTAAACTGAGAATACTAGCCAGCTTATACATACGCTGAGTCATGAAGCAGGGATTATCAATTTTATTGAGTTGTTCTTTATTTGTATAATTACATTAGAAGTATGTGTCATAATTGACATTAGTAATCTGAATGTGAATCATAATTAAACGAATCTAAGATCGTCAAGGTGTGTATATACATGTAGATGACAGGGCCGCAGCTAGTGGGGGACAAGGGGGGAATGCAGTTGCCCACCCCCACCCCACACCTCCTTGAAAATGTATAACCAGAACGACATAAAAAAAAAGTTGTATTTACTAAATAATAACACGTTAGCTACAAATGTATAATTATGGTAAAACGTTTTTATTAATAATAAAGCGTATAAATGCTTTACAATGTTGATTGCAATGTCAAAGTCTGAAATTCTCTTGACTCTAGCGACAAACAACTAAGGAGAAACACTTTCAAAAACAAACTGAGAGCTGATTTTCTATTGCAATACTAATTTGCTATTCATCTTGTACCCGCTAGCCACTAGAATATAAAACTTTTCATCACCACTCTGTTACTTAATATTTCTTTTCTCCTTAATGACAGCCTTCCTACGTTCGTTAGTATGTTCGTTTTGTCTGTAACTGTGACATTCTTGTGCTTGTCGTTTTTACTATTAATTACAAATTAAGTATATTCACGTACTCTCCTCTTTCGCACCTTTCTCTGCACATTTATCTTATAAGGGCGCCCTAGCTAAATTAGCTTTTTAGTTATTCTAGGGCGCCCGTACCACACACTTTCTTCTTATTTTCTTCTTATTATATAAAACAAAAATGTAAATTGATTGGTACAAATAAATATATTGTTGTTGTTGTTGTTGTTGTTATATTGGTCATTTGGGAAACCGCAATATATTTTGACGAGGGAAGAATGGCGCAAGGAAGTAGGGGGAGGGGAGGAGAAGGGAAGGGAATGCCTGCCCGCAACGCCTGTGATTTTGAAAAACGCCTCCTAATTAGTTATGCATGTCTGATTTGTCAAAAATTACCAGTACAATTTTCCTCGCTGATAGTAGGCCTCAGAAAATGTATATTTCCTCCAAAATTAATGGAGTTATCAACCTCTAAATCATCAACGTAACTTCTCTGATATCAAGCGATTTAAATTAGTGTTTTTGTAGCAAGTTTTCTATCATGAGATGGGAATATAACTCGAAAGAATCTGAAAACAACACTTTACTTTCTAAATAAATTGAAAAATAGAATCAGGCACCATCGTAGTTCTTACATATGTAACAGGAAGTTCATAGTTTTAATAGAAGTGCTTGAAATAATTTTATTTATGCGCTTGAATATGGTCGTTAACTTTTAGGCTTCCGCCACGTTTGCCCAGAAAATGTCTGGAGAAAATGAATGTTTTCTCCAAAATCAGTCGGGCTAATATAAAAATCATAAACATAACTTCTGTATAATGTCAAGCAATTTGGATAGCCTGTCTGTAATTTTTGTCAGTTGTAAATCTAGCCTTCAATTCCATTTTTAGAGGTGAAACAACGGCTTCGATCAGTTTCCTTCATACGAACAAGGAGTTGAAAAGCAGGAAAATTAATACTTTGGTATTCAATTGGTGAGAAGTACATCGACCAAGACCTTGAAAGTACCTTCAGTTTGGAAACCTTTCATTTGACCGGTTACACACAATCTGCGAAAGCTGTAGCTAATCAAGTTTGTAAATCTTAGGAAATTCATAGTAAAATAACAATATTACTCACTGCTCTAGCTCTAGTTCCCGCAAACTCCAAATCGTCATGCGAAATTGAAAAGACCAACTCACGACCTCGTGAACATGTCACCATCGTCATATAGTCGTCATCTTCATTGCCATTTTGTGATTGGATATTGTCGCTAAATGAAGATTCCGAGTACTGCACGAAAGCCAACGACACATTCGATTGCTCCACAATAAAACTTCACGACCACTTATCGACAATGCTAACAAACACACTATCTTACGCACGTCATACAATGTAGGACTCGATAACATAGTGTCTACAGCTTCTTAAGAAGCAGTATCTAGACACAATAAATTCAAGAAAAAAGTTACAGATAACTTCCACCCACAAATAGAGAATCTAATCGAGGCGAGGAAGAAAAACACGCTAATAACTATAAAATAATGTAGCAAGGAAACAAATTTACATGTACATCACAGCACTGACTGTGATATAACAATACAAAAGGTAGGGACATGCATAATTATAATACACAAATAAATTATATGGTAAAGAACTAACTTAACAACAATATATTACGCATTAGGAAGAACATTAGATAAATAAATATATTTACTTTATACGTCTGATTACTTTTATTATATTTATGATTATTATTACTGATAATTTGGGAGATTTCAAGATAGTCATCAGCTTTAGATAAAAGATCAAACAGTCTATGTTTTTATTCTTTTTTTTTAAACTAAATTTTGTTGAGTCATGAATGGAAGGAGGCAGAGAATTCCAAACTATTGGACCAATTCTCAGAAAGGAGTTACGTACAGTATCTTTCTTAACGTTCAATAAAAAGGACATCGTAAGTGAGCATGTTCTATAATTATGTGAATCAGAAGTTTTAGAAAATACATAATTCATGTTTGCAGGGACAGAATTATTGGCAATATCCCACATAATATTACAATGTACATACATGGTCAAAGTATATTATAAAAGATACATGTAGGAAGGAGGTTTGAATGAATAAAGAGTGGGACAGCATGCTCCCTAAAATCTTTAAAATAAATCAAGTGTAAAGCTCGCTTTTGGAGTATTTATAATAAGTACTTGTTTATTAAGGTTACCGGATACCTTCAAAACGAAAAAGATGGAAAAACATTATTTTCACACAGAAATGTAGTTTTAGTAGTAGTGTCTCATATACCAAAAACTCCGTTCAAAAAAAATTAATACTGACGGAGAAATACCAAAAGGAAGTTTTTAACCGGAAGTAAAAGGTTCTTTTTGATTGACAGCAGATCAATAAACACATGACAAGTGCTCACTCGCCCGTAACGACGGTGTGGGAAATCGGCACATATTAAATTCATTTCATATACCAATGTTTACGTACGTTTATTGAGAAAAGTTTTTCCACAATTCCATCGGATGTTGGCCTTACATCTTACAAAAAGCAAGCAGGATGCCCTAACCCTTAGCTTGAAAAACAAAGAAAAAAGAAAAGCAAATCGAGGCCGAACAATGCATACGACTACAATAATTACAAAGCCAAATAGGAGTCCTCCCAAAACCCGACAAGCGTTCGTATTTTCACTTTCAGACAGAGTGCCGAGTGGTCCACATCTGAACATAAAGTAGGGAGCCTAAAGTAGAATTGATAAGAGCCAGCCGAGAGAATATTTGTTTCCAAGAAAGCTTAGATGGAAACGTAGTCTGGCGGTGACCCTGAATCGGTTGAACCACGATCTCGCTATTGCCGTGCTGTTTCAGACGCCTACAAATCGCTGTCTCCTCTACTAACTATGCTGGCATTCAAGGCGTCTCTATAGGTGTTCAGCGAAATTTATTCGATTTGTACGAAATTTTCACAAAATGTCAATTGATATCTCAGCTGCAAAACCGTGTCGGGGAATTGGGAAATTCTAAAAAGAGAGCTCTTGACGACGTTTCCCGCATATCTACTCGGAATATTTTTCGCCTTTTCACGGAAAGCATGATAACTTTTGAACTAAATCGAATTTTGAAATTCCACGACACGGTTTTGTAATACGATTCCTCTGAAATACGACAAAGCAAACAGATTTTTAAACTTTTAAATATTTTCGGAGTCGGAACTTCTGAAAGGCATCTCACTAGATCGGAGAAACGGGATGGCGGAAAATTCGAGATTTTCAAAGAACTCAAAACTTTTTATGTATTCTTGTAGCCAATTTTATAAGCTTTAAAATGACACATGAATGATTTATCTACGATGTTTCCTCGAGGTGCTACATAATTTAGACTGGAAACGCACCCTGAAGGTATCCGGTAACCTTAATATAAGCTTTAGGGGTGCAGAGACCCAAGCACAGGTAAACAACAAGTATTTAGGGCTAATTTGTGGCTTTAAATTAACCTAGTTAAAAAATAACCTAGTTTTATTTAAATTTTTGAGCATTTGGGGGGGGGGGGGGGGGCTTGATTTTTTGGGGAAATAAAGTACTTAATAGACTCATTTATAGACTATTGCAGCTGTGCTTACTGATCATGACACCCACTCACTCAAAGATAACAAAATTATACATGTATCTCTGTATAGCCATAATTATGTAAGATCCTCAGTCTAAATGTATTTATCAGCTGACACAAGAACAACATGACACAACATTGCATTATTAACATCAGAAAAAAGGAATCACAAAATAATATAAAACAACACATACCAGTCTAACATTTCATGTTTTTCCTCCTTTTCTATTATGTCCACGAGAATAAATGCCTTTGCCCTTCCTCCACCTTCAATCTCAACAACTTCAATTCCAAAAACCTTTTGGATAAATTATAATAAAATTAATGAAATCAATTACACAATTTAGATACATGCACATGTACAATGTATATACATGTATGACTTAATTGATATAACAGGATATATACTTTTATTTGTTACAACACAAACATGAATGAGTAACCTTCAGGGTACCATTAAATTTGAGCCCTATTATTAAGTATATTGAGTATATTGAGAAATGATTTTAAGGACATTTTTCATAATTTTTTCTCTAATGTACCTTTTTCAGCTGCTTTTTTGAAAGGTCTATCACTTGAGAAAATGCTCTGGAATGTTCTCTCAATACACTCTTTGTGATGTCTGCAAATGTAACAAAAGAAACACTAAATTAATACAGACACTCAGATAGTCTTTAGTAAGTTTAATATAATTATACAGTGCCACATGTAATTCCCATTAAAATCTGATGCTCCAACTATAACGTACAGTACAGTTCTATTTAGCTTGCTACATTGATACAAAACAATTGAAGAATAATTTATTTTTAAAATATATTGAGCTCACCACCACGTTTTATTGGAACCTTTTTTCTGTCAGCCAACAGCAAGTAGCGTACAGTCTCTGCTACCTAAATGTACCAATCAAATCAGAAAAGTTAATAAATTTAAAAAAATTGGAAAATTTAAACGAACTTAAGATAAAATTTTAACCACAAAGTACAGTCAACACACCCTGTTATTGTAGACAGCTTGATTGCTATAAATGTATATACATACATACATACATACTTTATTTATACACGTAAGAAACCATCAGTAATAGCATAACATTAAAAGTAAAATATTAAAATCGTAAAAAGAATGCCTACTGCTTTACATGTTTGACGTGTCTTATAAGATTGTAATTACAATAGTGTATGTTTGCGTAGTTTAGTTCTAAAAATATTAATTGTATCAGATAATCTGATATCCTCAGGCAATGAATTCCAAAGTTCAGCCCCGTTGTAGCAAATTCGTTTTTTGCCAAAGTTAGTCCGGGGTTGTGGCATAGATATTTTGGAACTCGCACCTCTCAAATCATATTTTAGGGCCGAGTTTCGTCTTTCAAACTTTTTAGTTAAATATGTGGGAGCCAGACCATGCAGGGCTTTGTACATTAGGATAGCCTTTTGGGTGGCTCTCCGACTGTCGAGCCTTTTCCAACTGAGGGTTCCCAAGAGATCGTCGATATGAGTCTGGAATGGGACTCAGATTTGTCAGTATGCGGGCTGCACGATTTTGTAGTTTCTGAAGTTTGTCTGCCAACCCTTTGTTTAAGTTACCCCAGACGCAACTACAGTAGTCAAAATGAGATTGAACTAGGGATTTGTATACACTCATCAGTGCCGAGTATGGAATGAACGGTCTTAGGCGTTTAAGGGCACCAAGGCCAGACGTTTTTTTTTTGTAAGCTTTTCTATATGAGTGTTCCAAGACAGCGAATCGTCAAGGTGTATTCCGAGATACTTAACCGACGACACCCTTTTGATATCCCCATCCCCAACAGAAAACACCATATCCGAAGGAAGATCTTGTAGCTTTTGCTTGGAGCCTATAAGCATGATCTCTGTCTTAGATGTGTTCAGTGTAAGCTTATTGGCACCAAGCCATTTGCTCACCTCTTCAAGATTTTCAATAACTGAGTGTTGGATCTGGTCATGTTCGGTTCCGGTGGTGGTGAGGATCGTGTTGTCAGCGTACATTCGAGTAGTTGCATTGGGTAAGCATTTAGGCAAATCGTTAATATAAATTAAAAACAATAGTGGTCCCAATATAGAACCTTGAGGGATGCCACATGTTAAAGCTTTGGTACTAGAGAACTTACCATTAACGTGACAATTTTGTTGTCTATTATATAGATATGTTCGAAACCACTGTAGTGATACACCCTTAATTCCATATGATGAAAGCTTTTGTAAGAGTATTTGATGATCTACAGTGTCAAAGACTTTTTGGAGATCTAGAAATGTGACAGCGTTAATAAGCCCTTTATCAATATTTCCATACCAATCATCGGTCGCCTCTAGCAACGCCGTAACTGTTGAGTGTAGCTCCCGGAATCCGGATTGACATTCCGTTAAGAGATTGTTTGACTGAAAATAATCGTAAAGTTGGTCAAAAATTAAACGTTCAAAGACCTTTGAAATAGCCGGAATAACAGAAATTGGTCTGTAGTTGTTCGGATCCGATCTGCTTTTTTTTTTTTTAAATAGCAGTTACTCTTGCTAGCTTTCACTCGTTCGGGAAGATTCCTGATCTAATAGAGGTGTTAAAAATATCCGTAATAGAATTACATATTAAGTCAGAGGCTTCTTTAAGAATTTTGCATGAAATGTTATCGAGGCCGGTTGCTAAACTTGGTAACACATAACTTTTTTAGATAATTTAAGACTTCTGCGCTACCAACCGGTTTTATTTCAAAGGTACTATCTACTCTATCAAGATAAGTTTTAAATGATATTCTGCTATTAGGAATGGCATCAGCTAGTTTTGGACCAATATTAGTAAAGTGGTCATTCATAGCCTCAGAAATATCTTGAGAATCCGTTAGAAGACTGTTGTTGTACTTAAGCTCATTGATAACAGTCGCGGGCGACTTCCTCGAGGTTAATTCGTTCACGATTTTCCACATTCTAGATTGGTCGTGACCGTTTGTATCATTTATACAAGTGTTGTAGTAATCTGCCTTGGCCTTTCGAATGTGGTTATTGACGATATTCCGAGCGTTTTTCTAAGCCAACCAGTCATCCGATCGGTTTGATTTAATGGCATGTGCCTTAAGCTTATCCCGATTATACATCTCTAACTTAAGATCGCGGTTAATCCAGGGACTACTCTTAGGTCTAACTCTTCGTCGTTTTGTGGGAGCATGTTTGTCGACAATGTTTAGAAACGTTGATTTCCATGTTGTCCACATGGCATTAGGATCTGCCGTTGCATATATCGCATCCCATGACTGATTGTTGAGATCAGTATGGAATGCAGAGGAGCTGAATTTAGAAAAGTCACGGTACTCAACGAACCGGTGACCAGCCCTCGAATTAGTTGTTAATTTACGATATGCATAGCCTAAGTTGTGATCACTAATGCCAAGTGTTAACACCCCAGAACAGCTAATTATTTCCGGGGCATTAGTGATCACGTGATCGATGAGTGTGCTAGAATGTTCAGTGATGCGTGTTTTCTCAGTAATAATTTGGCTTAACCCGTAGATACCATTGATACGCGTTAGGGCTTTTGAGGGGCAACTTAAATTTGGTATCGACAGATTGCAATTTGTGTCGCCCAAGAGAAATAAATCTTTGCCTTCGGCATCAATAATACCTACTAGCGCCTCGTATTGATCGAATATGTCTAGGTTTGAGGAGGGCGGTCTGTACCAAGTTCCGATAATATACGATTTGCTTCGGGGTTTACGTATCTCAATGCAAATAACAGACAGTAGTATAACAGACAGTAGCCATTTACTTTTGGTATATACAATGTAAAGTGTTACAAGATACAATGATACGGTGATACCAAGATACAATGTTAAGGTGATACCAAGATACAGTGATACAAAGATCTCAAATTTCCTTTTTTTAAGGTTACCGGATACCTTCAAAATTTAAAAGATGGGGGGGAAATATTTTCCCACAGAAATGTAGTTTAGGTAGCAATTTTTCACATACATGTACCAAAAACTCTGATAAAAAAAATATATTGATGGAGAAGTCGCAATTAAAGCAAGTTTTTAACTGGAAGTAAAAGGTTCTGTTTGGTTGAAAGCAGATCAGTAATTACCACATGACATGTGCTCACTCGCCCATAACGAAAGTGTGGGGAAAGCTAGCATATACCAATGTTTACGTTAATAATTATTGAGAAAAGTTTTTCCACACATGATTCCATAATTCTATGGGTTGTTGGCCTTAGCTTATGCACTTATCAGCAGCCATCCTGGGGGGTGACCCTGGGGACATATATGTACATGGGCATCCCAGGAGATTTGTTTACTTTTGTAGCCAGTTTTTATCACATGACTGGAGGACTGGATGTTTTTTGCATTTTCCTCGAGGATACCCGCGTGATTTGCAAGGAATTGGTCAGAGGCTTCTTCTTTCAGAGCACATGGAACATTGTGTTTCTAATCGAAGTGCAGTCTGAGTTGGAATATGGAAAAGATTGGTTTATTTTGCACAATTTTTTTTAATGTTTATGCGTAAAAGTAGGTAATTAAAGCTACTGCTGAATGAAAAAATATATAATAATTAGAAATTTGTATTGCTCAGTGTGCATAAAAATTATTGACTTCACATTACAATGAATACATATACATGTATATATATACTAGAAATTAATAGTGATACGATTACTAGTAACATAATCAATACGATACAATTAATAAAGACTACCGTATTCACTCACGGATAAGCCGCACTTGCAGATAAGCCACACCCTGCGTTTTGAAGCTTGAGTTTAGGAAAACATGTTTTTTTGAAGAATATCAAACGTACATTGTAACCTTCATCGGACTTCCAAAATGGAGAAAACTCCAAAGTTGTATCGATAATTTCAGCTCTGAAATAGTATAAACTTCATGTCTATATATACATACTTAGATACATTTGTACATGTACATGACCTATCTTTCCATAGTATTTGTTTACCGAGATCTGTTCATTTGGGTCAGTTTTTAGATCGAATTTTACATGTCAACCAAACCACCAACGGGGTTTACCCCGGTGTAAGAACCATTCCCTAGAGACCTGCCCTTGCGCGCTCAGTGAGTTGTCGTATTGCAATTATAGTGTATTGAATACTATAATTTATGCACCTACTCATCATTAGTGGATATAAATACGTGAAAAAAAACGATTGCCACCAAGCAAATTCACTCGTGGTCTAGCGGTTAGGGTTATGGTAGGGTTGTGTCAGTCTGCTATAAATCTTATCTTCCTGGGTTTGATTCCTACGCTGAGCGCAGTGAATTTTTTTTTCAAGTAGAGGCTCCCCAATTCCTTGTAAAATTTATAAGTGCCGCTTCGGGTGCTCGGGAAATATTCTAAGTCCCAAATTATTCATAGTTAACAAAGGGAGTTTTGTGACGCAGTCTGTGAGGTTCTTACACCGAAGTAGAGCGCAACAACGTGCTCACGTTCGTCCGTAGCTTAGTAACCAGGCATCTGTTGGAAGAGAGAAAACTGGACACTAGAAGTTTTGTTTTTGGGCAATTCCACAGTATTTTGCATGTCACGGAGGAGAAAATCACAAGATTGAAAGCTGCCTAACAATTAGATACTTGAATTTAAACAAACTTTTGAACCACCATGTATTCCATTTTCAATAGCTCTTTAGGTGTGATGAATTTCAAAATGTTTTGTAAAATACCCAGGGAGATATTATTTTTAATGTTAGCTGTCATGGAGGGGAACAGAGAAGTCACAAAAAGTACAATTCCAAAACTAACCCCAAATTCCTGTGAATATATAAAAGCTACAACTTTAAACACAAGTTTTATTAAACATTTAGTTCATCAACTAACAAATGACATCAAATAATCAAATGTTTAATTTCTCTAACTTCTCCAGCTAGGAGGTAAGTCAAAAGGACCAGCATCACGGAGGGGAAGTCACGGAGGAGAAAGTTTTGTCCCATAACAATGCCATACCAATTTTGTCTTAATTAATCCCACTGGAATGTTAATTTAACTTATATAACATTATGTACTTATCCTGGGAACATATTAAACAAGGCCTATGAGCAATCAAACTTATTACTTGTTACATTTACATGAGCACATGGCAAAAGTTGCCCACAATGCATTGCTGCTATGAGCATGCTCAAATGAACTTTTGCCCATAATACATTGCTGCTACGAGCATGCTCAGAGGTTACAAAGTTATCTGATTTGGTACAAACAACATATATTGTGTTGAATGTATGAAAATGATACATTTTATGCAATTTCCAAGTAATTTAAACCGCTTTTTAAGTTTTAATTCCCCTCCGTGACATAATTTTTCCCTCTGTGACACGACTCTTGTTATTATGGAAATAGAACAAAGAAAACTTGCAGTTCAGAAATTATTTTCATTTGTATAGTTGTATTGAACTTGAACTCAGAAGTTTATAAAATTTTGTTTCAACTGTTTTGGAAATATCAAAACTTTTATACCTAATTTTGTCATGGAGGGGAAAGTTCCCTCTTATACGAGCTATAGCAACACCCCCTTAAAGGGGCCGTCTCACCCACAGTGCTTAGCGCACTGACATAGCATAGCGGCCATTTTCGATGCCATCGAAATCCAGAGTTTTATGGTAGTGGTTTTAATCTTCTCTACATCTCTGCCATCCTTCCAGCTATCGTCAAAAAAATCATACTAGGCTGAACCTTTTTTATTGCTCTTCCTGTTGAGCCTCTTATTTAAGTGTTTTAAATTATTTGGTCATGCAAATTTTAGTTTCATTTTAGGTGGCCGTAGTTCTCTGATGGATGCCAAAGGAAACAATTGTCCGTTTGTGTCCACGATTTCCACCTACAACATGGAGAACCTATTCTGGCCATTACTCTTTATATGTAAAGATATATTAATTAGCGCTTAATTCGAGTATCTACTATCTTCGAGCCGATTTGGGTTTTTGGACACCATGGCTGGCTTTGCAACAAAACTCCACTTGAAGAACAGTTTCCTAATAATTTTCAGGGCTTTGGCGTTTAACTTGTGGAAACAGGTCTCTCTCTGGTTTCGAAGGGCGGAATTCGGGCTTTTAGACAGTGATTTTGCCGAGATTTTCGGATTCACCGGGTTGATCATTTTAAGTTTATACTCGCACGAAATTTGACAAACGGCAAAGCCGCCGAGACTGCGTGCATGATAATAATTTCCTATTCAAGCGAGCTGTTATTCGTTCACTGTTCTCTCTTGATCTGGTTCTCTGGCACCAGCAACTAGATTACGGCCTAGATTACTAGCAGATGATCTCTCTCTCTCCAGGGAAAAATAAAACCGAGGGGAGAAACCTCTTTTCATAATTATTAGTATTCTCTGTTTATAGTACTGATGGCAGGGTTCGGAAGCGACGGGTGAGCGGTAAATATTATAGTTGACAAAATATTATAGGCAACGAAACTCCGGTTGGTCGACCAGAAAAGAATTGAGCAATTTCCTAAAATCATTTTGAGGGCTTCTGCGTTTAACTTGTGGAAATAAGTCTCTCTCTGGTTTCGAAGGTCTTTCACACAGTGATTTCGCCGAGATGATTGATCAAAGTTTATGCTCGCACGAAATTTGACAACAGAGCCGCCGTGATAATAATGTCCCATTGAAACGAACTGTAATTCGTTCACTGTTCTCTCTTGAACTGGTTCTCTGGTACAGCCAGCAACGAGATTGCCTGCTAGCAGATCTCTTTCTTTCTCTCTCTGCAAGTAAAAATAAAACCGAGGAGAGAAACCCCAGAGAAACATCTTGCTTTATTACCCGGAGAGAGTGTTCTCTGTTTATAGCAGCGACGGGTGAGCAGTAAATGTTACAGTACAGCCAAGTACTGCTGTATAACACTTTGTTGACTTCACACAACTTGTAAGGTACTATTAGTTTCATCAAGGTCATCCATGTTCAAATCAAAATTATCATGTCACCAACATAAAGAATATGCTTAGTTCGTGAGGTTCCCGCCGTGAACAAGGGGTCAAAGTCCTGGATATAAACAATAACAAAAGCACGCTAAGCACTGTGGGTGAGACGGCCCCTTTAACAGCAACTATTAGTGCATGTGAAGAACTGTGTGTCCTGATATTTTTTATTTGTTTTTGACATAAAGCAGGTAGCTCATAGGACTTTGGGGGTTTTCCCCTCCGTGACAGGCAATTTGGTATTTCAGCTAATTAATGATAATTTATGACAAGATAAGAGTGTGCCGACATTTCAAAATCATATTTTTTTGTATACTTTAGTTATTAAATAATGGAAAAATACTGTGGAATGGCCCTTTTGCTGAATGAAGTCAAAACAACATAATAGAGTAGTTTGATTTTTCATTAGCTGTCCGTTGATACAGTACATGTATCATGTGTTAAAGATCTTTGACGAAGAAGGTTTAATGGCAAGAATAACTTACATCAAAACGGCTCTTTTGTGAGCCACCAAACTTGCAAAAGCAATGACCAGTGCTGACGAGTTTCTTTTGGTTTTGTGCTGTTTTAGTAGTATACCTTAACTCGCTTGAGTTAATAAAAAATATTTCTTTGAAACATTTATTTTATGTAAATTTACGGAACCTTGTGCAGATGTTCTCGCAGATAAGCAGCACCCCCGATTTCAAACAAAGATTTTGAGTAAAATGGTGTTGCTTATCCGTGAGTGAATTCTAAAGAGATACATTTTTTAGACCAAATAGTACTCTAAAGTGCCCCAGGGGTAGGGATTATTGGAAGATTATTGTTAATAAAAAAATCCTGCCCTTGGGTATGGGAGGTAATGGTTGACATCATTGTACAAATGCCTGGGGGGTTCCCGGGGTCACACCCCATGAATGCATGGTCGCTGATAAGTGCATTACATGTATGCAGATGTATGTCTTCCAAAAAGCAAACAGGGTGGTTCAGTTCGTGTGGACTGGGAAAGGAGCAAAACGTTCAATAGAGGTACATTGTACAAACTCATTTTCTTAATTCTCCACTTGAAATTTTGGAGGCCTTCCTTTTCAAGTTTTTTTGGGGTTCTGGGATCTTAGTGGTATTTGTTTTCAAGGTCTTTGTTTACAAGACACCCTTTATACATGAACAGTGCAGCATAGGAACTAAATGTAGGCTTTAGGAAATACCTATGATGCTGGTGAAAGTAACTGCGACGGATCAGATAATAATTATTGCTTTTATTACAAGACTACAATAATAATATGTCGATCACCTTTCTCTCCAGCTCTGCTCCAGCCAGTTTATCTTTCTGACTCTGTGAGGCCTGAGAGGGACTGGCATCCATCTCTTCATCTTCATCCTGGTCCTGATTCCTTAAATGATATACATATAAAACTCTTTTTTAGCATATATGTTGTAGGTCAAATTGAATTCCAGGTCAAATTGAATCAACCTAGGTCAAATTGAATCAACCTAGGTCAAATTGATTCAACCTAGGTCAAATTGATTCAACCTTAGACGGTGATCCACTGCCAAGCAAACGAGCAGCCTCGGTAGTTATATTTCTTGAAAAGAACTCTGTTGTTCGCATTCGGCTTCTGAGAATGGCAACTAATTTATGCATCGTGAAACGGCTATCTGCTACATCACCAGTATGGAATTTTCTGCCTCGCTCCCCAGACGTCTTTTTCGCGAGTGGGGAGCGATAAGAGACGGCTGGTTTCCCAGGCTAAGGTTGAATCAATTTGACCTAGGTTGAATCAATTTGACCTAGGTTGAATCAATTTGACCTAGGTTGAATTGATTTTAACCTGGAATTCAATTTGACCTAAGTTGAATCAATTTGACCTAGGTTGAATTGATTTTGACCTGGAATTCAATTTGACCTACAACATATATGTTTACACAGTCATATATGTTTTCATCCCTTGATCAGGAACCCCATCAATTACCATCCACATTGTACATACAATTGTACATGTAGAGTTCGACTATACAAGGTAACATTTATAAATGGGGTCTGGGGCCAGAGAGGAAGCTCTTCTATTTCAGCATTTTTTTTTTAGTGTGTAAATTTAATCAAATTCAATTGTTTTTTAATGAACCCACCACATGAAAGTTCACATTGAAATATTAGCATGTTTACTGAGTTTGAAGATGTTTGAGTAAATAAGGACTGAATAGCAAGCTTGTGAAAATCACAAACTCAGTCAACACAATGGTCATCTTTCTTGTGATGGGGGTGACCAAATCCGCTGTGACACCGGTTGTTTATCTGTTGAAGTTCATGTTCTTGTTCGCTGAAACTTACATGTATGAAGGTTTTGAGGTTGGAGCATTACAAAACTGTAATGATAAAATCTGTATTCCCTGTACCTAGAGACTTGATATCATACAGGGTTTTCAATAACATTTGAAGTAAGTGGCAAAACTTGAAGAGTAGGTGGCGAGCATCGAGCACCATTGGCGCAAATATCTAATTTTTGGGGAATTTTTCAATCAAAGTAGGTGGTGATTTCATGTAAAATACCCGGCGAGATTCGCCGGCTGCCGGCTTCTATTGAAAACCCTGATCATATTACTAAAGTTTGGGCTTCCTGTGATGGCTACTCTTGTAAGCGAGCTCTCGTAAGCAACCACTTTTCCTGGACTCGAGGGTGGTCGCTTACGAGAGGTTCAACTGTAGACCCAGCTGAAATTCGTATTGCTAGTTGAGCACTCGACATGGTTTGGTCTTCGACTTCGGACTATTCAAACTCTTGACGGCAATATTGCTGTTGGGATCGAAACGCCGATAGGATTATTACATATGTCCAGTATCATAATTCTCATTGTAAGATAATATTCATTTTTGGTATGAAATGAATAAATCTTATTCAATTTGCTGATAAATGAAGCTGTTCGTTACATCGCGATTGGGATAGTCGCCATATTGGATTATACAATATATATATAGTAGACAATAGTGCGGTGCTTCACCAGTTGCTAAACAAAATTATGAGCAGAAGGGGATGCGCAATGAACTAGGTTGGAAAAAAATCGCCCGGCACGGCCCACTGCATTAATGTTAAGCCGGCAGGGAGGCGGGGGGGGGGGGGGGGGGGGGGGGGGGGGGGGGGGGGGGTAATTAGGGCATAGGGCGGGGATTTGACATTTTCTAGATTTTTTTTTTTAATGCCCTACCCATGGCCAAATATTTTAAGTCAAATGTACTAGAAATTCCCTGCCCTAGGCAGCATGTTGTGGACACAAGAAAAATGCTTTGATGGACTAAATGCAACAAGGTAATCATTGAGACATGTGCCGACAGATTCGTACACAGTTTAAATTATCTTATAAAGATATGAAAATGTTTTTTAATAGAATCGCACAAAACCAAACGAAAAAAGCAGTAATTTCACGCACCTTTCTGTTGTTGCCGAACCCGAAATTCCAAGGACGTAAGACGCATACGTGGCACGGGAAAATTACTTTTGGTACCAGTCTCTCTTTCAGCTCGATGTCAAATACATTTCTTTGCTCCCACCACGGGAAAAGAAAAAAAATCAAATGACTCTACCCCGGGGACAGCAAGGTCAGTCAAAAGCCCTACCCACGGGCCAACAATGACTATCAAATCCCCACCCATGCCCTGACTTCCCCCCGCCGGCTTATAAATATAAACATTGATACATGTAGCTTGTAGGTGCATAAAGGGCAATCTAGATTCTAATTCTTTGATGCATCTATTTGTTACCTTCTTTTTTGTTGACCTTTTCTTTTCGTTTGTGACTGCGAAGTGGGCGGTTCTTCCTGAAAGTCAACGTCAGAAAGTATAAACATTTGCAGCTCAACATTTGGTCCTCGACTGGCAGTAGTGACAGCGCCTTGTCAGCTGAGATACGAATTATTCATAAAATATTTCATCAAGTTGCTGCGTTATAACTACCTCATCGGAGTCAACCCGCCTTCTCTTTGTTTTATCCTTTGCCTTAGGCATCTATCCACAGAAATCGGTGCATGTAATTACAAATCGGGGGTTTAAAATGTGGATTCAAAACTTCAACTTCTGATCACTACTCGCTTTTGTCTCCCGCCGAAAAAAGTGAATTTGACACCAGCTACGCGTGGGCACGGGGAAAAACCGCTGATCACCGTACCGGACCATGACCGCCTCGCTCGGCTCCGCTTTCTAGTGGATGAGGTTGACGATACTCCACGAAAACACGCTGAACTGCACAGTTTTCAGACGTTAAAATGGCTCGAATAAAGCAAAGAATGATGGGTCTAGACGATACAGTACCATTGGTTTGCATTTTCGAAGGGATAAACAAGATAGAGCATGTTGTAAGTTGGGCAAATTCAGTGACTCACAGTCACTCTCAATCCCATGGGCATGGCTGCATGCACTCGAGTCTCGAGATTTGCTTGTCGTTCCATACCAACGTACATTTACGTGTAATTAACTTAGTTTACGAACGCGCCTTTGTTTTTCTCTTTTCTCTAGGACTATATAATGAAAATACAGAGAGGTGCCGATCCTAAGGAAACGTGGCAGGTAAATGTTTCTTGAATTATTGGTTGCCACGCTGTGGCTGTGGAACCGGGCTGTGGAAGGGGCTTCGGGCCGGGACTCGGCAGACACGGCAACAGCTGTTTGTTGACAATTTCACTGAGTTTTAAACGACGGTCCCAAACGACTTTATAATAATTGTGTACGCATGATACTGATATGATAGTGATAGTAACGGGGAAAATTAAAGAATTTCGAATAATCTCAAAATGGCTGCTGCAGCCATAAGCTATAAATATAACCAAACACGTTGCATGGCACTACCCAACACACGCTATGACGTAGCTAGCGTCTAATACGCGTGCTCACATCTTATTACCCGTAGAGTGGCAACCATGTACAGCTGTTTCGTCCTTGTTAGGACTCATCAGCATGGCATAGCCCCCAAGACCGTAAGCCTCACTATAGATCATAGGCCTCAGAATCTGGTTACTCTGCTTTAAACCCCAGCCACCACGCTAGCACGTGTGGGAGCTGGAGATGTGAACATGCGCAATAGCGATGTGGATCTCTCCGAAGAGGATCTGGTAGTGCAAAATGGAAATGGCACGGGCAAATCCGAAATTAAACCCACAGAATTTGTTATTAGTTTTTTTTTCGGTCTTGTATCCATCGAAATCGTGCGATTTGATTGGCTGCTCAGTGGTCCGTTTTTTTCCCAGTACGTGCATCTCCTACCGGACCACTCATGACAGTTGTCGCTTCAAAACAAGTTTTAGATTTTGTGGGGTGTTTTGCAAAGTTTATGCCAAGATTCTGCCATACATGGTAAATATACCCTAGCAGTGAACACCTTGTATTTATCCACATACCCTTGCCAAGCAAGGGAGAGCGAATTGGGACAGCTGACATTCAGGCTAGTAATTTTCCTTGTTCAAAAATTGTTTTGAACTGAGATCATATTTGAACTGCAACATATACATGTACTACAAGTTGTTGTATGTGTGCCTGAGTTTGATTGCAGGGTTTCTTTCCTTCCCTCTACCATAGCCAGCAATACATACAAACAAGCAAACAAAACATTTTAATTGAAAAAAATACCTAGGACAGTGCTTATGGTAGGATGCGAAAAAAAAATCAAAATTATGCGGGATTTTTTGGCGAATTATGCGGGAAACATCGCAAATTATGCGGGAAATTATGCGGGATGACGTCATACATTTTTTAGCACAAATTAATTTTATCGTGTTTCACTTCAAAAAAGCCGCAAGTTGAATAAGAGAGATGGTTAATTGTCTCAAATCCATTTTAACTAGTATCCCTTTGTGTTCAAATCTATGTACTAGAAAGTCTATGTTAAACGTCAACTGATCCTAAGTATTCGTAAAATTCTTGATGCAGCAAGATTATCAAGCCTAGTTTACTAGCGTTATGGTCATAGGTTTTATTTCAGGTTAGTATGAAAATGTTATCTACTTTGTAGAAATGTCTTCAAAAGACGTAATTATCATTTCAGTAAGAAAACCAGGAAACAAAAACCAAGCAGGTTTTTGAAATGCTGTTGTAGTTGTCGCCTTATTGCAGATGCGGAAATCGACACGTTACTTTGACAGACCGCTTAAACCAATTTAGCGGTAAGGGACTAAGGGAAATAAGGTTTAACTGATGGGGGTGCCGTCGCTTTTTGAATCAATTTTTAAATACTGTACAGAATTTAACTGACCCAAAACAAGAATTAATAGTAGCGGTCGTTACTAGAGCTTACGCAGCATACGCTAAAACGCCGTTCGACGTACCGTATGAGCATAGACTAATAAACGCAAGTTGATATTTCCTTTACATTTATTATGTCTAGGCCTAGCTATAGTCTTCGACGATCATGTCCACATAGACAGCTGTCTGCACTAACAGTTTTAGAGCTGAAACATTTATCGCTTCGTGACGTTTCCGTTTAATTTCCTCTGTTGATTCTCTTACAACAAATTATCCATGTTTTTAAACCATAATTAAACTCGCAAAACGCTATGGAGGAACTTGATCTGAAAAGAATTCACGTTTTCCCGCTGAAAACGTAAAAACAGAGTTTTTTTTCTATTCCAAATTGTGATTCGCCACTTAGGAAACCTTGTCTCTAGATTTTCCACCAATAATGAGACACGTTCTATCGAAATTTAGACAACAGGCCCCCACGGTTTTCAACATACAACGCCTTGTTATTTCCGTTGTGAATCGTCGTTTCGATTGCTCAATGTTCGACGATTTGGGAAGGAAATCTACTGTTAACTTCGGATAGATTGGGTAAGAGTCTTTGAGAAATAGCGAAAATAGATACCCGTTTTATGATTTTCTTTAAATTTCTCCAAATTATGCGGGATTATGCGGGAATTGGCAGATTATGCGGATTATGCGGAGCAAGCCAAATTATGCGGGTCCGCATCCGCGCATAATTCCATAAGCCCTGCTAGGACTTTTCATGTACATGTATATATAACATGACTTTTGTATGTAATGTAACAGTTCTGTAATGCTTATGTCCAAGGTTGTTCACAGATACAGTGATTTTGCAGCATTGCAGAGCATTCTCGAGGTACTTAGCTAGTCGACTAGTCAAGAGACTATATTAGAACAATAGAGTGTGTCTGTCGATGGACTATTGGCTGATGGTTGCCAGAGAAAATTTGATGTTCTTACATGTATAAGCCAGAGAGCAAAGGTCAAGGGCTTATAATTATGCTAGTTTTAAGAACATCAAATCTCCAAGGGAAACTGTTAGCCTGTCCTGTGACAGACACACTCTATTGTCTTTATTGTTTAACACAACATTTGTGATAGTGCCCACAAATATCGCCTGATAGAGCCAGGTGGCGCCGGACCCAATGATCATGAGAGAGTGCAAAAACTGTGTGGTGAACTATTATGGCTGATAGTTGATGAGGAACAGTTACATGTACATGTAGCTCCGCTATCAGCTATAGAAACTGAGAGTGTACACATACGATGTAGACTATAGTCTACATTGTAATTGTTTTAGTGGCATTCATTTTGGATGTCTATTATTGAATATAATTATGCTGTGGTTTAATATTATTTGTTTTGGTTCAATATTTTCAAACTGTTTCATTTTTTTCAAGATTCTAAAAAGTTTTTATTTTTTTATTTTTTGGGATTCATAAAAAAAGGGGGTTTATATATTTTTATTTTTTTTACTGTTTCAAGTCTCTTAATTTTATTTGCACATGCACACTGCTAACAAAATCCGACTTTGAAGGCATTCTTTTATGAAAACTGCAGCAACTCATGGGAAGATGATCAGATATACTTTATGGCTCCACTCATGAATACTTCAAAACAAACTTTGTCAACCAAACCGACTTTTACAGTGTATTTACAGCTGAGGCTGAGCTAAAAGAAAAGCAAAAGAAAAGTGAATCATCTCTAACATTGTATCTGGAAGAAGACTTCTACGAAAGACCTAAAGAGTATCTTAAAGTAAACAAGTGCATAGGATCTTGAAGTAACCCCTCATACTCGTTAGACTCAGCTTTCCAAATGCAATAAAATGCTGACTAGAAGAATTTAAAGGTGCTGTTTCACAGTACTGCGCATGTGTGAAAATCTGATGATTTTTGAATTATGTTCTAGCCCGGAATGAAATTCTCAGAGCGCGGTGAAATATTGATTCTTAAATCGACTTCCATCAGTGTTCTTTTAGAACTCATCCTTGCCCCCTTTGGTCATTTATGGAAATGTAAGAATCATGTGCTTAAATAAGTTTTAATTAGTTATTTGTTTATTCAAGCTTACCAGTGGGGAAGACCGCCACTGAGTTCTCTGAATACAGCAGCCGAAAAATGCAATAAATTGGAAGCTTTTTGGCATTCCAACCAGAAGCGAAGAGTGTTTGGATGTCCAGTAGAGTTCATGAAACACATGGCAACTTTTCAAGTCATATTATAAATGATATGGCAGTTTTCAACAGAGATAAGAAGAAATATGTATCTACGACTTAGAAATGAGGCTGAAATTATATGAACCGGCGGACCAGAGTGCAAAGACGAAAAGTTAGATAAAACCTTTCGTTGCTGGCAAAACAACCTCATGAACTCAAACACGATAGCCTTGTGAGCATTCGACATACATGTACATGTACATACATGTATGAAGCTACAATGTATAGAAATTATTATCGACTACATGAGAGTCGCACATCGAACTGCTATGTTCTTTTAGAACTCATCCTTGCCCCCTTTGGTCATTTATGGAAATGTAAGAATCCTGCTTAAATAAGTTTTAGTTATTTGTTTATTCAAAATTAGTCTTTGCAGACTGCAGCACAACTAAAGCAAAAAAGCTTACCAGTGGGGAAGACCGCCACTGAGTTCTCTGAATACAGCAGCCGAAAAATGCAAGAAATTGGAAGCTTTTTGGCATTCCAACCAGAAGCGAAGAGTGTTTGGATGTCCAGTAGAGTTCATGAAACACATGGCAACTTTTCAAGTCATATTATAAATGATATGGCAGTTTTCAACAGAGATAAGAAGAAATATGTATCTACGACTTAGAAATGAGGCTGAAATTATATGAACCGGCGGACCAGAGTGCAAAGACGAAAAGTTAGATAAAACCTTTCGTTGCTGGCAAAACAACCTCATGAACTCAAACACGATAGCCTTGTGAGCATTCGACATACATGTACATGTACATACATGTATGAAGCTACAATGTATAGAAATTATTATCGACTACATGAGAGTCGCACATCGAACTGCTATGTTCTTTTAGAACTCATCCTTGCCCCCTTTGGTCATTTATGGAAATGTAAGAATCCTGCTTAAATAAGTTTTAGTTATTTGTTTGAGTTGCACATCGAACTGCTATGAAACCGCTTGTCAGTTTACGCACAAGTTTTCGTGATAATCAAACTTAAGGTAACCATGGCAACCAAACAGCCCAGAGCACTGGGTCGCACATAAAATGGATAAAGGAACAGGGAGGGAGAGAGGGAAAAGGCAGTGGCCTTGAATGCAACGAGGAGCAACTGACAAGCGGGCACGAAAACAACACGCAATAACAACAAACCAACAGTCCCAGATGAGGCACCGGCCCAGGGCTGCGCAGCCACACCACAGGGCCGCCACATGCAGGATATTTAACCATGCCTAAATTGCATTTAGCCCCGATTAAATAAACCAGTTAGTTTAAACAAAAGCATAAGCTCGATGGTCCTAACTGAAGAGAAAAACAGAGTTGGAGGTTCAGTGCCCAGAGCTGAAGCAGGGTCAAGGCTTGCGAGCTTGGTTGCCAGGTAACCACGGCAACTAAACAGCCCAACAAAACTTTAGTTGAGCTGAGCAAGGGGTGACCTGACTCTGGATGCTGAGACCTCAGCGAACCTGCTGCAGGCTATAGCAGGCAAGCTGAACTACCATTCCACCTGCAGCTGCAAACTGCTGGAATGGAGCTGGTGCATTAAGCTTGGACAACCCAAAGTGAGCTGTGCTATGGGTAGCGGCAACACCAAACCTGGGCTTACACACAGACTAAGCTAGGGAGCAATGCGGGGCTAGGAGGCAACCTAGGCTTACACTGCTACAGCTGTGCTTCAGGCAGGCAATTGCTCAGGGGGGGCCAGGCATAGGGTCAAGTACTGAGGGGAGCTAGGCCACTAGAACACCCCCCCCCCCCCCCCCCCCCCCCCAGCCAGACCACAGTCAGTCACAGAGGACGACCCTGAAACTGATGAGGCCAACCAGGGCAAGCAAGGAAGCAAAATGCTACTTACCAGTGAAAACCTTGAGATCCTACCAGTACAGCCGACATTGGACGTGGCCTGATACACATGAAAATGCTAATTGAAAGGCGAATCCAAAGCACACCTAAAACTGCTGGATAGCAGTGACAGCAGAAGCATGATGACACCCATCACAGGAGACACTGCAACATGGCAAACATGGAATAATTACTGGATGAGAGGACGATCCAACCCAACCAGCCCAAACTATTTACATATTCCTAAACCACGGTTGCACCAGTTGCGAGGCAACTGATACCAACTCGTCTGGGGCGAGACAAATATATGATTGGTAAGCATCACTATTTACATATTCCTAAACCACGGTTGCACCAGTTGCGAGGCAACTGACACCAACTCGTCTGGGGCGAGGCAAATATATGATTGGTAAGCATCACTGGACCACCACTCCAGGATCTTGATGAGAGACTCAGATAAGCCGGCCAAAGCAGAAGCAGAAGTTGTGAGAAGAGTAATGGCCGACCACCTTTGCATCAGCCAAAGCCTTGGTGAGCCTACTGTTAAATTTGGCTTTAGTGAGGAGAGATCCATCCTGATGCAGGAATAACAGGCCTTGAGCTGGTCCTCTCAACGACAGATAAGAAATAAAGTATCAACCGCACACACGGCACGGTGAAGGTGCGGCCTACAACAATGGTGGAACCTTGGCGAAATGGGTCTGTTTTTTATGCTTTGATGAAAACGTACACAAGACACGGCTGAATATGCGAGTCAACCACCAAGTCGTCCACTGCTAAATGAAGGGAAGGGTCAAATGCTTCCTTGGGAGGAGAAGTAAACTCACTGCAATGGAGGAAGCCAAACAAGGCTAAACAAAGGGCAGCCCAGAACATAATATCATCTATTAATGAGAGGTCCAGAACATGACGTAGAGATGCTAAAATAGCTGGTGTAATAGGAAGGCTAGTATCTTTGGAGGAGCCCTGAATCCTACGAACACCTCGAACCACCCTTTGCAGACATAGGCAGTTCTCTAAAGGGTTGGGAAGACCTAAATTGATGTGCAAGGAGCGCACTGCACTGAGGTGCACCTTTATGGTTGAGGCTTTGAGACCATTGCCAGCCAAGAAGGCCACAAAAGCAATGAGACACTCCTCTGAAGCTGTGAGACTAGAAGAGAACAGATGCTTGGAACGTTTGCAGAAGGACAAGAACCGTTTTTGACCCGAAGAGATTGTAAGTCTTGCAGGTGCTTGGAGCAAGTCCGGGACTCAGGAGCACTGAAACATGTAACTTCAGTCCCACTGTCTTCATCAGCCACTGTAAAAGGTAGGCTGGAATGGAGACTGGGGAAGCATCTGCTGCTGGAGCTAGCTGTTGGAATCTGGACATCTGAAAACGAGAAAGTGCATCAGCAATTGAATTTGCTACCCCAGGAATGTGAGAGGTTGACACAATGAATGAGTGCTTGGCCGATGCAAGGAATGAACAGCACATGAACAGCACATGCATGACACAAGGAGAGTGAGACGTGCCAGTGCAGAGGATGTGAACAACCGCCTCGTTATCCAGCTGGAAAACGATGCGCTTGGATGTCCAGTTGGCGCCACAATGGGAATAATTCTTTGTAGGTGATGGATAGACAAAGATCCTGAGATGGTCACAGACCTTGGAACCACTGGCCCTGGAAGAAGGTGCCAAACCCAACAGACCTAACCTTGCAGCAATAATGAAGCAAGGAGACTGATTAACCCTTTCACTCCTGGACGCATTTGGGCTCAATTGGTGAAATGCAGAGTGCTAACTCAACCATCCCCCCTCAGTTCCAGTTTGGCTAGTTAAATACTGCAGACTTTTTAAACCAAGGGCTCAAACTTTCCCCATGATGCCTTTCGGTAGAATTCTACGGACTCGGCAGCGGTGAGTATGGTTTCTTCTGTAGGTTTTCCAATGAAATGTGCTCTAATTTTGGACAAATAAGCCACTGTAAGAGAGCTAGAGTACATCATTAAGTCTGAGGATGGCTGAAAAGTACTTGGTTTGCTTTTACTAGGCCTTGTGAGAGGTTTCACAGGATTTTTCTGTTGTGTGTCTGCTTTGAGACACATGAAATAATTCTTCACTGAAATCCTTCAAATCCTGCAGTTGGTTGTCTTTTCCCCCTGCTCGACCTACATTGTATTAGGATGTGTTTTTGTCACTTTAAAGCAACGGCTTGAGTCCAAATCACCACTCTTGGTTGTAGGGATAAAAGACTTATATAAAAAAACTACAGGAGTCCCAGAGGGGGGTCCCCTTGTGATTTTTTTGTTGATTACCCAGCATGCAATTGGAGATGGGAACAGGAAAACATGGTGGAGAGAATTGCAGCGTTAAGAATAGCATGTTTCACAGTCGCTTGGTGTGTATTGTGCAAACAAACCTGGAGTGAAAGCCAGGAATGGACCTCTGTTCATAACCCTTGACAACTTCTCATCTGGGAGTTTGGCCTTGAAGCGATCCAAATCCAGGAAGATGCCCAGAAAGCAGAGTTAAGAAGAGGGACCTTCTGTCTTGTGGAGCATGAGAAAAGGCATCCATATTGCTCTGGCAGACAGAGGAACCAGAAGGGCCGATTGTGAAAAAATCGTCCAAGTAGTGGATCAGTGGGGAAACGCCAAAGTGATGCTGGGCAATCCACTCTTATGCATCTGCTACTTGGTTGAAAATAGAGGGGGCTGAGTGAAGCCCAAAATGGAGAGCCAAATTAACATAAAAGCAGTTGTTCTACAACATCCCGAGGAGGAAACGGTCGTCTTGATGAATGGGGACTATACAATAAGCACTCTCAATGTTCAGCTTGCCCATGAGAGAACCTCGGCCAAAGGAAATGATGAGAGCAATTGCCTTGTTTACATTAGTGAAGTGGATGGGAAAGTCCTCTTTAGCAATACCATCATTCACACTGGCACCCATGGGGTAAGAGAGATTGAGAATGAGCCTCCATTTTCCAGGTTGGCTCTGCTTAGGAATCACCCCGAAACGGCTGATATGGAGGGCAGGAAGAGGAGGGGAATGAAACGGACCGGTCACTCTACCCAAAGAACACTCTTTGGCGAGGTAATCATCAATAATACCTGGCTGTGAACTGGCAGGTTGCAAGAGGCTGATCACAGAGGTGAATTAGAGTAGCCACACCAGGAACCAGCAGAAATCCCTGACAACACAAAGGCTGCTAAGGTCTGATCTGAGGATGGGATGCCAACAAAACTGACCAGCGGGATGGGAGGAGGGGAGACACAGAAGTAATGGAAGGAAGAGCTGGACTGGGTGACAAGTGAGGAGCCAATGAGAAAGCAACCGAGTCACTTCCTCCTCTCCTTACAAAAGGGCTGAGTGGGAAGGCTTGGAGCACGCTGCTTGGCAGAGGACTGAGGCAGAGCTGCCCTCATGGGACACATGCGAGCTCTGTGGTTTGCACCACAGCCGGAAACACAGCAGGCATGGCGAAGTCTGTAGCAGTAGCATGTACATGTAGCAGCAACTTACATGTAGCTAAATCAAGGGGGAAAGAACAACACCAAAATAATGCTTCTTCAATGGCCATGTGAGCTAATCCAAACCCTACTCCTACATTTAAAAACACACTAACCGTCAACAACAGGTACTCGCTAATTTAGGGTTTTTAGAGGTACATGTAGTCACTAAATTAGTTTTTTTTAGGGCTAGATCACTGAACAACACATAAAAGTAATGCTTCTTTGATGTCCTGTGAACTACATTAATTTTGTAATCCAAACCCAAAGCCATCATTTAAATAAACCTAACCTCAGTAAACATATGTTCCCTTTTTAGAAAAAAACAGTTTAAAAAAAGAACTGGTTAAAAAAGTGAACCAGTTTGAAAATTATGAACCAGCTGGTTAAAAAAATACAATATAAAATTGTACACTTATTCATGTTATACAGTCATGCATGTATGTTATTGCATTTCCAATTGAAGGGCTGTGTGTAAAAAGGGCATAGTTGTCAGTCCTTTCTTTGTTTTCTAAGGGAGAATTTAGAATGTGAGCTAGAATCACTTATGTCCTTTTTGCACACCCCTTCAATTGTAAAAAAATATTTTACAAATGATAGTCATAACAATTAAGTTAATTAACCATGATATCAATTAAACAGCAGGATTAAAGTTCAACCAAGTATTCAGTGGTAAAAGCCTTTACTCAAGGCCATTTTGAAATATATTGTGGGCATGTACAGCTTCTTGTTGTAAGGCTGCTGGATTAATTACGTTTTTAGCAACTAAATATTGCAAACTTGCAACCAAAATTTTTGTAAAGTCCTATATTTTGCAACTAACTTTTTATTTTATTTTGAGTCCTGTACATAATTATTTATTTCTTATTTAATTAACTAAAGGTGTCTGGTATTGAGGTGCCCCTCCCACCTAAGAAAGTGTTTGGCAATATGGATAGCACATTTGTTTCAGAAAGACAGCAAGGTCTGCAGGTAAATACAACATACATGTAAGACTATGGAAAGGTGTAACAATGCAGTCATGTATTGAACTATCGATTAACGCAATAGAAAGGTCACAATAGAAATGTATTGATAGTAAGTCAAACTATCAATAACAATAGGGTACGTTCAGACCATGTGACACATGTTTTAAATTCCACCAACTGGCTTTGCTCGTCTGGACAAATCATTCGCTTTGGTGAACATGGTGCTTTAATCGCTCAGGTATTTCAATGGAATGTGATCTACATGTATTCCTTCAATAAATACAAAAAATAAAAACAAGGAGTTAAAGGTTTAGAAACTATTGATAGTTCACCAAATTATCAGCTATGTTAGCATTGTAAACAGCTCAGTTTCGGCACCAAAGATCCATTGATCACTCTTATAGTCTCGCTCAAAAATTTTGCAGCCATATCAGTAGCACCAGCTGCGCCAAAATTTGACAGCTAAATGGTGGGCAGCTTGGAGCCACTGATGGTAAATACCAGGTGGGAAACATTGACAACGCCATCTGACATTTGCCAGCTGTGGTTGCAAAGTTTTTGAGCTGGGCTGTACATGTACTAGTTGCAATGTTCTCCAGATATTTTTCAATGTACATGTAGATGCTGAGACGTATTTTTAGTAAGTTCTTGCCATAACAGTGCAAGTGTGTATTGATTTTATTTTTCAACAGAGCTATGTCCACTTCATTCTTGCAAATCCACTTCTGGCCAGACATGTTTCAGTGAAAACGTTTTTGGACCCAGTAAACTATTCAATTAACTTTCAAGGTAAAGTTGCAAGCATGATTAAATGGTTTTGGGTCAGGTTGTCCCTTATGCACATTTACTGACTACGATTAAGAATAATTTTCCAAACACAATCAGTGGACAAAATCTAAGATTTCTCCCCAAAATTGTCCATTTTTAACTTGTGGGTGTGTGCAAGCACAGAAACAAGTTATCGGGATGGTTGGGGAAATTGTGTCACTCACTCACTAAGCTGTTAGCAGAATGGAATGCTTGAAATGCAACTTGATATTTGATTTAATAACTGAAGGCTGTGTGCAATAAGGGCATACATGTGACTCCTTATCGTGTTCTAAATTCTCCCTTAGAAAACAGAATTTGAAGGGGAATTTAGAATGTGATCAGGGGTCACTTGCACACAGCTCTTGAATTGAACGTCGATGTGGAATATTATTGACATTGCTCAAGTCCTTGTTGCCATATCCCCTCTTGCTACTAACTGTAAAGTGAAGGCAAGTGTATTTTTATACTTTCAAGTATAAAGAGCGACCATTATCTGTGTTATCCATGTGGGAGATACATGTATGTGTGCTCATACATGTATGCTCATGCACTTAACTGGGTCCTGCCGATGGTAATGTAAAACTGTTGTACGTTTTCATGCCTAACTCGCTAGATATTAAGGCAGGCAGCTCAATTTAACTTTGACACTGACATGGTGTATTGGGTCCCCATAAATCATTTAGTGGTGATGTTGTAACAATGACATCATCAATCACATGATTTTAAGCACACGCACATATCTCCTGCATTTCTATGGCAGGCATCTCATGGTATTGGGACCCCATAAATCACATAGTGCTGATGTCCTAACGATGTCAACAATCACATTATTTTAAGTACATGTACATGTACATGCTCGTATCTCCTTCACTTCTAATGCCATTCAGGTGGCTCAAACGGGTTTGACAGACATGGTATTGGGTCCCCATGCTATGAACCTATCTGGAGCTGATTGTTATAGCCTGAATTTCAGCTGTCTCCTCTGGTTCTTTCCTTCCCGAGAGAGACGTCTGAATTCACTAGCCGATAATGCCGTCCAGTGACATCAAGGAGGATTAACAATTTAATTTATGCAAATAAAAAGTTCTGCCATGTTGGTAGTAAAAGAGTTGTGGGTCACGAAAGCCATTGCTTGCCTCAAAAAAATATTTGAGGTTATGCCAACCAAAATTAAAGCCCTGCCTACATAATATCTGGATCCCATTTGCTTCTCAAGTACCTCTTATGTTGTGAAAACATTTTCGAAGCAACAAATTGTTATATTATTGGAGGCAAAGGAACAGTTGATCTTTGTCTTCTGTTGATCTTTGTCTCGTGATCTGCCATTCCAATTGACACAGCTAGGAGATATTACCTTTGTAAATCATGCAGCCAAAAATTAGTCTAGCATGGAAGGATAATGCAGAATTTACAAACTTAAGAAGAAATACGAAGACTCTTTTATGGGAAAGAACAGTTCCTTGAAGAGAGTATGATTGGACAGTCTTCACGACTGTGAGTTGACCCTTGAGTGTGAACAAATAATTTATCATCAACAACCCGGCAGACGCAATGCGAAAAACATGTTTACATGCAGGACAAACAAAATAAAATTAATAAATGCAGTTATTTTGCATGCACTACATGTATCAATCCAATTCCAGATGTTTTCCTTACAAATTCAAGGTTGTTGCCAAAGACAAGCATGCCAAAAATCCAAAACAGAAACAGAAGTCAAACTTGAATAATTTTCAGATGTCTGCACTGATTAGCTACTTAATTAATACATGTATGTACATTATGCAAAATTTTAAAAATATGAACCAATCAAAATCACTACCAGGTTTTCTGGTAGTGACATCACTGGACAGCATTATTGGCTAGTGAATTCAGACTTCTCTCTTGGGGAGGAATGAATCAGAGGAGATGGCTGAAATTCAGGCTAAGATTGTTAGAGATAATTAATTTTCCAAGCATTCAGTGGAGTTTAGATTATTTTTGTCCAAAATCTAAGAGTTTTCACAAACATTGTCCATTTTTGAAGTCTTTCATTTGTTTTCTGAAATTCTTGCTTTCTACTTCAGCAGAAAGCTAGGTTTATACATGTACATGTAAGAAGTTTGGACGTGAAATAATGAACCCTTCATTGTGATTTAACACCAAAATGATATATGTCATATTAGAGATCATTTGAAGGGCTGTGTGCAAAAGGTGTGTCAGTGATAATATCAAAAACTAAAAAAAAATACTTTGCCTTAAGAATAGAAAAAGCTGCATTTTCTCTTCTTACTAGTTACATGTATTAGAACCTTTCAGATGAAAGAGGAATTTATGACAGCTCAAAACAAGCAAGTAATCAAGCCCTTCCCATAGAAAACATATTTGTTATGTTGTTTGTTATTTTCAAGGGGGTGGGTAAGAAAGCTATTTTGAAGCATGTGCTGTTAACATTTTAAGTTACAGCAGGAAAATGCTTTCCTTCTAAATTATAGATAAGGCTTGAAGAAGATTCTTTCTCTTTCACCTTTGAAACCAAGCAGGATAGAGAAACGATACTGACACACTGAGAGGGGAGATTCTTGTCGGAATATTATCTGGACTAACATTTTGAAATAGTAACTTTGTGTAAAGTGCCGTTGGACATAATAATTATTAAGTTGCTGGCTAATATTATACTTATGGTTGAACCAAGAACTGTTTGGCTAAAAGGCAAATTGATATCACTGGAGATTTACAGAGTCACATCTTCAGGCAAACGGAACTGTTAATTTTGTCACGCTAATAAGTTTCATGGTCTGAGCTTTCCAAAGACAGTCGTGTTGGGCCTTGTTTGTGATTTGCCTGAAAACTTATAAAAAAAAATATTAAACTACATGGCTGTTCCCTTTCGAAAAGTTTGTTCTGTAGCCATAATTCTTTTCAGGGTTTATAAATGACCTTAACTTATCGTATAGCTTCAGAGCCGAATAAAATAAAATAAATTCACGTAAAAACAAAGTTTAGACTGTTGTATCCAACAGAATTTTCTTTTATCTAGACGGAGAAATATCAAAAAGAAACGTTTTACCGAAGGTTGTGTTACATATTTTGATTGACAGCTCATACACCACATCAATCGTCATGAGCATTCAACCGTAGCTAAGCACGGGAGTCGTTGTTTACCGTTCAGTTCGGATTTCGCTCTGTGGCTTGTTGTCAGCGTTCTATCGAATCTTTTCTCGCATAAATATATATGTCATCGTAAATTCGAAGCGTATTCGCTAAAATTATATCCGTAGATTTCTTCTTCAAAACAAGTATCTGGTCCTTGGAGTTCAAGAAAGAGAAAGAATCAAAGAAATGTTCGAAATTATATATTCTTATTACCACTGGCTAAACTATTTTGTTGTACATTAGGCCGCTTGATTCCTCTTAAGTATTTCTACAATAAAATGCCCAATCTCTGACATTTTCGGGAGCATATATTCACGGGCTGATTCTTCGGGTAATTTATCTGTCCTCGTGCTTTTCTTTCGTCTTCCGCGTCCGTTTGGTCTGCTTTGGTTTTGCTTAGCTGGTTTATCCTTGACCGGTTTATTCTTGGTTTTGCCCATAATGAAGAGTGATTGAAAACAGGAAACTAACTCAACTGAGCGCGAAGACTTTCGATTGTGTTGCTTTCATGCCGCTGAGAAATTGGTGGGAAGTTTTGACTGTGACATTTCCCAGTCACTGGTTGAACATCATTGGCTGCTTTTTGTAGAAGGTGTTTGATTGCTGTGAAAGAGGCGGGGCACCAGAATCAGTCTCGCCGGCCAGCTAAAACTTTTCAGAGCGTTTTCTTGACTTTCTATTTTCGTTCTAAACATAGTTTGAAAAAAGCTCCAACTCGACGCGAATTTGTGCGAATTACTTCAATTTTTCACAGATTGTTCGCAATTATATCAGCTAAAAAACAGTGCCTGCGATTTTTTTAATTTTTAAAAGAGAGGCGCTGAGAGCGATTTCCATATGTATACTTGGATTGCGCGTTAGCAGTTTCACGAAGACCAAAATATCTTCAGAATGGCTTTGAATTTCCACAATCGGCGACACAGTTCCGTAAACAAGGTCTGTGGGAGTTCAGAAAAGCAAACAGATCTTAAATTCATTAAATTGCCGTGGAGTTGGAGCTCTTGGAAACCAACTCGCTTGTTTGGAAAAGACGTTTATTTAAAAATCACACTTTTATCAAAATTGCAAACCTTAGGTATATCGTTGTAGCCAATTTTATAAGCTTTAAAATGAGGTATAATTTATCTAAATACGACGAATATTCGAGACGCTACTTAATTTTATCCAGAACAGTACCCTGAAGGTATACGATAACCTTAATGGAAGGCTTGAAAACCTACAAGAATCTAAAACAGGATGACTAGTGGCTCTCTCGTAAACAAGATCGGGAGGTGTTTCGTGCAATATGGAACTGGGTAATGAATAGATATTTTGCGTGTAAGGTTATTTATAATTAGTGTATACCACACCAGTGAATATCACTTTTTGCGTGCTCTGATTGGCTACTCAAACAGTGAATATGATTTCATATTCACCTCCAAGCGAAGCAGCGATCAACTCACGCACGTTTTTGTCTATTTGACAGAAAATAAAATAACTATTTGGTGCTGGCTATTCACCTGCAGTGTGGTATATACTAAAACAATTACCGGTATTCACATCAGTGTCGGTGAATAGTGGTAGATATAATTAACCTTGCCGAAGCAGCTCGGTAAATATCCACCACTACCGTATTCTCCTCCACTTTGGTGATTACATGTAACTGTTAATTATTTTTTCCTTGTTGTTTTTAAAGAATATTGGTGTGAAATAGACAAATTGAATGATATTAAGGATATTTCGAGAGGAGAAACGAAAAAAAAGTGTGATGCAACAGTGCCATGATAACACCTGAGCAAAAATACTAAGTGAATCCAAAAAATAACGTACAGTAGGTTGCAAAAAAATAACCTAGGTTGAAACAAGTAATTACCTAGGTTACAAAAATAACCTAGGTTAAAATAAAATTGGTATGTAATCAACTAAAGTTGATTGAGGTATGCTAACCGCCGTGGAAAGCGAGTAGCAGCTGACGTTTCGAGCGCTAGCCCTTCGTCAGAGCAAAAAAGCCTTTTTTTTGCTCTGACAAAGGGCTAGCGCTCGAAACGTCAGCTGCTACTCGCTTTCCACGGCGGTTAGCATACCTCAATCGACTTTAGTTGATTACATACCAGTGTTTATCTTCCCCGCTGATGCAGACCAACACTAGTGTTTACAGGAACTAGTTGCCTATCGTAAAATAAAATTGACCTGTAACATAATATTATACATTGTATATAAATTTTATTATAAGGGGATTGAATGTAAGTTTCACCACTGGGTAGGGGAAATTAATACTTGACTATATAATTATTATTATTGTTTGAAGTTCCAAGATAGGGAAGGGGGAATTCATAAGATTGTAAACTCATATGAGAGATTTTCTGTTAAGGAAAACATGACCCAGGGGACTTTGACTTGTAAGATTACCCCACCCCTGGCCTGGTAGAAATCGTCAAGTTTGTTCCACCCTTTTCACAATCCCGCTGGTCGGCCTGGGGGTCTTATCCCATGGGGGAAGCCACTGATAAGTGCATTATATAATTAGTCTGATACATTAACATGTTCCACTTATTTAACTTTTTTTCTCTAATCGTTAAGACATGCTGTATGAATTATGTACATTGTAGAAAACGCCATGCAACATGTAGCAATGTTCCTGAGATCTGTTCCAAACTGGGAGATTGTTGAGCCCTTGCCTGATGTTGGTAAGATAAACTGAGTCATGATAGACTGCTGCTTGTTATAAATGATAGATAGCAAATTATTAATACGGTACTCAAGAGGAAAACAGGTATTTTCTGCACATTTCGATAGAGAATGTTTCCAAAAGCTTTACAGTAATAATCATAAGAGAAGCGTGACGACACAAATAATGGTTAAGAAGTTCTTGGGAAAAGTATTAGGGTGCATTCTTCTGGGTCTTTTCCAGTTTAATAATTGCAAAACAGATGGTAATCGGCATGTGTTTTTGGACCATGTACATGTACCATTTTCAGAATGAACAGTACTAGTTTTATAGCAATGTTCTGTTATGTACATCTAGATTCATTATTGATAAGCCATATACATGTATATGTACATAATTTAAATTTGTGTCCCTAAAACATGATAGTGGAATGAACAGAATAGCGGTCCTTTGGTCCTGTCTCCAGCTGGTGTGTACAGTGACTATACAAACTTCATACATTAATGTTGTACAACTTTAATAATTCATGTAGGAAAAACAAAGGAAATGAATGCTTGATGAGTAGTAAGGGGTGTTGTAAATCTGATACAGATTTCATCCTGATTTACCTAGTAAATGTTTGCTTTGATTTTCTTGGTCGAAATAGATCATCAGGGTATTCATTAGGGTTCGGAGATTGGAGAATTCTCCGGTTACTGAACAAAATTCTCCTGCTACTTTTGCATTCGTAATGCATTTTCTGTATACTTTAGGACACACTCCCCTCCTATTTCATTTCAATCTCCTGCTACTTCAAATGTTAATGAATACCCTGGGTCATATCGCCAAAATAATGGAAAACATACATCTAGATTCATTATTGATAAGCCACATACATATTACAGTGCTTATGGTAGGATGCGGAAAAAAAAATCAAAATTATGCGGGATTTTTTGGCGAATTATGCGGGAAACATCGCAAATTATGCGGGAAATTATGCGGGATGACGTCATACATTTTTTAGCACAAATTTATTTTATCGTGTTTCACTTCAAAAAAGCCGCAAGTTGAATAAGAGATATGGTTAATTGTCTCAAATCCATTTTAACTAGTATCCCTTTGTGTTCAAATCTATGTACTAGAAAGTCTATGTTAAACGTCAACTGATCCTAAGTATTCGTAAAATTCTTGATGCAGCAAGATTATCAAGCCTAGTTTACTAGCGTTATGGTCATAGGTTTTATTTCAGGTTAGTATGAAAATGTTATCTACTTTGTAGAAATGTCTTCAAAAGACGTAATTATCATTTCAGTAAGAAAACCAGGAAACAAAAACCAAGCAGGTTTTTGAAATGCTGTTGTAGTTGTCACCTTATTGCAGATGCTGAAATCGACACGTCACTTTGACAGACCGCTAACCAATTTTATAATTAGCGGTAAGGGACTAAGGGAAATAAGGTTTAAAGTGCCTATAACCCTTTTGCAATTTTTATTGCTTACGAACCTCCGAAGAGTTTTGAGTACTTCTGTGAAGAAGGTTTTGGTTTTGAGTGAATACTCTATGTTCTACGCTTGTTTGAAATCGTGTAAATGTGACCTTCCCTGATCCATGACCGCGTAAGCAAAAGCCTGGGTCGATACCTGTATTTACGTCATCTTGACGTCATATAATTAATTCAGCTTTGCAATCATTTCAAGAATTACTTAACATGTTGACTAAAATGACTTTTTTCTTTACTAACAACTCACAAACTGTGTATATTTTCTATGCATCGATGTTGTTGTGATAGAAAGGCGCCATGGAGAATAGTGCATTAATGAGGTGACGTACATACAGGTTTCGACCCAGGCCTTTACTTACACGGTCATGGGTCAGGAAAGGTCACAAAAGGTCACATTTACACGATTTCAAACAAGCGTAGAACATAAAGTATTCACTGTAAACCAAAACTTTCTTCACAGAAGTACTCAAACAGTTTCGGAGTTTCATAAGCTATCAAAATTGCAAAATGGTTATAGGCACTTTAACTGATGGGGGTGCCGTCGCTTTTTGAATCAATTTTTAAATACTGTACAGAATTTAACTGACCCAAAACAAGAATTAATAGTAGCGGTCGTTACTAGAGCTTACGCAGCATACGCGAAAACGCCGTTCGACGTACCGTATGAGCATAGACTAATAAACGCAAGTTGATATTTCCTTTACATTTATTCTGTCTAGGCCTAGCTATAGTCTTCGACGATCATGTCCACACAGACAGCTGTCTGCACTAACAGTTTTAGAGCTGAAACATTTATCGCTTCGTGACGTTTCCGTTTAATTTCCTCTGTTGATTCTCTTACAACAAATTATCCATGTTTTTAAACCATAATTAAACTCGCAAAACGCTATGGAGGAACTTGATCTGAAAAGAATTCACATTTTCCCGCTGAAAACGTAAAAACAGAGTTTTTTTCTATTCCAAATTGTGATTCGCCACTTAGGAAACCTTGTCTCTAGATTTTCCACCAATAATGAGACACGTTCTATCGAAATTTAGACAACAGGCCCCCACGGTTTTCAACATACAACGCCTTGTTATTCCCGTTGTGAATCGTCGTTTCGATTGCTCAATGTTCGACGATTTGGGAAGGAAATCTACTGTTAACTTCGGATAGATTGGGTAAGAGTCTTTGAGAAATAGCGAAAATAGATACCCGTTTTATGATTTTCTATAAATTTCTCCAAATTATGCGGGATTATGCGGGAATTGGCAGATTATGCGGATTATGCGGAGCAAGCCAAATTATGCGGGTCCGCATCCGCGCATAATTCCATAAGCCCTGATATTATGTACAGAATTTAAATTTGTGTCCCTAAAAATAATGTACTAGGTTGAACCCAAACAAACTAGGTTTAAAAAAAATAACCTAAGTTGGACTCAAACAAACTAGGTAGGAAAATAGTAAGTACATTCATGTAGGTTGAACGAAAATAACCTACAACATATACAGCACATGTAAATGACCAAACAATGGAAATGAAAAGCAAACCCTGTGCATTGTTCCTTTTAAACAGGCTGGAGAATAAGGAAAAGTTACTTTCTCATCAAGCCAACTGATCCTACCAAGAAAGATGTCAGAAACATCTTGACATGGGTAATAATAATTAAATTAAATATTAAATGTATCATATTTTTTTGTTAATGGTACAAAAGTAGCCAGCTTTATATCAGGCGACTTCAGAGCAAGCAGACATCAGAGCTCTGATGGGTGCCAGGTTATTTTGAAGCCCCTGTATTACAAAGGAAAAAGTACATTCTGGCAAGTGCACCGGTGGATCACAGGTTGGTTCTGACTCGGACATCTCCAGGTCCCTCTTTGGGTGGACACAGTAACTACAATTAAGATTTAAAATACTAAGTCAATCCCAAAATGTAGCATATGCATGTAAAACTAAAAATTACTTACTTGAATGTAAAAGTAAATACCTACAAGTGAACATATCTCCATATATGTCCCTATACTAGCATTTGCAATTGAGCCTTTAAAAACAATTCAATTTTTTTTTTAACCGGTTCAAAATAGATTGAACCAGTGATCAAAATTGCCCCTCATGAAAGAACTTTTATCCTGGTTTTAAACTAGTTTTTAATTTGTGGATGCATGCAAGCGCAGAACACAAGTTATTGGGGTTAGTGCTCCGAGCTAATTTATTCATCGTTTTATGGTGTGTACTTTGTTTTTTTCATCGGGACTCTCTGTTGGCTGTCCGAATAGTTCGATTTTCCGAAGATATATTGACAGAGTTTTATGGTACGTGTCCAAATTTAGTCCTGCTGGAGAAGATGTATTGATGGTGCCCTTCTAATACCAGACACTTCAAACCTGGACAGACATGGTAGTGGGTCCCTATCAATCACTTAGTGGTGATGACGTAATGATGATGTCATTGGTCACATGATTTTAAGTACATGTACATGCCCATATCTCCCTCATTTATAATGCCAGCATTCTCAAACCTGACAGACATGGTAGTGGGTCCAGCTATCAAGTACCTAGTGGTGATTAAGTAACGATGACATCATCAGTCACGTTACTTTAAGTACATGCCCATGTCGCCCTCGTTTCTAATGACAGCCGGCTCAAACCTGGACAGACATGGTAGTGGGTCCCTATCATGCACCTAGTGGTGATGAAGTAAAGGCATCAGTCACGTGATTTTAAGTACATGCCTATGATACATGTATCTCTGTCATTTCTAATGCCAGACAGTTCAAACTTGGACGGCATGGTATTGGGTTCCCACAAATCACTTAGTGGTGACCAAATAACGAATGACGTCATTGAAAACGTGATTTTAAGTACATGCCCATATCTCCCTGATAGCTAACGCCAACCGGCTCAAACCTGGACTGACATAGTAGTGGGTCCCTATCAATTACTTAGTGGTGGTGATGAAACGATGATGTCATCGTCACATGATTTTAAGTACATGCCCATATCTCCCTCATTTCTAATGCTAGACAGTTCAAACCTGGAAAGATATTTAGTAGTGAGTCCCTATCAAGCACCTAGTGGTGATGACGTAACGATGATGTCATCGGTCACATGATTTTTAGTATACATGTATGCCAAAATAGCTCACTGACCTTCCACAAGTTGACCTAAAGGGCCCTATGTTTAAAATTTGTTTACCACAACATGCACAGGTCTGTAAATGAATTACATGACAGTTGTATATATACTTTCAATAAATAAAATGTCTGCATGAAATGTTTTTTTTTTTACTTTTTTAACAATTTCATACTTGTTCTGGGCCCGGTTCCTGAAAGCCCGATTAGCGCTAATCCTGGATTAACTCTCAACAAAACATATTAGTTGTCATGGTAATTAACTCTGCATTATGTATGGTGAACCATCTGTTGAATGGCATGTATACATTGTGGTTTCTTTTTACTATCTGATGTCAGTAATACTTTTAAAATACTAAGTACTTTCAACATATTTACATGTATACATGTACAGTGTATGCATTTCAATGTTACTTGTTGTAGACTGATTATGGACCTGACTTCTGGTTTGATGAGAAAGACATTGAAGCAGCAATGAAACTGCTCCCCTCGATACAGGTGTGTGTAAAGAGAAGCACATTAAAATTAATATATAAGTTCTACATACAATAATGTACATGTAAAGCTTAATCATATGGCAGTAAATTATTTTAATATTATTTTAATTTAACAGTAGCTGTCAAAGAGTGTCAGAAGCAAAAATTTAATTTCAGTGTTTGGTCCAGTGTTCACTAATATTACTTCTAATTATCATGACTGTTTTCGTTGAAGTGTGACCCTGGAAGTTACAAGTCTTGTCTGTAAAATTTGCTTTGGCCATATCAATCAAAGGCATACTGGTCGTTCAGCAATATTTAAGTCTAGGTTAGCAGGCATTTGAAAGCTTTGTTTGAGACAAGACTGTGTGTTTGATTGACGGTCAGCTAAATTCAATTGTACAGTAGAGACTTGAAACGTTCAGGGTCATACTTCAACAAAAACAGTAATGAGTACCACAATAGTAAATGACTTTCTTTACTCTTCAACTACTACAATGTACCATTTGCAAGCTACCATTAAGCGTGAACCTTTTTTTGCATTCGTTTATTGTTGAAACTTAGACATCTGGTGGCACAATTCACCTTTTCAATTCATCACCAAACTAATTTCAACCTTGATCCTGAAAACCTCAGAGTATGCCTAGAGACAGTTGTTGTCTTGCATCTCTCATAATTCTGAGCATCCAAAACTTTAACTTTAACCGACATTTCTATGATGTACGTAGCACGTAGCAAGAAAAGCCAGGGAAAGCAGATCTAGAGTGAGTGTGGTGGCCACTTTAATACTTTGCTAGAAAATAGGGAAATCCTGAATGAACTCTTTATTTGCAGCATCCGAACATCTACCCAACGGGATTCACTTCTTGTTCAGAGCATGGTGGACTTGTTGTCAGACCCTTTATTCCCGATGGGACACTCAGAGACTGCCTTTGCAAGGTACATGATTGTATTGTGTTGGTACCAGCTACAATGTACTTCAACATCAACTGAAACAAAATAATACTCAGTGTCTGTAGTACACTGCATGCATATCCTAGCTAAACTCAGAGCATTGTTTCCCACAAAACTCAATCTGTAATACATAATGTCATGTAGAAAATACAAATTGAAATTTAATACCAGTAGCCAGCTACATGTAGTTCACAAATAACAGAGGAAGAAGCAGGTTTTCAAAAAAACTTGAAAGAAGTATTTAGCAAAACCTCTCATGTCAAATGTTTTTCACACCGTACAAACCACATGTGGTAGAATGTGGCAAAACCTCTCATGTCAAAAGTTTTTCAAACCATACAAACCACATGTGGTAGAATGTGGCACGTGTGCCACGTGTTGACCACTTTCAGTAAAACGAAATCGGTGGCTCTACCACTTTCGGTTAAACGAAATTGGTGACTCTGTCCAACTCCACTAAGCTCGAGCAATGTAACAATTAGGTACATACATGTATGCAAATGTTGCGCTGTGTAACGTACACGATCAATTCAAGTGTAGGAGTTGCAAAGTTTGCAGTGAACATGTAGTTTCTGCTTCCATGATTGATTTCATTGACGTTTTATTAAATAAAAAAGATGAAGTGAAATAATTGAAAGTCAGATTACATGTACCTACAATGTATATTATCACCATTTTATAAAATAATATTCATGTCAGTGCCTGTTCGCATTTGTCAGTGACCCTTTGAAAAGCTACACTTTAAAATCAACCTGAATGCGTTAGGTTTTCCTTCATTTAATTCATATCAGTCTCTTAATAGAGTAGGGAGATCATGTTTTTCAGCTGTAAAAGAAAGGATTAAAAATCAAACCTATTTGCAGCTGGCTATGTACAGTATTGTGCAAAAGCAAACGTTTCAACAAATGTTGGCAATAAATTTCCGTTCGAAATTTTGACGAAGAATTGATCAGATACACGAAAATTTGAATGCCAAGGCAAAATATCGGCAGCCTGCGAGCAACATTTTGGCGATACTTCCCTTATTGTCAAATGAAAATTCGGACCAGGTTATCAAAATATCGTGATCCGAAATTTCTTTGTTCTGTACATGTCAGATTACATAATTTATTCAGATGTTGGTTGTTTGCACAATTTTATATTTTAATCTTTCTTTCACCAGGATTAACGTGTGACAAAATAATTTGAATCCATGACAATTAAACGGAGTTTTACAAACATACAGTAATATGGTTTTGGTAAATAAAGACCCTGTCAAATGTGCAACTGTCCGCCAGACTTGTCTCATTTCTGACAAAAATACTGCTGGACGCATTATTAGGGCGGGACGCATTATTAGGGTGGGGACGCATTATTAGGGCACTTTCCATTTACGCAAACTGACTGATCTGATCCAATGCATTAAACCTCTTTTAATTCAAAAGGAATTGCACTTTCCCAGTAGAAGTTTTCTGGTAAGAGTATAGTTTTTGCACATCTTTCATGACAAACGTTGCTTAAAAACTCAATTCATGTTCTATAAAAAATCGGACTGACATGTTCATGCCTGACTAATTGCACGTGGAAATTGATCCATCTCCAAGAAGAGTTGAGATTTTAATACCCAAACATTTACAATGATTTCTGCCGAAACCATAACAAGGATCTGCCATAAATGTGAAACTACACTGAAGCAAAAGTTTATTTGGTGTACATTACGTTATATGCTTTGCGCTCAGCGAGTGAGTCAAGCTTTAAAGTGGGCCAGTCGCACTGCTGGTCTGGGAACTACATGTAAGCGAGCAGCCGTTGTTTTGTTTATTTTACGGCTCACAATATTTCGATAACTGCATGGTCCAAATTTACTTGAAAACTTTATGCAATGACTTACAAAGATCTGGAAGGCTGACGGATCTGAATATTATCATAGATATACGGATAATGTTTACAAAATTGAATGCTTCCGAAGTTGGGACGTGCGATTAGTAATGCATTCCTTTCGTTTATTAACCTTCCGGCCTTCGATTCAAACCGGGTTCAAAGCATCAGATTTCTATTCTTAGCCTGATTATACTGACTGAACTAAAGTAAACTCTGCAGTTGTCCTCCTGTACCATTAGAAAGTGAGTTGTAAAGTTCAGTTAGTCAAAGTCCGAATAAAGTTTACAACTCAGATTGGTCGAATTGACCGAGTGAGCCAGAAAAAGTAACTTGATCTTGGACGGGCATCAAAATTTTGAAGGATCAACATTTCGAAGAAGCAAAGTTTAGTGTGAATTTTTGGAGAGTAACAAACAAAATTGTGCAAGATATTGCACAGAGTGCAGTGAATGTTCGTGCTAACCTGTCGCACAGCACTGCAGAATGTTGCACAGATTAAACAAAAGGCTTAACGTACTTTCATCGAAATTTCGGTTCCTGAAAATTTTCAACGAAACGCTCCGAAATTCGTTGAAATGTGTTTGCATGACTTTTGCACAATACTGTATATGTAGAAGTGTAAACTCTGAAGACAACACTCTGGCCAATCCGATCCAAACTGTGTACTAATTTGTCATGCTTAAAGAGGTTGACCAATGAGAAGAATCTATTCCCACACTAATTAGTATGCACAAGATAGAAAACCTTCAGAAACCTTGTAAAATAAGGTTAACTCAGAAAAATTGCATAATTGTCTGCGTGTAGGTCATTCTTGTTGTACAATCTGCCCTGAAAATGCTGCACAATTTGCCATTTTTTTCTGCACCCTATCAGAAGCCCTGTAGCCTGCTTGCAGGCGGTGGATGGTGTTTTTTCGCACAGCAGATGGATCATCGAAGCGGCCGCCATATTGGCCGAGCGTGATTGAGACTTGGGATCGAATGACAAATAGAGGGGGGAGGGGGAGAAGCAGAAAGAAAGACCGCCTGCATGAAAACGCCTGGTTTCTGAGTACAAAAGTTAGATCCTGTCCACCAGCGGACGGGGTATATGATTGGCTGAAATGGTGTCAATCAAAGCTTATTGCGGCAAGTGTTGAAAGCAAGAACTGAAAGGAATAAGTGTAGCCTGCGAAGCGACGTAACTAGAATATAAAGTGTTGTGTACTGAGCTTGCAGTTGATAAAATATGGCGAGTAATACAAAAAGCTTTGTCTTTTTTGAAGACTAAGGTGAAATACCCTGGTTCCAGAGGTTTTCTAGAGAGAATAGCAATGGAGAAAGAGCCGTGAAGGCGACAATCGGCGAACTGCGAAAGGTTTGTTGTCGAGTCAGTCTCTTTTCGCAAGTTGGTAAACCGTAAATATCATAACTCTTTCCAAAGCGGCAGAAGATCTTTACTGTGAAGTAGACTCGGCTCCGTAGACTCTGTATATAGCTTCCTCCTGCTCCATTTTCAAAGTTCGCTTTCGCCTTTACCCTGATTCCAGAGGTTTTCTAGAGATAACACAGCTGCTCGCTTCTTTCAGTCTCCGCGGATGGGTAAAGCTGTACTTTGAAAATGGAGCAAGTGGAAGCTATACAGAGCCTAGGCTTCTAGGTAAAGATATCCTAGAGATGGCTGTGCTTTCGACAGGCTTTGGAAAGAGTATGACATTTACGGTAAAGAGAACTCGACAATGAACCGTGATTTAATTTGCCACTGACAAGTATTATTGTTGACCAAATTGCAGAGATACAATCCAGCTATTGACTTCATGGCCATTGAACTAGGAAATAATCAGAAATCCGCCTTAATACATTTATGCAATGGTCGTCCATTTCTTTCGGCAAACATTCACTAAGATGGATTTCAACTTCTCAGAGAAAGAGCTTCCCGTTTCTACTCTCTCGCCACAACATTTACATTGTACCTCAGTGTGTACTTTGCACTCGTAGTTTGTTTGTCCACAAGTTCTTCAATATCGAGTTTTGAGAAAACATTGTCTCCATTGGAGTTTTCTTTGAAGTTTAAAGATTTTTTGTCCTCTGAACTTTTTTTTATGCGAGCTAAATTCTTTTAAGGAAGGAAGCAGCCGCTTGTATCGCACCTCTTCTGGTTCGCCAGACTGCTGCTGCGGTGCTGGACAGCTCTCTATCTACATCTTGTAATGTTGGTATGTAATCGGAGGATTTGTAAACTCTCTGAGACTGATGGGCCGAATGCAACAAGCTAAAACCGAACTGTCTACATATATATTCTCAAGTGGTACTGTCGCATTCCTTTCCATGGAGAACTTTGAACAAAAATAGCTGGTTTTATTAAATTTTCCGTATCTGAGAACCAATTGACAATTTTACCAACATTTTGCATTGCATTTGACAGCGAGCGAAGTTTGTTTTGAATACACTTCATAAACCAAATCAAAATTGGCAGGCTGTCACACGTCGACTCCTATTGGTCAATTAAGAATGCGTTACAAGTTAACGGAAGTCATGTGCGTGGTGGGCGGATATTCAGAAACCAGGGGTTTTCGTGCAGGCGGTCTTTAGCTTTCCTTTCTGCTTCTCCCCCTCCCCCCTCCATTTGTCATTTGATTCCAAGTCTCAATCACGCTCAGCCAATATGGCGGCCGCTTCGATGATCCGTTTGCTGCGTGAAAAAAAACACCATCCACCGCTTGCAAGCAGGCTAGAAGCCCTGAAAAAATAACACTGTTCAGACTAGTTAAAGTGCATTGGAAAACACAGATCTACATTTACAATCAGCACTATTGACTATATTATTGAGATGTGAAAACAAAACTTTTGTACCCAACTGTTTTCACATCAATTTTAATAGGCAATAGTGCCAAAGGAAAATCTCTCAAGTTAACATTGACACTTTTTCTGTAATAATATTACTCACTTTACATAATATTATACATATGACTGTATATTTTCTTACACTTTTCTTCTTTTGCTATATTTCAGGCAAAACCAAAAATGAGTCAACTCAAGAAGTATGGTAACCCTAAGGCAAGGGTAGCAATTCCTCTTCCTCAAATTCAAATCTTTGGTAAACAAATTCTAGAGGTATGATTTACAAAATCACTAACTGCATGGTTGTGTTTGTTTACATACGTGTACATGTGTAAGCTATACTCGTTTTCCATGTAAGATTCGCAACTTCTTTAATATACTTTATTTAAAGGTTGCATGGGCCCCAGTAACTGGCCATGCACCTTCCATTCGAATACAATTATCTGAATATTGCTTGTATGATGCAAAAAATGCCACTGCTAGTATTTGTTGTTCTCTCTTCTATGCCATGTACATGTACTTGTAGATAATTGTTATGTTTTCTTTTCTTTTTCTTGTTTATGTAAACTTGTAAAATCATGTAAGTACTTATTATTAATGAGATTTGGATCAACAATAAACTGAAACCAATTAGTTGCTTTTAACTTTTAATACAGAAAACTGTACATATTCTGTTATGTTTGTCTTCATGAACATGACTTTCTTCAAAAACTTATTTCCAATACATGTACGTTCTAGATTCGTTAGAGTGATTGCAGTTGGTGGTGAGTCTGGGGGAGGGGGTGTGGGAGTGCTATATGAAAGTGATCAGGAACCCCTAGAAGGTACCAGAATCTTGTTCTGTGGGTGTGGTTCAACTTTATTTTAACCCTAAGAGGTTCATGTAAATGTGTACCAATCTCAAAACACAAAATTACATGTATTAAATTAACATTTGATCCAAGTGAAATTGACTTCAAAATACCTGTCATTGAAGATGCAAATTAAGCAATGCCTAGAGTCATTTTTTTTCTGAAAAGTGGTATTAAATACCCTTAAAGGTACAATAATATTATAGGCACACATTTCATTTCAATTTGAACACATTAGTCTGTAAGTAAGTAAATAATTATGCATTTTAACCCTCAAATGGTACATTATGAGCATCTCTATGAGTACCATACAATGCATACCCCTGGGGTGAATCATTTAAAAATAATGATTAAATTTAGTGTTGAGAAACTTGCAAACACTGTAAGCTACAGTTACTGTAATTTATACAGTGCAGCAATTTATAGCCCAATTTTTGGCCACCGGTTTGAATATACACTGTAGTGCTTGCACCCCATTTGTGAAATCTTAGGTGCATGCGCTTTTAGGGAGCCCATCACATGTGCTTCATGATACATGTACATGTACATGTAGTTTCCCATGTAAACTGAAAGAAAACAAAGGTAATCACCCCTGTATTTAGGTCTGTATACAATGTATATTTGTATGTTTTGTTGAAAATAACAAAACTACATTTTACTTCAAAGCATACAAAGGTTACTAATTATTAAATTTGCTTAATTATTTTGTAATTCGCTGTGATTTTACAAGCCAAAGGTTAGATAGTTATTTACTAAAATAGGTTTTTAAAAAGCCCTCATAAAATTTACCAAATCTTTATTAATTTAATTTGAACAATCTACTTCCCAGAGCCTCTATTTTTATTGGCCAGCAGAGAAATGTATTTCTCTTGTAATGGACAAACGAAGTATGAGTTTGGGAATGAGAGAGAAATAGTTTCCTTAGTAGGACGATGGGTCCTGGCACTAGGAATGTACTATTGTTTGGTAATAGTGTGTATAAGTACTGTCAAGGGACAGAGTCAGTTCATTGTGGTTCTGGCTCAACATTGTAACAGTTTAAAATTTTAATTCCTCCTGGACTGGCAGTCATGCATTATGATGTTAGCTGAGTTAGCAACCGTATATGCGTGTATTGTGGGCCAGGACCCCGCACTGCATGGGTTGTGAGTTATGTATTATATTAGGGATAATAAGGAATAACATTTTGCCACAGCATGACACTAACTGTACTCTACACAACTACACACTAGTCTGGTACATAGATCAAGAGAAAAGATTACACTTGAGTGTTTTGTTATCCAACAGGTATTGAAGTTTTTACATGATAAAGGATTTCCCTATGGTGAGTACTACAGACCATACAATTTCATTGTACATGTACATTGTAGTTGAAGCAAAGTAGATGTGTTTTTTTATTCGAATTGTGTGATTGTATTTGGCCTTGTGCACGGAGTTGGTGTTCACGAGCGTAACATAAAATTCTAACGCTATGTTTTATTATTTTTCTCAAAATCTAAACATCCTATAACCCTAGGACTTCAGAAAATAAAACTTCAGTCTAGGTGCACAGAAAAACGAGCAAAATACTTTCGAAAATGGTTTTATAAAAAAAAAACGAATTTGTTCAAATTCTGTCTGAAAAAGTTCGTCATTTTCCACCCGATTTTTACTCCACATCGCAATGAATTTTTATCATTTAAGAAATATCAGAGAAGACAATTTACATATGTACTTTGAGGTAAAGTGCACTTGAAATTCGCCACAAAACGTTGTGGTTTCTTGTACCTCATGCTTTCTTCAAAAGAAATATCAGTCAAAAACTAGCGTTAGAAAAAATCAATGTCGGAAAAAACACTTGTTCCAAGCTTTCAATCGTGCCTTTTTTGCCTTCGATCGTGCAAATCACGCATTTTGCGCCAATCGTTAGTAGATTGTAATCGTAGGCTGACATGTCTGTAAAATACAAACAGTAAATACAAAATGTTCACCTTAAAACATAGCAGCTTTTTTGCTTGTATTTTATAAACTCCCAAGTACAGCTCTTGCGAAATAAAGCGGGTGAAATAAACCCTCGTTTCGTATCAAAGATTTCTCATTTGTGGTGTTGCATGATACTTCCAAAACTTAACGTCTTTGTTTCCAAAGAAAAAAACACTTCCTCTCTTTAAGCCTGAAAAAAAAGACTAAGCTCGATTTACATAAAGACTGCGAGCCCATTCAACCCCCCGTGGGAATTCTTCAAAGTTGAAAGTTGTAAAAGATCATTGAAAGTGAAAGTACATCTTTCTTGGAGTTACTATCACCTGGCTTCACTTGCCTTCACCTGGCTTAACATGCTTGCACTTGCCTGCACCAGGCTTCACCTGCCTGCACCTGCCTGCACCTGCCTGCACCTGCCTGCACCTGCCTTCACCTGCCTTAACCTGCCTTAACCTGCCTTCACCTGCCTTCACCTGCCTGCAAATATAATATTTCTTGGATTCTAGTGTGCTGGAGTGTAACTTGAATGAACTTGATCACATTGTGGATTCAGACGGTCGATCTGTGCACATTTTAAGGCTGATTTCCATCGGATCACAAAGATAGCAAAATTTGCATAACGCAATAAAATTTCTGACAAAGCTGAAAGAGACTAGCCATTAAAAACCATTCATTTGTTGAATATACATTTAAGTCATAATCTTGTCATTCAACGTTAACACTCCAATTTAAGTGATAAAATGACTGGTTTCGCATTGATGTAAATATATTTATTGGCAAAGTGATAGCAAAAAGTGCAAAAAAGACAAAAAGTGTGCGATGCAAAAGTGTGCGATTTGCGCGATCTGCGCGATTTGCAGGTATTGTGCAGACACGATTGGCACGATGAAAATTCCCTCTGAAATTTAGAGGTTTTGTTACGCGGCTTTCGCATTTTTTCTGTTGAGAACGGTTGATATTTTTATTCTCGCCGCCACGTTCCTCCCTCTTTCGAAGATAAAGATTCGCATTTGAGAAACTACATCAAACTAAGGTCATAGTGGTGGGAATTTAATAAAATTCAAATAAACAATGACAAAGTTACAACAATTCTCAAACAAATTTTGTCTAAATTTTCTCCATTTTCGTTGCGTACACCAACTTCGTGCGCGAGGCCATTTATCTGATACATACTCTACATGTACAGTGTATGTGTCATTTGAATAGCTGTGCTTTTTCTTTATTTTCTATTTCACTTGTAAAATTCAATAGACAGTAAAGGACCATGGAACCTCGCAAATAGAATGCTCACTCATGAACTGTTTTGAATCTCAAGGACAAACTTCATACATTTGTACAGTACCTTCACAACACCATGTAAAATCCTCTACGTTGTATCAATCTGATTTTTAGTAAAGCATATTTTCCTCCCTAGGTCATTTACATACTGGTAATATAGTATTAGAAGGAAATGTGTGCAGGTGAGTTTATATAATATACAACAAGTATGCATACGAATGTATATCAATGTTAAGCCCAAGGGAAGACGTCATGCTGAGGTGGAGACTTTGATATACGTTAAAATTGAATTTCTGTGTCAAAGTGCCCCTTCCCACAGGTCAAATTTTGAGTAAAACTTCCCCACCCTAGGGATTTGATGACAAAAACAAGAAACAAGACACTGACCAAATGACAACTTGCTCAGCGTGCCGATAAACTAATATGCCATTGAGAAAGATAATGGTTTGTAAATTAACTTGTTAACAAATGCAAAAAAAATGTCAAAACATCTTTAATAACAAAGGTATGTGTTATTATAATATCAGATCCCAAAGACAAATCACAAATTATTTGAACAAGAAACTGATAAAAGAAGTACTTAACAAGCAATATACATGTAGGCAGCAATATGGGCCTGAGTCTCATTCAAAGTCTGAATGAGAAGAATGGCACCTCAGACCAGGTCCCCCTCCCTCCTTGGGCTTAACATTGATAGGGGCATTAAGCTATCAGATCCCTATGGTTTCTCATTGAAATATACCCAGCTACATGTACATGGTACACTTACAGTGACTACTGTTACCATGGCTACATTCCTTTTTTTTTTTTACCCTCTCCATTGTATCACATTGTGTTTCTGTGTTGTACCATGAGTCCTGACATTGTAACACTAATTAATACTGCTGTGTGATTTTAGACTTTTAGATATTGAAAATAGCTTGCTTGGAGTGCCATCCATCCACAGGCATCGCTTTGTTCCTTACAAGAAAATACAGGTACACAAATTATGTAAATTTGTAGTTTTATTTTATAAAGCTACAAAGAATGCATGCCATATGCACAAAAATGCAAGAAATATGAGATAGTATTGGGGTGGTAATGATAAAATGGCTTCCCAGTTGCCATCGTGCAGATTTTTTGCAGATACAGTACCGCCTGGAATTATTGAAGCATCGGGTCGCGGTCAAACCGCGATATTGCCGCGGTCATTGGACGCGGTATTACCTCACTATGGACGAGGTTTTACCGCGGTCAAATTATTCACCGCAGTGAAAGCCGCGGTCAAAATCTGCGGTCAAATTATTCACCGCAATGCAAGCTGCGGTCAAAATCCGCGGTCATGACACAATACTATGTATAAGTTTAATAAAACATACATGTACATGTTTCAAACGGCAGGTAGAGAAGCACACTTCAATTTCTTTTATTTTCGCTTCATTCAGAACTCTAACGGCGGGTAGAGAAGCACTCATCGGTGAAACTAAGACACAACGATGAGTGCTTCTCTACTCGCCGTTTGAGTTCTGAATGAAGCGAAAATAAAAGATTCTAAAGTCTTAGGTTCACCGATGAGTGCTTCTCTACCCGCCGTTTGAGTTCTGAATGAAGCGAAAATAAAAGATTCTAAAGTCTTAGTTTCACCGATGAGTGCTTCTCTACTCGCCGTTTGAGTTCTGAATGAAGCGAAAGTAAAAGATTCTAAAGTGTTAGTTTCACCGATGAGCTAGTGCTTCTCTACCCACCGTTTGAGTTCTGAATGAAGCGAAAATAAAAGATTCTAAAGTCTTAGGTTCACCGATGAGTGCTTCTCTACCCGCCGTTTGAGTTCTGAATGAAGCGAAAATAAAAGATTCTAAAGTCTTAGTTTCACCGATGAGTGCTTCTCTACTCGCCGTTTGAGTTCTGAATGAAGCGAAAGTAAAAGATTCTAAAGTGTTAGTTTCACCGATGAGCTAGTGCTTCTCTACCCACCGTTTGAGTTCTGAATGAAGCGAAAATAAAAGATTCTAAAGTCTTAGTTTCACCGATGAGTGCTTCTCTACTCGCCGTTTGAGTTCTGAATGAAGCGAAAATAAAAGATTCTAAAGTCTTAGTTTCACCGATGAGTGCTTCTCTACTCGCCGTTTGAGTTCTGAATGAAGCGAAAGTAAAAGATTCTAAAGTGTTAGTTTCACCGATGAGCTAGTGCTTCTCTACCCACCGTTTGAGTTCTGAATGAAGCGAAAATAAAAGATTCTAAAGTCTTAGTTTCACCGATGAGTGCTTCTCTACTCGCCGTTTGAGTTCTGAATGAAGCGAAAATAAAAGATTCTAAAGTCTTAGGTTCACCGATGAGTGCTTCTCTACAGATTACCCGCCGTTTGAGTTCTGCATGAAGCGAAAATAAAAGATTCTAAAGTGTTAGTTTCACAGATGAGTGCTTCTCTACAGATTACCCGCCGTTTGAGTTCTGAATGAAGCGAAAGTAAAAGATTCTAAAGTGTTAGTTTCACCGATGAGTGCTTCTCTACTCGCCGTTTGAGTTCTGAATGAAGCGAAAATAAAAGATTCTAAAGTCTTAGGTTCACCGATGAGTGCTTCTCTACCCGCCGTTTGAGTTCTGAATGAAGCGAAAATAAAAGATTCTAAAGTCTTAGTTTCACCGATGAGTGCTTCTCTACTCGCCGTTTGAGTTCTGAATGAAGCGAAAATAAAAGATTCTAAAGTCTTAGGTTCACCGATGAGTGCTTCTCTACCCGCCGTTTGAGTTCTGAATGAAGCGAAAATAAAAGATTCTAAAGTGTTAGTTTCACCGATGAGTGCTTCTCTACAGATTACCCGCCATTTGAGTTCTGAATGAAGCGAAAGTAAAAGATTCTAAAGTGTTAGTTTCACCGATGAGCTAGTGCTTCTCTACCCGCCGTTTGAGTTCTGAATGAAGCGAAAGTAAAAGATTCTAAAGTGTTAGTTTCACCGATGAGTTCTTCGCTACCCGCCGTTAGAGTTCTGAATGAAGTGAAAATAAAAGATTCTAAAGTCTTAGTTTCACCGATGAGTGCTTCTCTACAGATTACCCGCCGTTTGAGTTCTGAATGAAGCGAAAATAAAAGATTCTAAAGTGTTAGTTTCACCGATGAGCTAGTGCTTCTCTACCCGCCGTTTGAGTTCTGAATGAAGCGAAAATAAAAGATTCTAAAGTCTTAGTTTCACCGATGAGTTCTTCGCTACCCGCCGTTAGAGTTCTGAATGAAGTGAAAATAAAAGATTCTAAAGCGGTGTTGAATAAAGAATGAAAAGAACGCCGAGTCATCTCGCGAAACTCGCACGTTTGTGATTATGACTGCTACATGAACATACATTGTATTATCTTATATTCATACTAAAGTAAATGATTTTGGCGTGATAAAAATCTCAGCGGCCGTGGCTGCGGCCGCGACCGGGTCCGCGACCGCGGCCAACTAATTACCGCAGTTGACCGCGGTTTTACCAAGGTATTACCGCGGTAATCACTGCGGTCATTCTGAGGTCAAACCACGGTATTACCGTGGTCATTGGACGCGGTCAAACCACGGTAAATGCTTCAATAATTCCAGGCGGTACTGTATGATAATGGACGGTGGAGCGAAATTTAAGTGCAGGGGCTAAAAATTGTCATTGAACCAGTATGACCAAACTTCTTAAACTGACTAAGAAGTAAATCTGAGGCAATTTTTTTTTGCCAAAAAAGTGGGGGTGGTGATATCTAAAATTTAAAAAAATATCATTCATAGGCACTTTAATGTAAAACTTAAAGCCAGATTTGTAGCTTATGGCACAAGAAAACCCTACTATATTTTACAGTTGCCCAGCAACTTAAAAATGTAATGACAGCCTTGCCATCCCTTACTTCAACAAAAATGACAGCCCTGCCATCCCTTACTTCGACAAAAATGACAGCCCTGCCATCCCTTACTTCAACAAAAATGATAGCCCTGTCATCCCTTACTTCAACAAAAATGACAGCCCTGACATCCCTTACTTCAACAAACATGACAGCCCTGCCATCCCTTACTTCAACAAAAATGATAGCCCTGTCATCCCTTACTTCAACAAAAAAAATCTGAATTTTAACGAGACCTGAAACAACCATAGGGGCTGATCAAGTTTAAAGTTTTATTTTATTTACACTGATTCTAGTTATAGAAGATATATAGGTATAGTAAGTAACAAAAGAAAAAAAGTGATTAGTGTGCAGTGGCTAAAGTAGCTGTAAAGCTTTTGAGTTGGTCACTGATCAAAGTCAGGACCCAGCAAAACAACAGATCGAATTGGACTTTAGTGTGTTAGTTTTTACAGGAGGAAAACTGGAGAACCCAGAGAATATTAATAAAATTAACTTTGGTATTTATCTAGTGATAATCTTAGTTTAAAACAGGAGCATGAGCTCCTGTTATATAATATATTTTTTTGCTAGGCTTACAGTATATCAATTTTCTGTGCCTCGTGTTTTGTAGGACAAAGAGACAGAAGATGTGTACTGCTTCGCTCATGTTCTCTATGAGATGGCATTCAGTGAGCCATTGAGGACAACCATTCTACACCAAGTTCCTCCCACATGCTCTCCCAATTTAAGTACGTATAAGATCCCATTCCATCTTACTTGTGCACAGATGTAATCTGTGGATATACAGGGTTCACAGTCCCATGAGAAACTTTATATGTTATTAAAGCTGATTACTCTTGATAATTAATGTGCATAAGTTTATAGAGGACTAATAAATCCTGAAATGAGATCATAAATACATTGTCGTTCCCTATGACTACTTTTTCTACTTTTCTTTTTTTTTTGGGGGGGGGGGGAGGGGGAGAGTGAACATAGCTCACTTGTTTGTGGAAGAAAGTGCCTAGCACCAGCCTTCTATACAATGTGTGGGATGGGTTAAACATACTCCGAAAATACATGCAGGCTATAAAGGTATTTTCAGATCACCTCAATCCTATTTTGAACACACACAACAACCAGTAACTAAAAACACAGGGCCCCTAAGGGCAACTTGTGAATGGTCAGTGAGCAATTTTTCCATTTACTTAAAATCATGTGACCGATGACGTCATCGTTATGTCATCACCACTAAGTGATTTGTGGGGACCCAATACCATTCCTGTCCAAGTTTGAACTGTCTGGCATTAGAAATGAGGGAGATATGGGCATGTACTTAAAATCATGTGCCTGATGACGTCATTGTTACATCTCATCACGAAGTGATTGATAGGGATGCACTACCATGTATGTCCAGGTTTGAGCCATGTGCCAGTAATATTAAGCGAGTTAGCCATGAAAATATCATATCCCAAACATATTCTGAACATTGTACGAATTTTGCTAACATACATCTTCGGAAAAAGATACGGCATTCGGAAATGAAAATCCACCTAACCCAGATAACTCGTTCGTGCACATGCGTGCATTCACAAGTTAAAATAACATCCTAGATATTCAACTGGAAATATCATATCAAAGCTATGTTGTACAGTGTAGCTATCTGATTTTTTTTAATGGGACCTGAAACAATCATAGGGGCTGATCAAAGTCAGGAACAGGGTAAACCACTGACAGATCAAGTTTGATTTAGCTTTCATGTTGGTTTTGGTGGAGGGAGGAAAACCAGAGAACCCGGGGAAAAACTCTCGGAGCAAGTGCGAACTCAACTCACATGTTACTGTGGTTCAAACCCTGTCCATAGAGAGGCAAAGTACTTAACCATGTGTCCCTCCCCCCAGCTCCCTCGTATCATGGCAAGCTTGACATGAAAAGATTGCAAACTCGTTATACTAACTTTTACTCCATTTACAAGCCGATTTATAATGTTGTGGCACGAGTTACCACACATCTACTGATACAAACCTGTAAATGCAGCAGTTAACAAATGAAGGGGTGAGCATGAAAACGGCCTATGTGACTTTTTAGTGATTTTTTTTTTCAAAATCGTCAAATTTGCCTGGAAATTTCTATACAACCAGTTTAACAACTGTGTATTACTGTTTTGCCATTTATATCGCGATTACACTGGTAAAAACCTAAAAAAAATCACATAGAAACAACTACAAAATTATGCATATATATATATATCTAGGACTAGTTCGTGTTCGGTTGAACGCTTTTACTAATATGATTATTACCGCTATGAACAATCTTTTGTTTTTCTGTGGAATAGTTTTTAAACATGAAATCTGCCTACTTCAAAGTGACAAAGTCCAGCCATAAACTAAAACTCTACAGCACAGATGCATAATAGAACAAGATCGGGTTAAGTCTTCGATCAAGAGAAAGTGACAATTCCGATAAACAGGAGAATAAAAGTAACGTACTGCTCAACCGAATATGAACCAGTACTAGATATGCATAATTTTAGAGTCCCATGGGGAGACGAAAGCATCGTTGTAAAGCAAACATTGACTGTTTCTATGTGAAGAATGTTTAGTTTTTACCGGTGTAATCGCAATATAAATGCCAAACCAGTAATAAACAGTTGTTAAACTGGTTGTATAGAAGTTTTCAGGCGACGATTTTGAAATAATAACTAAAAAGTCACATAGGCCGTTTTCATGCTCACCCCTTCAAATAGTTCTCACATATCAATTCATTGATCTCACAGTTGTAAACTTAGTTTACGGAATGTTGGTGTTTCTCGGGTGAGTGTCTAATATTCTTCCTCTAACGATTTCAATAAATGTTACTTCTATATTCTTTCCAGAATCTATATTAGAATCCATTCTCGGTGAAGAGGCAATGAGTAAAACAGGTCTACCATCTGTAGAAGATCTTCTAGAGCTACCGTAAGTATATAGTAATGTACATTCTATGGTTTAACCAAGGTATAATTTTGACAGAAATTAATATCTTAAAACATTTCAGGGATATAAGTAATTTAATTATATGGCTAGGTAATTTTGTGAGCCATAATTGGTCAGTTCCCAGTCCATTTATAACTTCCCATATAGGCCGCGAAATTGAACAAACAAGTATAATAATTACTAGAGGTATTGACTGAAAATCAGTAGTGATTCCTTAAAATTAGCCCTTAAAATTAACATACAAAAAATTAAATAAGTTCTGCCATTTTATTTCTCTGTTGCATGTCTACATTTTTGTATGAAGAGAAAATCTGAAATCCTGGATCCCCCACAACCTCCACTATGTACAGACGGCTCACGTCTTGTAATTCGTAATGTCAGGTACATGTACAGGGGATATGCTGTCCTGACAATCGAAAAGCTGAAACGGCTTCTAATTGCGGATCACTGTGTTTTCTTTTTACTGGAGGTGTGATTACTTTTCCTTGGTATGTGTGACGTACGATGTCGGGAAATTTGCACTGAATTGAGCCGCCACACATGCTCGCTTTATCAGCGGAGAACCGATTATTTTTCGAACTTGAAAACTTATTTTCTCTTTATAGGTGCACAACACAGAGAGATAAATATCATAACTTATTTCTTTCGAATACATCTTTGTATAGTTGTTGGTTGATTTAGGGTATACCACTGATCAAGACCCAAGACTAAAAAAAATATATTAAATTGTTCAAAAAAGTATTAAAGAAAGACCAAAATGTTTTATGTAGGTATTCAGTTGAATAACAAGATTACTGATTCACCTTTTCTCAAGATTTGCTTTGTCCCGGTCTTGCATATACATTGTATGCACGGCATACAACGAAATAGCTACATGTACTTAACACAGAGATATCACAACATGAAGAGAACAAAGAAGTATCCAATGGGACACAGTCAAGTTCATCTGTACATCTATAAGATGACATGCAGAGCAAAATAACATCTATTGGTTTTAACGATTGATGATTATTTTGGTGCCAAACGTGATGTCATAACACATGGCTATCGACCAATCAGATCATGCGTTTTCCACTGTTGACTGTATGCAATAGATACAATATTTGCATAATATGATCTGTAATGGACCTTTATGATTTATAATTCCATATAGATTGGACACAAATATTGTATCTTACTTGTGAAATGAAACTGTATAATATTTAATAGTCTTTAACAAATTTATGAAATTTTGATGGGAAACGTAAAAATTAGAGTTCTGCTCCATAGTTTACGTCACAAAATGCGCTGATCCATCTAAGACCATCTGATAAATGGGCAATCCCTTTATGTAGGACGACACAAATTTTTACCAAAAATACAATAGAATACAACACAATACAATTCAATACAACAATAGAACGCAACACAATACAATAGAATAGAATACAATTTGGTAGCAATTCGTGTCGTCCTACATGAAGGGATGGCCCATTTATCAGATGGTCTCAGATGGATCAGATGGATGCTTCAGTACTGGAGTTTTACCTTGACATTTCACCGACCAGGATAGGGGAAGTCAGAGATCGGTTGTGAGGCATCCCTCAAACAGACACTAGCATAGTGCTTGTTGGATACAACACTGATTAATAAAACATCAGACAGTGTGAGTTGTATATCTAATAAAACACTGATGTTTTATTAATCAGTGTAATCACTGTTGTAAGGGGATATATTGTTTCGGGAGCCACAACTCAAAATGCGCTTCCCGAGGGAAGATGGCTGTATTCGCAGGGCGATAAGGTGGTATCATTCAGCGCACATGATTGGCTGGTACTCTTTAGTTATGAATTATTAATGAATTTTACAAATATACATAACATTATATACATAGAGGATATTATACGGTGGTGAGAATATATGAAGTTTATCCTCGAGAGTCGAAAACATTTTACGAGTGAGCTCAGCGAACGAGTGTAATGTTTTGGACTCGAGGATAAACTTCATATCTTCAAACCACCGTGTAATTTTCTTTTTATTATATGGACAATTAAACTGCTGGGGAGTTTCATCCGGTTTTCTTGTCTCTTCGTTGCAGTCGAGAATTTTAGATCGTATTTGGCTTTTTGTGCTCGGAATATTCATTGTCATGCAGCCCATTTAAGCTGTTTACATCTTCCTCTGTGATTTTCACAAACCTGCCGCCATCTTCGTAGTTCAAAAGGCGGCAAACGTGATGTCATCGACTAGTGAGAATATGGAAAATACGCCACTCAGTACCCGGATGTAGTTTTGTTTGAGTTCTACAAGTGGTTTATTTCTCAGTAAAACACTATAGTTCATATAATAAATGTGGTTTACAGCACAAGGCTAAACATTGCAAAGGCTAGCTACCTTTTATTAACACTTTACCAATTATACTTATAGGATTCATCCTTGCCCAATATGGAAAATATTCAAGTCTCAACTTTTATTACCGTTTTCATTGAAGTGCGACCCTGAAAGTTTCAAGTCTCGTTTGTAAAATTACATTTAGCCGACCGTTAAGCACAATTTAACTAAGTGTAGGCAGTAAAAGCTTTGTGTGAAACTAGACAGACTAGACTGGCTCCACGTTTGATTAACGGTCGGCAAATGCAATTAAATTTATTTTCCGAAAGAGAGTTGAAACTTTCAGAGTCGCACTTCAATGAAAACAGTAATAATATTAGCCTCAACCTTCGGTCTCGCCCAGTATTGAAATTTTGCCATATTGGGCATGAATGAATCCAATACGTGTATAGTACCCAATTTACAGTACATTTAGAGACATTGAATGCATGCATATATATAGGTATCTCTCATCTGTGTTTGTTCTGCAGGTTTTTCAATTCTGTGAGTCTACCACCAACAGAGAAACCACTAATGAAGGTGATCTCCTTTATTATCTCAGGTTGGAAATAGTCTAATGCATGGTGCTTTTTCCGCTCGTATTGTGAAATATTTCCCTTGTAATGTTATTTTTTCGTACCAAAGATCCCAAGCAAGTTGAAAGAATGCATCAAGGCTGCAAAAGAGAAGGCTGAACAACGATTAAAGGAAGACCAGAAATTTGTAAGTCCACGCTGAAAATCTGTTGACATTTTTAACCATTAGGTGGATTAGGCGTAGTGCAGTTTAATACCACCGTATCGTGATTAACTCTTTCAGGCCCAAGTTTTTGGAACCAATTTTTAGCTATTTCTAGACCGAAAAGAACCCCCCCCCCCCTAAGTAAACTACAGTCATTGTTTCCATGGAATTTTCAACTGACCTACAATACTGGGGGCTCAAAGTTTTTAGACGGCCATTTTGAAAGCAGTTGTGGATTACTTAACGGAGCTGGCGGGAGGTTTGTTTGGAGGAATACAGAGAATTTCAGGCTTTTTAAAGCCTTTTTCACCATTTATAGAGTGCTGGAGGACATCATTAAGTCTGATGAGAGCTTCAATCAGCACTTTCTCAAAGAACCGAGTCTGTGCCAGTTTATGGTGATGGAGAAAGAGCCTCATTTGCCACTCGTGAATGTGCCAGGACGTCTTCTGTCACTTTAGCATGGGCTTTATAAATGGGGGTCTGGAGCCACCTATCATAGCTTTTTTGGAATATTGGACAATATTTACTTGCCATTGATTCCAATATGAAGGTATTAGGTCAAAATGGCTTTAGACTTAGTATATATTTTGAAGAATGAAGATGGGGGAAGGGCCATGTCGCTGTTTGGTAGGATTTCCCGGCATGCTTTGCGGTCATTATGGATGAATTTAGCTTGCTGTGAAGTGCTTGTGGACAGAATGGCTTGGTTCTGGGCAAGTTTAGGTGTTGGCAGACAGAAAGTGAGGTTAGTACAAACATGAAACTCTAAATGTTATGTGAAATATGCATTTTTGAGAGAAAATGTAGAATCTGAGGAGAAATAATTATTTTTGGAAGTGCTATTTTAGTCTTTTTTTTCTGAAATGAAATAATGTAACGTGTAGTTAACTTATTCAAAGAAAGGAGGATTTAGATGAAATTATTCTTTGTTAACATGCCCAATGCAGTTCACTAGGATCACTTGTCTATACATTATGGTTTGTGGGAATCTCAGGGCCTAGCTCTTTCAACTTTGTCAGACTGAAACTCCCAAATCAAGTAACCAGTAAAATACGGAAAATTCCGTATTTGGGCATGAAAGGGTTAATCACCAAATACTCTGTATTTCTACAAAACAAAAAACTCCCCAGAATTTTAACGAGACCCGAAATAACCTCCTCAAACTCATGAATAATTCATGAAATATTCATCCAATGGAGGGACTGTATTTGGTCACATGCATGGGTCTTGAAACCCGGTCAAACCCTTGTTCGAAGCTTCGTCCGGTGGATGTATCTTGACATCCATTGAAACACCAGTTCCAAACGCACTAGTGTTTGATCAACTATTTCCAACTCTAGTGATCAATATTTCTTATTAATCATGATATTCATGAACCACTAACTACTTACATACTGATAACCTACAAGTAAGGAGTGAAGAAGTAAAGAAACGACTTAGAAAGAAAAAGTGTGCCTCCGCTGGAGTTTGAACCTCGACCCTTCCAACTGCTAGTACTAACTCTTGGCTACTACAGACACTACTGAGTACGCTAGTTGAAAACACTGCCAGCAAAAAAACAATAAGCCATCTATGGTATTTAGGGCCGAATCGCACTGGGACAAGTTCTGTCAGTTTTACATAAAAAGCTGTCATCGCTACACTTGTCACAGTGCGATTGCCTTTTGTGAGATTGTAGAAAATTCCTAAGGACGACAAAACTTCAACGTTTCCGAATGTTTCACTGGACCTGCCTCAAAGCAGGACAATGCAGGACAACATTTTAACACAGGCTATTGTTTTTTAAATTAAACTGTCATATTTGTCATATTATAATTAGATTACGTGGTGAACCGTGACCTCGTGTTGTTCTTGAGAAAGAAAAGGTAAACATTTTGACGTCTGTGAGAAAACTAGAAATCCTAGTGGTGCATTTCAATTGTCAAAGTTGTCAGGGTTGTTTGGGCAAAATATTTTTGCCGCAACATTTCAAATGTTATCCTTTAGTGCAATTCGGCCCTTAATAATATACCGGCAACAGTCAAACAATACTTGCTAATGATGTTTGAAAAGAAGCGTATGTAAATATTCGGTTTAGCCATTTGCATGAGAAGTCATTTCAAACACTGGGTTTCATTTGTTTTCTCAATATTTGGACCCCTGATGAAACACTCCAATTCGTGTTTGAAATAGTACATCAAAATCAGGATTGGAATTGGGCATGTTGTTTTGTGGAGAAAAACCGGAGAACCCAGAGAAATAACCTCAGATTAAGGGTGATATGCCAACATACTCAACTCGCATATGGCGCCGCGATCAGGAATCAAACCCGGGTCAGAGGTGAAGTGCTTGCCACTTGTGCCACCCAGAGTGGCTTCCCAACAGAGAAACGTCAGTTGTCATTTTACAGCTGAGAGTCCCACTTTAAAATTTGAGATAATGATTGGCTTTTAAAAATCAGGTTTAGGTAGGGCGAGCTGTAGTTTGATTCAAGTAAAACCCTTCACCATGTTTTGTTTTACATTCATACTTAGAAATAAGATATAAACGCGCACGTATTTGTATGTTGCCAGCGAAACAATGGAAGATATTAGTTACTAGCTTTTGAGCTGGCTTAATCTCTGGCCAAACTATCGAACACCCCAACGGCTGAAACCGAGCCTAATGTTGGATAAAGATTGCTCATGTTCGATCAAATGCAAATCCTCTCTGGGGCATTATTTTATTGTAGGTATTTTAGTATTCAGTTATGATGTTTGTTTTGTTTTGTGGTTTCTCTCACAGCTTCGACAGTTCAGAAGAGCATCCAAAGCGCATGCACATCATATGTCTGAAGAGGAAAAGAAAAAAAGAAAGAAGTCTGCCAAAAAGGTAAGATCAACTGCTACTGTAGTGTATTCTCATCTGATTGAAGTTCACAACGGTGGTCAGGTAACTGCCAAAAATTAAAAGGAGGAGGAAGAGAGGGGGAAGGAGGAGTAAGGGGGGAGGGAGAGAGGGGGAAGGAGGAGTAGGGGGAAAGGAGGAGGGAGAGAGGGGAAAGGAGGAGGGATAGCGGGAAGGAGGAGGAGGGGAGGTGGGAGAGAGGGGGAAGGAGGAGTAGGGGAGGACGGAGAGAGGGGGAAGGAGGAGAAGGGGAAAAGAAGAAAAAAAGAAGGGGGAGAGGGAGAAATGAGGAGGGATAGGGGAAGGAGGAGGAGGGAGAGAAGGGGAAATGAGGAGGGAGAGGGGTAGGAGGAGTAAGGGAGAAGGAGGAGTAAGGGAGGAGGGAGAGAGGGGATGGGGAAGGAGGGAGAGATGGAAGGAGGAGGAGATGGAGAGAGGGAGGAGGAGTAGAATATGTAGTTCTCTTCTTATCCTTTCCCCTCCTCCACCACCCTGCGAGGCAGGTTAAATCTAATAGTAATACCACACTATAAGTGTTACCATTACGCTTCTGGACACAGTTGTTCAAAGCAAGGGGAAGTGCTACCCTGTGATTAGATAGCTACCCGAGGTAGCTATCTGTACAGCTTACATGCAATAACAGATTTAGTACTATCCTAGAGATAAAGTTAACCTTGTTTCAAGCAACTGGGTCCTAATGTTTTCTGGGCAATTACGTCAGACTAACTCTAAGTTAATGTGTTTCTATCTTTCTTTTCAGTCTCACAAATCAGACTCCGCTGCACCAGCTTCTTCAGGTATTAATGACTTAGAACTCATTTTATTGTTCAAACTCGAAATCCTTGTTGTTTTGTTTGAAGTATACAGTATAACTTACTTGTCGTGTTTCCCTATAAATTATACGAGCATGCACTGACACTAAATACGACTGAAAGACTGTGTATGGCTATCATGCAGAGTACTTCTGTGGGTGATCTGAGATACCGTTTCCTACTCTGCCTTCCCCCTCAATGCGCTTTTATCTTGCCCCATTCTCCCGTGCTCCGTTCTTCCGAATACCCCGGAAAAAAACGAAACGCGGGTTACGCTATCGTTAATAGTACAACTGATAAACCAGCATAAGATATACTCGTTAATTCAAGACTGGCAACATAAAAATAATACAAACTAATTCCCAATATATCTAATCAAAATATCAACTGAGCTAAGCGCCTTACAGTTAAAGTACAACTGATAGTCGTAATCAAGCTATGATACTAGCGTAATACTCATTAATACACAAGTTAACTGGCAACATAACATACTTACAAGTATATTTAATTAAAAGACCAGTAGATAAATACAGTCCTCTAGACTGGGCTTTACCAACTGAGCTAAGCGGCTTACAGTTAATAGTACAACTGATAGTGATAATCAAGCCATGATATTAGCATAATATTCATTAATACACAAGCTAACAAGACTGGCAACATAAAATACTTACAAGTATATATAATCAAAAGGTCGGTAGATTAATACAGCGCTCTAGACTGGGCTTTACCAACTGAGCTAAGTACATGTACCTTATGCTAATAGTACAACTGATAGTGATAGTCAAGCTATGATACTAGCATAATACTCATTAATACACAAGTTAACTGCAGTAGAAAATACATACAGCATACGAACCAATCAGTTTACGCCACGCATGCCCAGATCGAAGCCTCGCTCGTTCGCAATATGGCATTAAAAACTCGTGAATAAAACGATATCATGCTCTTAACATGTAATAATCTCTATATAACTCATAGAAGCAACACTCAAATCAGGAAATATTCAGCTATTCACTTGATGTAGAATCGATATTGATGATTTAAAAAAACGTTAGTTGCACTTTAAAGCCCAGTCTACACGACAAGTATTTTGGGCACGGCGTGCTAAATATTTTTGGCACGGCATCCCTTATTTTTATCGTGTAAATGGACTCGTCCTGCATACACGTTCCTGAAATCTAGGCGTGCCTAGACCCTGTGAAAAAGTTCTTCTCAGCTCCCCTGTTTGGAGTGCCGTGCCAAGGTAGGGGTGCCGTGCCAAGTTAGCAGTGCCGTGCCCAAGTTAGGAGTGCCTTGCCCAAGTTAGCAGTGCCGTGCCAAGTTAGCAGTGCCGTGCCAAGTTAGCAGTGCCGTGCCAAGTTTGTAGTGCCGTGCTCAAAACACTTGTCGTGTAATCCGGGCTTTAAAATACCACACGTATTGTTATGCCGCATGTACCGACTCAGATGGCAAAAATAGTAATATTCTATTGTCATCCGACCCACGTCACGTTGTGAGTTCATAGTTCCACAGCGCTCTCCCCCTTAGTTACTGTTGCTATGTCCCACAAGCTGTAACTTTAACCCGAAGGAATTCAAAACAAACGCAACATTGTGAATGATTTACCGATTTCCTATCTTTCGCTGAATTTCTTAAATCTTTGCGATGACCTCAAGTTTGTGTTTTCATCTGACGAGCTGGTGGGACAAGATGGCGTCGATATTTTCTCGGGGGAACATTGCTGCGTTCCGATTGGTCTAAAGTGTGTTTAATTGACAGGTGTGGAACTATGAATCATTCAGAACCCTCCTAAGGAAACCATGTTTTTTAAATCATAAGAGCATTCTCTCAGGCTAAGTTCGTGACTTGTTCGCTTTTATTGACGGAAGACGAAATACGTTTGCTTTCAAGTCAGGGTGAGAAGTGTATATCGTACGACCTCCTTATAAGGAAGCACAATAGGCCGTCATATGTACGTGTAGAGGGTTACTAAAGTGCGGGATGGAGGTCACTGATGTTCGCACAGGAGACTCATCCCAGCTTTCGATTGACCGTTAGTTTTCTAAAATGGCGTAGGAAAGCGGCCATGAATCTTTTCTAGTCCAACACTAAACCCTAACCATCAGTAAACAAGTTCCCAGGTAAACGACGAGGTCTCACCCACCTAGAGCTAGGGTTCACAGGTAAACGAGTTCTCACTGGGCTAGGATTTATATGCAAATGACGAGTTTTAACCAAATATAGAGGGGGGAAATCAAAAATTGAGAATAAGAAAAAATCGTTCAGGGGTTAGAACACGAGTCCTCAGATTGTAGACCAAGTGTGGTAACCACTACGCTAAGCGACCATCGATACTCGGTTTGTGACCAATTTTAATACATAACACTACCCGCAAACTGCAAGTCTCCTTTGCGTACATCAGTGACCTCCCTCGTGTACTTCAGTGACCCTCTACACGTACATCCTTATAAGGAAGTCGTACGACAGATACTCTTGGTCAGGGTCGGAACTTGCGGTAAAACAATAATTTATCCGTTACGCCCAGACATGTACGTCAATCTCTCTTATCCACCCCGTCTGACATTCATTTCCTCTTTCTCTTGCCTTATCCAATGGAGAGCATGATGTCTCCCAACAGACCTAACGCTCAACGTAAGTTTGCTAATAACCAGCGCTGAATTCCTAATTTCTTACTTTGTTTTTTAATTCTCAACCTTATTGTATCAGACCAAAACCGTAGTATTAATTTTCCAAGATAGAGCCGAGCGCTCAGGAGAACTAAGTTTAGTAATTTAGCATTGAGAAGTACTGTAGTTAGTTTTTAAATAGTGCTTTGTTTTCTAGTACGTCGTCAAGTACCTTGCTAGACAGAGATTCCTCCCTTCCTTTTACCGAGAGAGAAAGGAACCTGCGCTCAACCGAGAGTATGCGTCTCGGTACGTCGAAGCTAATGAATGGCGGAAAGATTGACTAGTAAAGAAGACGATGAGAATTGCTTTACTGCCGAAGCGGGTACATTTACTTATAGTTCACAAGACAGTCTACTGTGTTCATCGTTGGAAAATAGAGACGAAAGTCGACCAAAATACGCAGTTTATGTTCAAACAGGTGTTCTGTTGGCAGTACGGCAATTAGCAAATTTCCTCTGGTTTTCCGTGGTGTGGACTCTTATTTACCACGATTTACGTCATCACATGGTCAAAATTTGTTGTACCGCGCCTTGTGAGTCCACAACAAATTTTGACCATGTGATGACGTAAATCGTGGTAAATAAGAGTCCACACCACGGAAAACCAGAGGAAATTTGTTTTTTACAACAATATTAGAAAACGTACAAGGAAGTTTCGTTACAACGCGTGACAGCTTTGAAAGAGCCAGCGTTGTCTATAACTTTCTCGCGTCTGCACCGTTGTCTGGACTCTCATTTACCACCGTACTTCAACCAATCAGATCGCGAGATTACCGGCAGTTGTGGTAAAAACGTATTTCTCCTGAGACAAAGTGGTACAGAGCTTGAGTTTGGTGGACGGATAACTTTTGCATTCCGGCTCTTTCTAGACCCATATCACCTCGGTTGACCTTTCAAGCTCCTCCGAGCAAAGTCTTCACCGCGCGCACACACCCTGATATGATCAGCCGACTCGTAAAACGGCCAGCGTTTGAACTCTATGCGACATGCGTAAAATTTAAACAAATTATAAACCGTTTCCTATTTAACTTATTCGTCCACAGTTGTGGACAGCGGGTGTCGGTTGCGTGCAGAAGTAAAGATCTCACTCCCTCTCTCCCTTTCGTCTTGAAAGGGGCTAAGGAATCTCTGTCTAGCATGGTAGTCATCAGGTCTTCTTAATTGTGAGGTGCTAAAACTGAAGCAGTTAGCAGTCTCGAACTGTATAATAATAAATAACTCCAGTAAAGAAGAAAGGGAATTATCGGTTTACATAATTGACGTCATAGTTTAAACGTGAGTACGTTTCAGTGAGCGCTCAGTTGCATTTTGGGGGAAAAAATCCGGATAGGCAAGTTTCGTATTCTCATGGACGAGCTCGAACGAGCACTCACTGGAGGCTCATGCCGGGTATTCTATTCTTATTCTAAATAGGTTTTAGCGAGTTCCCCCGCATGAGCCTCCAGTGAGTACTCGTTCCAGCTCACGAATATTGCCTATCTGTTTTGTTCTGACGTCACAACCCGTGTGTCACAATCAAACAGAAAGGAATATAAATTGCATAAGTATTAGGATGTTTATCAAGACTGAACTCTTCAAAAATGTGAACGCGAAAGTCTCCTCTTTCCTTAATTCTTAGGTCGTGTTTTGGGAATATCTATTCAAAATTCGAAGTTCTTAATTTCTGCCTTACTCAAATATAGTTTTCTTTTCTAACCAGACTCCAAGTTTAACGAAAAACTGGTAATCATACATGTGTAAACTGTCTTGTGCTCTGCTATAATAGGTTCAGTGACAATGCGTACTCTACTGATTGCACACTAATGTGTTCACTATTAATCTTTCCTGCCTGACGTGTCATCCTACCAGAGATGGAACGTGTTTAGCCCACTTTGCGTTTAGCAAATGCACATTTTGGCCGAATTTCTCTAAGCCCGAAGAAAACGGATAGTTTTTTTGTTTTATTTTGACCACGTTTTCTCATGTTGAAGCAATATATCCGAGAAAGAACGTGGTATGCGACTTCATAAACTTGACTTACCTGAATTCAGTACAAGAAATAAAGTCCTCAAGTCCACACCCCTTCCATCGAGACTGTTAACAGTCTCTATTTCCGCTAATTTCTATATGAGCGCGAAGCCCGTATTAAAAATATAATTTAAAAAGCATTACTACCCGAAGCGTGTTATATGCTAAACCCTAATCCTAACCCTACACTTTCGTTCTGAACCTAATAATACTACTGGACGTGTTAATAGAAAACACGCTTCAAGTGTTAATGTTTTTTACGGGCTTCTCTGTACTAGTAGGGACGGCTTGCAGTCTAATAAGTGATGCATTCTTTTTCCCTTTGTCCCCCCTCCTCCTCTCCCCCCTAAATAAAAAGTAACTACATTGATGATCGTTAAAAATACGAAGCAAAATTAATGGTTGATTGGTACTCCCCGATTCTTGTAGGGACATGTTTTTAACTACATGCATACGTCGTCGTATCTGGTATAAACAAAGTCGCTTTTCCTGATATTTCCTCTTATTTCAACTGTTAATTTTTGTTCTAGTGTTTCGTTAACCTTTTCCTTAAAGTGCAAGTAACGCCATTAAACAACATTAACTATTTTTGCTCCAAATTCTATTTCTAATATACTTCAGTTGTCTAAATTAGTTTTCTTCGAGAGACTGGAGCAGCAATTCAACTAGAATAACTAGAATAAAAGTTAGCCGAATAACGGGATTGATTCATCTTGTGATGTCACAATGAAAACCTACGGGATTCTATTCTAGTAGTTTTCTCTAGGGAGGGAGTCGATTCATCTTATGACGTCACAGGATCCATGAAAACTAACCAAAATTAGGGATTAAATGCCAGAAATTTTACAAATCTGCAAAATTAATACCTTTTTGTGAGAAACAAACACAATAGTACAATATATATTTATATTTGTTTGGCATGATACTTGCACTTTAACTTTTTTGACGACTCACATTGGCATGTCATACAGAACACTGGTAATTTATTCTGTTTCTTTACCGAATCCACCCATCACATTTAGCTAACACTGAAAAACATGTATAACCCCTCTTCACCACTGATAATAATAGGATAATAACTGTAACAATACACTGGAAGAATCCAACCATTTAATACACACTTTGGAGAACTCTGTAAAATGTACAGATTTAAATAATGATTTGCGTAAGAACTATAGGAAAAGACAATACACTGCGGCAATGGGTATAAATCCTCTCGGACAATTTTACTTTAATGTGGCTTAAGTGCTGTGTGAGGTGTCCCAAGCAGAAAATATAGGAAACTGTGTCCTGTTGGACATTTTTATTGTGAAAACTTAAAACCCCATCCAGCCAATAGGAAAGGGGGAAGACAAAAGAGATTTGAATCTCAAGTATGACAACTTTCCTCACGGTTTATTTTTATTCAAATCAAACCAAAGTTTGTTTGATCAAAACTAAATTAAAACTTCAAAAGTTATCTAATGAAAGTGCGTCACTTCGATGGTCTTCTATTGAATTTATGAGTATCAACCAATGAAATTACGAGAAAGAAGAATAGAAAATTAACACCTTTTAACATTCTTACCGTTCAGTGCATCATTCTTAGCCGGATCATTACTTAAAGTACTAGTTAAAATATGAGCGACTGAATTGTTGTATCGGATATACAATGGCAAGCCGTTACGTTATCCGGTACAATTCCAACGCGAATAGTGTTATGTACTTATGATATGAACTATTTAAAATTGAAAACATTTCTGAAATTTTGATGAAAATCGTAAAGTAATAGCTTGCGTCACGGACATGTGTAGCGTCCACAAAAACAGGTCCCACATTGAAGAGACTCTGTATGCATTAAGACAGGAGTTCTACCTCGTCATTTTACCGGGCCCAGGATAGGGAGGTCAGTGATGGGATGCGCGACCTCCCTCGTAATAACGCTAGCATAGTCAGCATCTCGTATCATTTGATACAGGATTCTAGTTCGCTAAGTTAACAGGGCTTATTAGTGTTCTGTACATTTTATATAGAATCCTAATGGCGCTAACTACAATTTTGTGTCGTGTGTACAGGGGTATCCCTGCATTTAGATTAGTTAGCACCCTTATGAATTATGAATTAATGTTATAAGACATACGAGCATTTTAAAGAGTGTATAAATGCTTTAACAAATTAACGTTTTGTAAAATTCCCTAAATTTACTACTTTTTAAAATGTTTGTAAAATGTCTGCAATTTCGTACATTTACGCATATTGTAATAAATCTGTAAATTGTCAGACCTTTTCATAGTTCTTCAAACTCTGGTTGGATTTTCCAGTGATAAATAATTATAAATAATTACAAATAATAGTAATAGTCATAGTAATAGTAATAGTCATAATAATAGTAATAGTCATAATAATAGTAATAGTCATAATAATAGTAATAGTCATAGTAATAGTCATAATAATAGTAATAGTCATAATAATAGTAATAGTCATAGTAATAGTCATAATAATAGTAATAGTCATAATAATAGAAGTAGTAATAGTAATGATAATTGTAAAAATAATAGTTTTCAATATTAATATTGTAATAATCATAATATTTGTAATAATAATAGCAATAATAGTAATGATATTAGTTTATAATAATAATAATAACATTTAGTATAATTTTATCAGTGAATATAGAGATTCCCGTGCTCTAATTGGTCGAGAATTACGTCATATGTCGCTATATTCACCTGCAGAGCGCCTGGAGGTGAATATAACATACAGTACAAGGCATTTACCAAAATGGCCGCTCGCATATTTACCGATGTTTCTCACGAAGAAATAAATAATATGAAAGAAAAAGCTTTTCCAAAACCCACCAAAGAGGCAACTAAATAAGTATGGCTAAACTTGAAGCTTTCTTTAAATCCATAAGCCTTCACAAACAAAGTTTGTTAGCGAGTTTCGGGTTGAGTTAATTCGGTCCCTCGTGTCTTGATGAATCACAAACTTTCACAAGGAAATAGCGTCTACTTTGAGCAATAAATAACACAACAAAACCTTTTCCTACAAATTTGGAAACGGCTCGACTCAAAAAGAGTGTACTTACTTGAGTTATTTTCCTCGTGGTTCTTGATAGAAATGCAACAAGTTCTAGTTTCATTCAGGGAGCCGATTGATGTTAGTGTTATGCTCTTCTCTCGCCGCTCTCCATGTGTTCTCAAGCTTTATCTCGTATCGAAATTTGTCTCTTGATTTACCATTGTGGTGTGACTTAGAAATTTCCAAGCCATACTTTGTGATAGGTCTTGTGGTGTGGCTTGGAAATTTCCATACCACACTTTGGAATTGGTTTTGTGACAGTGTGACATGGAAATTTCCATGCCATACTTTGGGATTAGTCTTGTGGTGTGACTTGGAAATTTCCGTGCCATAATTTGTGATCGATCGTGTGGTATGACATGGAAATTTCCAAGCCACACTTTGGAATTGGCTTTGTGACGAGTAGTTGTGACTTGGAAATTTCCATGCCACACTTTGGGATTGTTTGTATACTAGAAATTATCCCCCAAAACATTCATCAGATAGATATTGCGAAGTTTCAGGCAATTGTTCCAATTGTTGTGTCGAGTTCGAAGACGTGAACGTCTTGAGTCCACAAATATCCGATCCTCTGAATTAAATCAAAGTTTGTCAGGATTTTAGCACTGAATTGTTTATAGTTTTTAGCTACATGGTCAGTTTGACAGGTCTTGCTATCGCTTTACACGGTCAGTTTGACACGTCTTACTGTCGCTTTGTGATCGATAGTCTTCAATCGTCCGATGTCGAATTTTTAACGAGGGTATTTATCTAGCCTAGAGCTAGCCACACTAAGGGTGCGTTTGATTGACCGTATTCCGGAATAAGAATGCACAGAACGATCACTTCACATTGCTTATATTGGATTTTTTTTAGCTACAGGAATACTAAATGCATCCTGAATATAATATGTCAGCAAGGCTTTTTAGCTTACAGTGCAAAATGTGCCTGAACCAGTGATTTCCAGCAACAGGCGCCATGTACAAAGCAACATGCACCATGCAATATGCACGAAGCAACAGGCACCATGTACAAAGCAACATGCACCATGTACAAAGCAACATGTACCATGCAATATGCACAAAGCAACAGGCGCCATGTACAAAGCAACATGCACCATGCAATATGCACAAAGCAACATGTGCCATGTACAAAGCAACATGCACCATGCAATATGCACAAAGCAACAGGCGCCATGCACAAAGCAACATGCACCATGCAATATGCACAAAGCAACAGGCGCCATGTGCAAAGCACCATGCAATTTGCACAAAGCAACAGGCACCATGCACAAAGCAACAGGCACCATGTACAAAGCAACATGCACCATGTACAGAGCAACATGCACCATATACAGAGCAGCATGCACCATGTACAAAGCAACATGCACCATGTACAGAGCAGCATGCACCATGCAATATGCACCAAGCAATATGCACCATGTACAAAGCAACATGCACCATGTACAGAGCAACATGCACCATGTACAAAGCAACATGCACCATGCACAAAGCAACATGCAATATGCACAAAGCAACATGCAATGTGCACAAAGCAACATGCAATGTGCACAAAGCAACATGCAATGTGCACCATGCAACATGCAATGTGCACCATGCAATATGCACCATGTACGAGACAATATAGTTTCAAATGGCTTTATCGGCATGGCAAAGGGTAAAACACAGCCCCCCTCCCCTCTAGGATTCTGGACTGGGATGACAGTTCATAAATTAGGCAATAGAAGTTCAGTCATTCAAAAAGTCTAGATAAAGAAATTGAGATGAGAAACCCAGTCAGGCAACTCGGACTTACATTTAATCAACAAATACTCAAATTTAGGATACTGAATTAGATGTTTGTGTTTCCATAATTCTTCGCCGTTCTAACTGTTAGAAAAGCTATTCAAAGGAACCGTTGAGGTACATGTGAGTAACCTTTGCGACCGTTTTGTCATCATTTTACCAGGTCCACCGTCGTCACCCCCACCTACCGCGCGCACTAACCCAGCCGGTAAGTGTTTTTCGCCCTCTGTTTGCCAAAAACATAGTTGTCCATTTGGCCATGTCTGGCATATCTCTGCTTGGTTGAAGTTAGTAGAGTGAAAAGCGTTGCATTCCAATGTTATTGCTTTTCTTTTTCTTCGTCACCGCCACCTTATGTATAAAGCCTATTTTTCACTAGCGACATAGGCACAAGCAACATACGCAGACGCAAGTAGAACAAGTACCGCTAATGATAAATACGGCACTGCGTCTGCTGCTTGTGCTTATCTCACACCTGTGAGTAGAACAAGTACCGTACTTCTTTGTAAAGCCTATTTTTCACTAGCGACATATATAAGCACAAGCAACATACGCAGACGCAAGTAGAACAAGTACCGCTATTGATAAATACGGCACTGCGTCTACGTATGTTGATTGTTCTTATCTCACACCTTAGCCTGATTTTCAGACGGTACAAGGTCGTCTGCTCACTTCCTCCCCGTCTGATGGACTTCATAGACTTTCATGTTCCTGACGTCATAATTTCAACCAATCAGAGCGAACTTTACACTTTTGGCAAAGTCTGGAATTTAAGGAATGTGCTCGCATATTTTTCTAAATGGCGTTGGGGAAGAACTTGAGTGTCGACCGAAGTTGTGAAGTTTTCAGGATTTCGAAGCTATACCAGAGCAGAAGGAAGCATTGGAATCGTTCATTAATTGAAACGATGTGTTTGTTAATCTACGTACGGGCTTTGGTAAATCACTAATCTTCCTCCGCTTTATATAGAGATCTCATGCAGATCTGAAACATTCTCCTAGCTTTTTGGCTTTTAGAAGACCAAATATTTCATGGAATATTATGATTTTTCTGCAGGAGTGAACACACATACTGAGTATGTTATGGAAAAAGTTTTATGGCACTTGGGTGAATATTTTTGTTTTCAGATATATAATTATTATGAACACACTTCCGTAAGTTCATGTACGGCAATGACATGTAAACTTTGTACAAAAAGTCCGATTAAAACAATCTCTGATACCAAAAAAACTACACTAGGGCAATTTCAGGGTCTTGTGTGACTAATAGGCATACATATCAAGCCTCAGAACGTTTTAAAAATAAAAGTAAAAGCGTAAAAGTTCTAAGATCAGTCATAAACTTTACGGCATGGAATCGAGTCTGATATTTCTTGTATGCATTCTCATACACTGTCGTGCAAATACTGCACGCAAACTTCCGTTTAAAAAGTTCCTGCTCTCCAAAGAACCACAGCAGCTCAAACAGGATACCATTCTGAGAAATCGACAGAAGTTTGGAGCTGTAGAATGTTTTCTCCAGTGCATGAAAGCTGATAGATCCAACTAGTAAAAGCCTTTACTGCACAACTGTTCTACACTTCACGCTTCAATTCATACGCGTGTTCGTATTGGCTTATTGTAAAAACAAAAGTTGATGACGTCAGAAACATGAAAGTCTATGAAGTCCATCCGACGGGGAGGGGGAGGAAGTGAGCGGACGACCTCGTACTGTCTGAAAATCGGGCTACTCACACCTGTGAGTAGAACAAGTACTGCTAATGATAAATACGGCACTACGTCTGCGTATGTTGCTTGTGCTTATCTCACACCTGTGAGTAGAACAAATACCGCTGATGATAAATACGGTACTGCTTCTGCGTATGTTGCTTGTTCTTATCTCACACCTATGAGTACAACAAGTACCGCGAATGGTAAATATGAAACTGCGTCTGCGTATGTTGCTTGTGCTTATCTCACATCTGTGAGTAGAACAAGTATCGCTGATGATAAATACGGTACTGCGTCTGCGTATGTTGCTTGTGCTTATCTCACACCTGTGAGTAGAACAAGTACTGCTAATGGTAAATACGGTACTGCATCTGCGTATGTTGCTTGTTCTTATCTCACACCTGTGAGTACAACAAATACCGCTGATGATAAATACGGTACTGCTTCTGCGTATGTTGCTTGTTCTTATCTCACACCTGTGAGTAGAACAAGTACTGCTAATGATAAATACGGTACTGCGTCTGCGTATGTTGCTTGTTCTTATCTCACACCTGTGAGTAGAACAAGTATCGCTGATGATAAATACGGTTCTGCGTATGTTGCTTGTTCTTATCTCACCTATGAGTACAACAAGTACCGCGAATGGTAAATACGAAACTGCGTCTGCGTATGTTGCTTGTGCTTATCTCACATCTGTGAGTAGAACCAGTACCGCTGATGATAAATACGGTACTGCATCTGCGTATGTTGCTTGTTCTACGAGTACAACAAGTACCGCTAGTGATAAATGCGGCAAGTGCTGCTGCGTCTTGGTATGTTGCTTGTTCTTATCTCACACGTGAGACGAACAAGTACTGCTAACGATATATACGGCACTGCCTCTGCGTATGTTGCTTGTTCTTATATCACACCACGGTACTGCCTCTGCGTGTGTTGCTTGTTCTTATATCACACCACGGTACTGCCTCTGCGTGTGTTGCTTGTTCTTATATCACACCACGGTACTGCCTCTGCGTGTGTTGCTTGATTTTATATCACACCACGGTACTGCCTCTGCGTGTTGCTTGTTTTTATATCACACCACGGTACTGCCTCTGCGTGTGTTGCTTGTTTTTATATCACACCACGGTACTGCCTCTGCATATGCTACTTGTGTACATAATCTTCTTTCATGCTCTAAACTTACTGATGAAGAATCTTCAAAGCGCTTGCTCATGCGTGAATTGGACCTGGGAAATCGAACTCGTGCGCATGCGCGTATTCAAGTTTGATTGAAATTTAACATGAAATTCATCATAAACCAGTCCCAAATGTACATGTAGTTGGGCTTGATGTCTTAGTTAATAATACTCTAAGCTATTGTGCTTTCTTCTTAATGGGAACCTCGGCTGAAAATGTTCCTTATGGATGCCTAAATATAGTACTGTGTTTGTCTCCTGATCCTTGTGGATGCCTAAATATAGTACTGTGTTTGTCTCCTGATCCTTGTGGATGCCTAAATATAGTACTGTGTTTGTCTCCAGCATGCGCAGACTTGTCCTTACCAATTTTATTCTCTTAGCACCCGCTGCTCCACCTCCGCCCCAGGCCCCGGCGGCTCCTCCACCCCCGCCCCAGGCTTCCACCAAATCAGCTCCCACCAAATCCGCTCCCGCTCCTCAGACGGCAGGACGGTCAGCACTCCTCGGCTCCATCAGTGGATTTAGTAAAGGAGGCCTTAAGAAGACCGTCATTAACGATCGAAGTGGTCCCAAGGTATAGGAATAGAAAAACGGCGAGTGTATGGTAGATATTTTAAACATAGTTTGTACTTTATTACAATGAATAGTACACGAGCACCAAATTGTCTCGTAAATTGAATCAGAGTCAATCACAGTAATTGCATAAAATAGACGGAAGTGAATATTGATGAAAATTTACCGAGACACGAGGGATCAATCACTGTTTCCGGGAAACTTCCACCCACCCGTCCCTTGGGTATACATTTCTACTTAAGGATAAAATTTAGGGTGAAACAGGGGGGTGGGTGGGGGTTACCTAGAAACCATGACTGAGACTAATGTGAATATTTTTTCCGTATAATTTCAGAGTTGAAAAAAAAAAAAAAAAAAACGAGACTAGTCTGCAGTTTCTTTTTTTATTTATTTCTGGACATGCCGCGCGTCGATTAAGCATGCGCGCATGCGCGCATGAGAAAGTGATGTTTTTAATCATACAAATCAATTTTTGCTTTGTATTCCGATAAAAAAAAACAGCCTCACGTCTTTATTGCTTAGGAGCAGTATTTTCTTTCATCTCGTCGATATCTTCCTGTGAAATTGGAGCAAATCTGCTGGCAGACAGTAAGCTCGAAGCAGCAGACCTCATAGTTACGATGACGCCACAATACAATAGCCGTAACAAAAACAAAACATACGTATCATATATTTCGAAGATCTTGGTGTGAAACGTAATTAAAATCGAGTAAAGACAATAAATAGTAAACACATTGCGGGAGAAAACACTTTTCTACGTCCCGTCGTTGTTACTGCTCTCTATTCACCGCACCAAATGAGAGTTCCGTTCAACGTAAAATTTGGGGTCACGTGTTCTTACAGAGAACGGTCGAAATGTAGGCGACTGCGTGCATTTTAGCGTGCAGTTGTTGTATTTTGTAAGAAATACTATTGTTTTCTGCGGTCGTCCTAGACGTCGTGGTTGCTTAAGGTTGGTTCTCGTATAATCGTCCCGATCGCTTGAACCTTTTGTTTGGTGTGAATCGAAGCGTAAATTAATATGCAGAACAAACGAATCAAGCAATCGGGGAGATCGGGGAGATCATATGGAAACCAGGCTTAAGCTCTCTAGTACTATAGCGACTTATTTTTCACATGACTAGGTTATCTTTGTTCTTTTCGGGCCAAAGGCAGAGGGAACCTTGAAACATATTCCCCTGGAGATATTTACCTCACACGTACTTTTTTGGTGTACGAGCCTTTAGGCGAGTTCTATACCAAAATGAATTTCGAGTGAAATTTTCGCCAGTATTCCGAGAAAACCACAAAATAACCATATTATCCTATAAATAACAAATTTACGGGAAGATTTATCAAGATAGCAAAGTACCTTATCGGACGATAGACTGCGAATGTTCTCGCCGGAAAATATTTTGTTCGAGCGGCGGACGCGTCTGCAGGGTAATTATATATTCAAAATCTTGAATTCTTATTGGCTGATAAAGAAAGGGCGCGAAATTTCCTGCATTTTGATTGGCCTTGATCTAGCCATGAAATACCGCTCTGTGTTTCATAGAAAAACCATGAAATACCGCCCTGTATTTCATAGTAAAGCTGAGCTCTGATTGGCTGAAATATAAGATTTATAGGATAATACTTAGTATTTAGTACTACTTACTTAGTATTTAGTAAACGAGATTGAAAAAACGGCTTGTACCTTGGAACCCTCGATCAGCCGTTTTAACTCTCTGTCCTCTCCACTTCACAGTCGGCTACTCGAGAAAAATAACAAATGACAACCCTTGTGAATGGTTATGAAACCCAGCGATCGTCTTTGTTGTATGTCTGTGTTAGCTTTTTTCAACCATTACCGTGCACAAAACACAATAGAAATTCCAATGTGTTAATCAATCAGCCAATAGAAACGTGTGAGCTCAGTCGTTCAGGGGACGCTAATGAACTATGACCGTGCACAACCTTTTGTCTTGCCCCCTCAGCGCCTTTGTTAGCCCTTTGGAGTTTGCCGGGTTTCATAACCATTCCACTCTATTAACTATGATTGTACTAACCAATTAGCGCCGTAAGCAGTCCGAAAAATTCACTGACAATTTGTCAGTCATGTAAAGCGCCATGAGACTGGTGATATGGGGCTATATAAATATGGCCATTATTAGTATTATTAATATTAATGTACAATAAGAAAATCTCGCCATTGTAAAAAAGTAACCATTTATTGGTCTTCTACTCGGGCTGTCAGGAAGCACCCAAGCTGCCCTCGCTTTGATGCTTTATGAATAAGGTTATGACTGCCATGCTCGTACTCGTTTAGACCCTTTGCACGTGACGTCATAGCCGCCATGCCCTTTGTCATTTGAATCTCTGGGGATTGAGTGCAAACCATCTATACATGTATGGAAGTGTTATAGACTGATTTGAATTCGCTGTATTGTTTTTATCAATAATAATATTATAAATGGTTTTATACGCAATTGGAAATAGAAAACATACATTGATAAACACATTAAAAGTATTAAATTTGATATCTCAAGATGCACGAGGAAAATAAAATGAAAGGGCGGTGAGAAAGGGAAACATAATATTTAATAAAGTTGGAAAGTCCTATTTACAGAATTTTCTCCATGGTATTTCTATGACATTTCCAAGTTTTTTTGAATATTTACATAGTGTGGAAATAGCGTAGAAATAGCGTGGAAATCCGAATTTCCATGGTTTTTCATTGTGATTTTTTTTTTATTTGGAGTATGTAGGAAAATGCAGAATAACGACTAAAACTATGTATTTCCTGTTGCTTAGGAGCCAACCATTAAAGTGCCTATCACCTTTTTGCAAGCTTATCACCCTTTTGATAGCTTATGAACCTCCGAAAAGTTTTGAGTACTTCTGTGAAGAACGTTTTGGTTTAAAGTGAATACTTTATGTTCTTCGCTCGTTTGAATCGTGTAAATGTGACCTTTCCTGACCCATGACCGCGTAAGTAAAAGCCTGGGTCGATACCTGGGTAGCAGTCATCTTAACGTCATATAATTAATTCGGTTTGCAATCATTTGAAGAAATACATGTTGACTGAAATTACTTTTTCATTCTCCCTCGCTACTCGTCCGAATGAAAATAAATTCCCTAATCCCGCTACATAACTGAATAAACCATAATACACAGATTAAATGGTAAGTTGTATCATAAGCAATGTACAAACCACATTTTATTCTTACAACTTTTTCATTACATCTTACAATATTGATAACAAAATTAGAGTTACAATTCTATAAACCCAAAAACTTAGACACTTTCAACCTTTCTTCCAATTGCTCTTTAACGTACATGTCTTTGGCGTTTTCCGATTTCCACCTTCCGTGTAATTTAAATAACCTTTCTTTAGAAGGGTCGTTCTGCAAACCCTTGATAACGGACGATGCCCCACTTGAACGCAGGCTGTGTAAACCGAAGAGCTTCTCATCGTACGTAATGACGAAATAACCTCTTTAAAGATTTCTCTAAACCTGGTATAAGATAGCTTCCTGCTACCTAGAGAATATGTCTGCTTAGATTTGATTAATTTTACGTTTCTGAATATAAACTCTTCGTTGCTGCTTAGGTCGATTTCTGTGTCCTTCATATATCTCAGTAGTAGTGTACATGGACATGTAGACCGACCAGATTTATAAATTAAGATCTGTTGTCCTTATATCTTAGTATTGTAGAATCGGCTCTGGACTTGAGACAGTCTTGAATTAATTTCCTTCTCGTAAATACGGAGAGATCGCCCCAATACTGTGATCTCGTAAGGACCTGCGCAAGAAAACAAAACACAAGTATGGCTAGGTTCTCGGTAAAGCATGTTCTTGTTGTAATAATTAGCAAAACAATCTTTTGCAGTTTAATCTTCATGCTTCCGACTTCTACTATTTTCGCAGTCGATTGGTTATCGGTATACCATTTGATCTTCGAATTATTTAGAACAGATCCAAAAGCTTCGAGGCTATAAGAAATAGCTAAAAGCTCTATATGTCGAACTATACTTCTTTTCTTCCTCCGTAAACATACGGTGACATGTAGCATTTTGTTCTTGCATAATCACAGTCCCACAGGCGTGTCCACTAGCATCTGAACAGACGATTTTGTTATTAGCTCTGGTCTTAAAGTGGCTATGAAGCTTATTTTTTTATTTTAGATATCAATTCTACATCAAGTGAATAGTAGAATGGTACAATCTCTTGCTTTGAATGCTGTGCCGCTGAGTTAAGGAGGTTTTTTTAAAATATCCAAAATGCTAATTACATGACGTCAGGGGAGGCATCAATTATTTATTATACAATTCATTTTGTTGCAATTAAACAATTTTTTTAAATTATCAGTGTTATACCAATGGTTGAAATAAAATGATGTTAGAAATTTGTTTTCCTATATCAGTAGAAACGCCCATTCACAACCCCACGCGTAAAATTGGAGGTCATTTCCGGTGTATTTTCTAATTTGCATAATATCTTGGCGTCAAATTTCAAGTTTCAAGCTCATTAACTCAGAAATTTTACAGTAAACACGCGTGCAGCCGTACTTTCATAAACGTATGGCAAGATAACAGCACGTATCGAAGAAAACTTAACATCGGAAAAAAAAATCATTACGACAATAACACAACTTAATTTAATCCTTACCTCTGTACTGTAGGTCTATCTAGCGATTTTCTTACCATGAATATGGCCCCGCAATGGCCGCGTCTTGTATGGAAATGACTCCGTCGCGAAGAAAACCAGCTTGTGCTTTACGAAGGTCCACAATAAAATACGTAACATCGAAAATCTGATGTACTTCTAAAGCCATTCAAGAGACTTGTAATTGTTTGCCAATAAATTAAACAGAACAGTATAAGTACCCCAAATTGCCCAAGTTCGCGAGCGTTTTTCTGTTGCCAGAAGGCTTTCTTCGGTCAGCCATATTGGAAAATATAGTAGCCAGGCCTCCGTTACTACAGAAACCGAGCTGCTTGCAATTCTTATAAATGCATTTCCTAACGTTGGTTAACCAAAATTCCATTTCCGCAATACAATACGGTCTAAGAATGCTTTAGTGTCCCAGCCCGCAGCTATCGCGATAGTAATTTGACAGTGACGCGTCATTGTTCTAGTTAGGTGACCGAATACCGCACTCAATGAAATAACCGACCCAGTAAAGGACGCCAATTGTCTGGCTGATACGAAAGAACATGCTAACAATTCGTGCAATTTCTGTTCGATAACTTGAATTCTACCTTCTCTTATGGCAATGCTGCCATTTTGACAGTTCCAACATATTCCCAACCATTCAATTAGTGTTACTGGAGACCATATACTTTTTTCCTCATTGACTACGAAACCAGCTGCACATAAGTTCCCCAAAATGTGATGGGAAGCTTCTATAGCTTTATCGAAAGAGGCCTCTAGATTGATCCCATCGTCTAGGAGTATACAACACAACGAAAGCCTCTAATTCTCCATAATTTAACCAGTGGTTTCATAATTTTTGGTGAAAATATAAGGTGCCGACGATAGTCCAAAAGGAAGAACAGTGAATGTGAAATACTTGGTGCTTCCATGCGGATATGTCCATGAAAAACCTAAATATGACTGATGTGGCGGAAAATATCTACTAGGTGATAACAGGAGCCCATTACCAGGAGCGTCCATCTTCCCCACTGTGTCTGTACCCCAGCACAGAGGTAGATGAGGCTATATTTAGCATTGCGTTTCGCGCGAAAAAGAACAAAGGTAGGCTATTCTTAGCCAATCAGATAGCTAACGTCACTTCTCATTATCATTCTTCTCACTTTCAACGCGGGAATTCGAATTGCTGGTTTTCACTCAATCCCCAGAGATTCAAATGTTGGTGCCCCAACAAAAGAAGCTAACGAGGGATCTATTGTTTAAGGGCACCAACATGGCGGCGACCTCTTTTCGCGGGAATTTCGAATCTAAAAATAGCCTCATCTACCTCTGTGCTGGGGACCCAACCCATAACAGAGGAACGCTCCTGGTAATGGGCTCCTGGTGATAACCGCTCTTAAGGTCAAACTTTGTTGCATATCCCCCTAGGGAAAAATAGTCTAAGGCTTTTCTGTAGTCCTCGAACTTAAATTTCTTTTTGGAAATATATTGATTAACAGTATCAATCTCTTTTTGCCGGATTTTTTTTTAAACTACCCAACAAAGAGAGAAACACGACAGAAGACATCACAGTGGCAAGGTAAGTCATTTTATTCAAATATTTTACAGTATTTCTGGCTAGTAAACGGAGTTTGCTACGCTCCCATACAAACCCTTATATTTTCGTAACTTGAGCTCGCTACGCTCCCATACAAACCCTTATATTTTCGTAACTTGAGCTTGGGCTGCCTGTGTATAGAGTAACGGAAGCTTGTAACCTTCTTTCAAAACGTCTAAAATAAATCGAGGCGCTTGAATCCTTGACCAAAATTGTACGTTGCTCAGTCCTGAGCCTCCCTTTAACATTAACGCTTCTATCGTTCTTTGAATCCACAGAGCTAATTTCGCCTTTAATACTACGATCTTCTACCTGTACTAATTACCCTTTATCATTATGACGTCACGGCTTGTTTATGAGGGGGACAGAATAGACTTGAACAATAGAATTTTGAACTAAATATGCTCTGCTGAGAAAAATTTAACTTCGAATTGTCTGGTTTCCAGATATCAGCCGTATCAATGTTTATCCCACAATATTTACCGTATTTCGTGGCTGTTACCGCTATTCTACGTTCTACAAAATGCATTCGATAGCTGTTTCCTTTGTGTTGTTGCTGTTTTGTCCCCCTCCCACGACCGTGATCCTTAGCGTTTAAACAATAGATTGTTTTGATTTGACGTCAATTCAGCATCCTCTAAATAGGAGATATTGTAGTTGAGTCTACGAATAGCAGTTTCAGCGGTATTGACCCAAACGCCTCACTTCAATGTAATGAAGCGCCATTGAAACCATCATTCTTCCATGACACCAACACCCTCCTAAACAAGCATGACTAATTTAGATACACAGTTTGAATAGCGCTTCATTACATTGAAGTGAGGCGTTTGGGTCAATACCGCTGAAACTGCTATTCGTAGACTCAACTACAATATCTCCTATTGTCCAAGTGCTTCTCCAATCTCCTTGAATCCACAGAGCTATTAGGAGATATTGTAGTTGCGTCTACGAATAGCAGTTTCAGCGGTATTGACCCAAACGCCTCACTTCAATGTAATGAAGCGCTATTCAAACTGTGTATCTAAATTAGTCGTGCTTGTTTAGGAGGGTGTTGGTGTCGTGTTAGAATGATGGTTTCAATGGCGCTTCATTACATTGAAGTGAGGCGTTCGGGTCAATACCGCTGAAACTGCTATTCGTAGACTCAACTACAATATCTCCTATTTCGCCTTTAATACTACGATCTACCTGTACTAATTCATCATCCTCTAAATTGTCCAAGTGCTTCTCCACATCGTCGCTGTTCTCAATATACTGCCAATACTCGATATACTGCAAAAATAGTCAATAATTAGGGTTCATTGTTTTAGTTGGAAAAGATGTGATTTGAGTCCAGCTTGAGAGTCTAACAAACCCCACGTGCACGTGATGACAACCAACCAATCAGATCGCATTTGCCATCCGCGGGACGTCCCGCTGTCTCGGGACTAAGTTACCAGCATCCGAGGGTTTTGAAATAGCGGTTTTTGATACCACAAATATGTCGTTTAGGAGGGCTAAAATGTTCATTTTTGCAATTCCACCCCGAAATAAACGTAGACAGACATTCGGTACGTCCTTTTGTGGAGTCTGGCGAGGATTGAAGTGATTTTAGAGTGCTTTATTGCCCTTCGAGTGATTTGATGTGCTCAACGGACTGTGCAGCCTTGTCATTTCATTATAGAGAGAGATCTCAAAAATCAAAAGCGCTCTAAAACCGATCCAAACTAGCTAAAAATAGCAGAGAATACCCAAGGACATATTAAGAAAAGGACACTCGAGGAAATGTTATTTCATTACCTTTATTTTACCACGATAAGAAATCAATGCAAACTCTATTAGTGAGATGACAAGGAAAATTTGTGGACTAAACGGTGACTATAGCGCGCGCTATCACGCAATCTACCGTAGAATTTGTAAGAGCCACAAATCGTGAGCTTGGGCTGCCTGTGACATACATACATACACTTTATTTATACACGAGTAAACATCAGTAATAGCATAAAACAATTACAAAATACAGAGATTGTAAAAAATAAAATATGCCTACTGTTTTACATGAATGTCGTGTGTTGAAGTATGGTAGTTAAAAATAGGGAAGTTAGGTTACAATATAGATTTTTTTTTCTTTAAATTACTTATTTTATCGGAGGCTCTGACATCCTCGGGCAGTGCATTCCATATCTTTGCCCCGTCAAAACGAAAGCACTTTTTACCGAAGTTTGTGCGCGGACGAGGAAAGGAGATTTTAGTCGACGAGCCTCTGAGATTATATTGGATAGCTTCGGTTCTTCTTTCAAACATTTTAGTCATATACTCGGGTGCAAGGCCGTGCAGTGCTTTATAAACCATGACTGCTTTTTGAATGGCCCTTTGAGATTCCAGTCTTTTCCACCCTAGGTTACTCAGTAGCTCGTCAACATGGGTATGGAATGGTAGACCAGTTAGTATGCGGGCTGCTCTGTTTTGTAGTTTTTGTAACTTGTCAGAGAGTCCTTGGTTTAAGTTTCCCCATATGCAGCTACAATAGTCAAAGTGGGGCTGAATTAATGCCCTATAAACACTTAAGAGAGTCGCAAAAGGAACAAATGGCTTCATGCGTTTAAGCGCACCAAGACCAGATGATATTTTCTTTGTGAGTTTTTCGATATGAGTATTCCATGTTAAACATTCGTCAAGGTGTACTCCGAGGTACTTCACTGACGAAACTCTCTTTACAACTTCACCACCAATTGGAAACGACATATCTTTGGGAAATTCCTGGAGTCTTTGGTTTGAGCCAATGAGTAGTATCTCTGTTTTTGATGCATTTAGTGAAAGTTTATTTGCTGCAAGCCATTTACTCACTTCATTCAGGTTATTCGTGACAGATTCGTTAATTTCCTCTGGATCGTTTCCAGTGGCGGTGAGGGTTGTATCGTCAGCATACATACGTACATACGTACATACCGTACAAGCCTCGATTTTTAAGTACTTACAATGAACCAGTCTCAAATTTAATTGGCTTGATGTCTCGACTAATAAAACTCTTAACTTTTGCGATTTTCTTCTTTTACCTGCGGTGTTTCGAATTTCGGTACAAAAACCATTTAGGAGCTGCTCCCGCGATTTCTACCGCTGACTGGAGATGCGCAGCATTTTGCAGACCTGTCCCAGGCGTCTCGCGATTTGCACGCAAAGGAAGTCAGGGCTTTGCTCCCTCTCCCTTCGCTAGCGATCGATCATAGTTGAAGAGGGGTTGAACTGGCTGGCAAGAACATCTGACTTCATTTATTTCAAGGTGTTGGTATAAGCAAAACCTGTCTGTAAATGGTATTTTCCACCTACAATCGATTATCGATCTTTCTAAAACAGCGTTTTTTGAAGATTGTTGCCATCCAGTAAAGCATTTCCCATGGGATCACGAGCGCAATTCATTAGTCATTGAAGTGATATAACAGGACGGGACTGTTTCCAGTAAAGCATTTCCCATGGGATCACGAGCGCAATTCATTGGTCATTGAAGTGATATAACAGCATTTGACTGTTTCCAGTAAAGCATTTCCCATGGGATCACGAGCGCAATTTATTGGTCATTGAAGTGATATATCAGCACGTGACTGTTTCCAGTAAAGCATTTCCCATGGGATCACGAGCGAAATTCATTGGTCATTGAAGTGATATATCAGCACGTGACTGTTTCCTGTAAAGCATTTCCCATGGGATCACGAGCGCAATTCATTGGTCATTGAAGTGATATATCAGCACGTGACTGTTTCCAGTAAAGCATTTCCCATGGGATCACGAGCGCAATTCATTGGTCATTGAAGTGATATATCAGCACGTGACTGTTTCCAGTAAAGCAGTTCCCATGGGATCACGAGCGCAATTCATTGGTCATTGAAGTGATATATCAGCACGTGACTGTTTCCAGTAAAGCATTTCCTATGGGATCACGAGCGCAATTCATTGGTCATTGAAGTGATATATCAGCACGTGACTGTTTCCAGTAAAGCATTTCCCATGGGATCACGAGCGCAATTCATTGGTCATTGAAGTGATATATCAGCACGTGACTGTTTCCAGTAAAGCATTTCCTATGGGATCACGAGCGCAATTCATTGGTCATTGAAGTGATATATCAGCACGTGACTGTTTCCAGTAAAGCATTTCCTATGGGATCACGAGCGCAATTCAATGGTCATTGAAGTGATATATCAGCACGTGACTGTTTCCAGTAAAGCATTTCCCATGGGATCACGAGCGCAATTCATTGGTCATTGAAGTGATATATCAGCACGTGACTATTCCCTGCAAAAGGCCTATTGACCAAATGTTCAAGGCAAAGTAATGAGATTTGTGGCTCAAAACGAGACCGCGGCGGCCAATCCACAGTGGCCGGACGGTGAACACGAGAACCCATAAGTGAAATGTGGTCATTAGCAAGGACAGTTTTGCCTGAGCACTGTTCATTGCTTATGTGGAAGCCTAGATTTTATAATTCAACAGCAAGCTGGCTTCCTCGTAGACTGACTGGATCGGAGACTTAAATGTCTGCTATGCTGGTTTCACGGTTGAGTTTCGAACCCTAGAGGTTTTAGACGTCAAACTAAGATTACGAGACATCACATTTCACGTCCGGTCATGATAACATCTTTTCTAATTCGACTGTGACGTAATATACCATATAAGGTCAAATCAGGATCAGTACCGTATTTAACGTAATGCCCTGTAGAATACCTGTTTGAAGATTAAAAGCAAACAATGGACAGTCGTATAATAAATTCATTATTTGATGTTCTTTCCAGGTATTACTCGCTGAAATTTTACTTACCGCTCCTGTGAGGCTCGGAAAAATACATTCGCAACATGTAAATGGCTCTGCAAATATTCTGTATCATCTGACATAGACTTAGTCCTATGGTTATTTTCAGATGACCTGTACTTAACTTGGGTTCTTTCCATCTACTGATGCCAGTTTCTTTCCTTTTCCTAAATATGTACACTTATAAGTACGAATAAACTTGTTGTTGTAAAATATCAGCGCGTAATACCGTAAAAACCTGAATAAGAGGTACAGAATATTGTGATTAACCCAAATGTAGTGGTTAATCATTAATTACACATGTATACCCATGGGAGGGGCCGTGATTTATCCGAATACTGGCTGCATAAAGTTAGCATCCGTAAAACAAATTAAGATAGCTTCTTCCCTTTTCAAAACTGCGCATCGCTAGGAGAACTTCGGCTCACAACCTCGTTCCCAGGGATCTTTACGCGCCTAATCAAAGATGGCGTCGAAAGTGCCCCTGGTACAGGCTGGTATATGCCCAATATATGCGCATATTTTGAAGAACATCCGCCATCTTGGATTCATCATCGCTGAAGAACGGTTAGCGGTTGAAGTGTGAACCCAATGAATGCCAACCGTACATTGTTCTACTTGTACCCAGTTGCGAAGTGAGTATTAAAAAGGCAAAAACGCAGTAAGTTCTGATGGATTTGTAGTTATTTTCAACGAATTTTGAACGCGCAATGCGAAAGACGACATCACCAGTTTATTTTTCAAATCAAAAATGCACGCGCTTTTCGAAATTCTCCAATCAGCCCAGCGAAACGTCTAGCCAATCAGTGGTCGAATCCCACCAGCCTGTACCAGGGGTACTTTCGACGCCATCTTTGATTAGGCGCGTAAAGATCCCTGGGAACGAAGTTGTCGGCTCACACCTTGTGTACAGCCGCTGACCAACCTAAAATATCGGGAGAGCATCTGAGTTGCGTTCGTTAATTTTATTTCGAGTAATTTCTTCAGAACATTACCATGTTCAATTACCCGTATCGCATTACAGTGGAACCCCGATTTAACGAAGCGCAGGGGACCGGAAAAAACAGTTCGTTAGATCGGGGTTTCGTTAAATCGAGAACCCCGATATAACGAATTTGTGGAAAAATGACCACAAGCTTCGTTAGATCGGGGTATAGGTAATAATTAAAATTTACCGTTCTGCTTCACTGTCCAACACTTCCCCGTCTGATCGGTATTGCACAGTGTACACATAACTTATAGCACTCGTGATTTATTAATGTACTGTATGTACGTAATACTACTGTATGTAGCTACAGTACAGTACTGTGCTGCATACATGTACATTTACATAAACACTTTTTCGTACAAAACATAAATATACTGTATCTATCATATCAACGATACTGACATAGTTCAGTTCTTCTCAGCTCTGTACGTCGGTATGCTACGTGAGTTCTGTGGATATACACTAACAAAACTTAAACAATCGAAAAATGTTAATACAAAATTGCCGTATATGCTAGAAAATTACCAGATGCTTAAGTCTGGAAGTATTCTTCCAGTTTAGATTGCCTATGACGTTTGGCTTGGATCCGCAAAAACGTGTCCTCCATCGAAGAGAGAGTGCGCAGGAATTCTCTTTCTCTTGCACCTATCGGTTTCATCTCTTGCCGGATTCGTCTTCTGTGGCGTGATGACATTTTATTCGTTATATCGGGGTAGTTTTTACGTTCGGTTCTCCAGATTTTGTTCGTTACATCGGGGATTACGTTAAATCGGGGTTCGTTAAATCGGGGTTCTTCTCCATACATTTTACTGTGACTCTGGCCGGGCCGAAAACATTTGTACGTTAAATCGGGGACCTCGTTAAATCGGGGTACGTTAAATCGGGGTTCCACTGTACCATGTTCATTTAGAAATATCGATAAAATCACCAGCATGTAAGAAACTTTCCCAACGCATAGCATTACTAAGAAAAATAAGGTCATATTTACCTTTGCCACAAAGAATTCTTTTTTATAACGCCATGATCCGACCAGTAATGAATTATGTAAGCGTTATATGGGCAGCTTGTGATAAAGAGTGTTTAGGCAGAGTACTGAAATTACAGAAAAGAGCTGCAAGAGTAATTTTATTTGCAGATCGACTTTCACCATCGGTGCAACTGTTTAATAAACTGCGCTTGCTACCTTTTTATGAAGAGTCAAAAATAAGTAAATGTTCAATTGTATATAAGCGTATCCATGGCAACCTTCCATCCTACTTAATGGAGCAAATCAAGCTTAATAATCAATTACATGCCCGTAACACAAGATACTCTGGTATTAATGTGATTTGTCCCCGTTATTCTAGAGAAACTGAAGGAGGTAGAACATTTGCTGTTACTAGTTGTAAATTGTGGAACTCTCTTCCATTAGATTTAAGGAAGCAAGACTCTTTACATTCTTTTAGACGTAACATGTGGAATCGAATTTTTAGTGAGCAGAAATTTATACATCATTTTGTTATTTAATTCAATTTTATCCGTTATCTTTTCCTGTTGTCCATTTTATGCCTAGTCTAGTTTTATATATTCTTGCATTTTTATACTTAAATTTAGCTAGTTATAGATTAGTAGTTTTTTAGATTTTAATATTGTATATGTAGAACGTAGAGCTTTTTATATCACTGTTTGTATTTTAACTACTAGGAGGGCCACAAGTTTATTAGCGTTGCTATTATGTGTTACCCTCGCTAAATAAAGTCGTCATTATTATTATTATTATTAGCATATCGCCTTAAAATATTTTTTAACGGTTTCCTTTTCTCTACAGACTCAACCTCAAAATAATTCCCATCGCATTGTAAGTAAGAGAACCGAGACATCAGCCATATACATCCCGTGGGCCCGTAGGGTCCGTAGGGTGCGAGAGATGATATGGCTGAATGCCGAGGTTCGAGGTATTTATCTGACTTATAAGATTGGCGAGGTTTTCTCGGCACCAAAGCTATTCCTATGAGAAAGCAATCCTTTGATCTTTACTTTAGAAAAAAGTAAACAATGCCCTTGGCAGGTTTGCAAATTAGACAAAGTACTGAATCATACAATGCATTGGTTAGATTAACTGAGGTTGTGTATTAACTCTATTGAGACATGATAATGAATCATTCAAACGTTTTTGTTACATAACGAACCATATTCATGAAAAGAATGTTCTAGAATTGTGGTGAAAAGTATAGAATGGTTATTTCGGCGCTAAATTTACGTCGCTAATATGCGCATTTGGAGTATGGTGAAAATAATCACGTTCCATAATGATGAGAGCTCGCGTTCTTTAACAGGGAGCGAGTGAAAGTATCGTATTGTCCACTTTAGAAACGAGTAGGGGTCTGGGGCGAGTTCGGTTTCGCAAAGGTGCTTGGGATCGTTACTGGGGACACCCTAATTGCAGAATACAAAGAAACATGACAAATATCGCGATTAACTGTCCCCAGTAACGATCCCAAGCACCTTTGCGAAACCGAACCCGCCCCATTCCCCTACTCGTTTCTAAAGTGAGCAATTTGAGCTCTCATATCGGGTCATTGAACTGACTGTCAGCTATAGAGCACAACCCTTGCATTGGTCATTATAAATGCAAAGGCTTTATCTGTATAAAGACCCGGGTATTTATACAGATTATAAATGCAAGGGCTTTATCTCTGTTGTTCAACCGGTCTTTATCGTAGGAAGCCCTATGAATACCCAAGAAAACCGAGACGATCGGGTAAAAAGCTCTGATAAAGGCGACGCGACGAGACAAAATAAATTGAGTCACCGAGCAAGTTCGAAATTTCAACTCAAATTCATATCAAAATATTTTCTTGGTGGAGAAAAAGCTCTCGATCAGTACTTTAGCAAAGTGCTTGTGAAATTGTTCCGGAAAATGGAAGCCGAAAACATCATCTTTGATTTCAAAAACTTTAAGAACATGGACTGTTAGGCGCCGAGCTTATGTCTGTTGTGTCTTGGACGTTGTTTCTAAGTTAAATGCTCCTCTCTTAGTATTGCAATGCAACTGTAGGTGATTTAGAGTAATCACTAAGCCTCCACGTCCTGCTACAACATTTCGGCCCGTATATTTTAAAGCTCGTCAGGTAAACTCGCAGTTGGCAAGTAAACAGTGACATGCGATACGTAATGAATTATGATGTACCAACCAATCAAATTCGTTTTCCAGTTTTCTGGTAAGATCCACGTGACCTGGAACACGATTAACGAACGTAACTCAACGGCTGTTCACAGGCTAATTAGGCCTTTTGCAGGAAACAGTCACGTGCTGATATAATACTTCGTTAACGAATGAATTGAGCTCGTGATCCCCATGGGACTGAAATGCGTTGCTATGGATGATGGGTGGCAAGCTATCTTTAAAAACGCTGTTTAAGGAAGATCGACAATCGATTGGAGGTCAGTGGAAAATAGCATTTACAAACAGGTTTTGGTAATAACACTACCGATCTCGTACAAGTGCCTTTAAATATATGAATTATGATTATTTTTTTGCAACCCAGTACAACCACGTGATGGCATTCCTGCAAAAGGTCCATCGGCTCTTTATACAGCTTTTTATACCTGATCTTAATATTGTTCCACCTGATCTTAATATTGATTTCTGCCGAAACCTTTTAATACTAGTAACAAGACAAGGATCTGCCGTAAATGTGAAACTACACTGAAGCAAAAGTTTATTTAGTGTTATGCTTTGCGCTCAGCGAGTGAGTCAAGCTTTAAAGCGGGCCACGTACACCGGTAGGCTTTAGCACATTCTGCTCGAAAAAAAGGCTATTCTGCTCGAAAGAATTGCCTGAAAAAAAGACTATTCTGCTCGAAATTATGCTCCAAAATTACTATTATGCTCGAATTTATGCTTTTGAAAAATCTGGGGCAGTTGCAGTCTTAGCGTGTACAAGCCGATTATTCCATTTTTTTCATGGATTAGTACTAATTTTACGTTTACGAGTTATATGTCGGACTTTTTTGGAGCCTGCAATAAAGTTAAGATAAGTTAAAGCATTGTAACCAACTGTATTTCTTGTCCTTCTTCGTCATGGTCAATGATTTCTGTTTGTTCCGCCGCCATCTTTGTTTTGCTCGTACCCAGCTCCCTTTCGTCCCCACTTTTCCTCGTTCCCAGGCCCCAAAATATGCAAAATGGCCTATTCTGCCGGCAGAATGTGCTAAAGCCTATACACCGGTCTGGGAACTAAGCGAGCAGCCGTTTTGTTTATTTTACGGCTCACGGTATTTCGAGAACTGCATGGTCCGAATTTACTTGAAAACTTTATGCAATGACTTTTACAAAATAGTGAAGAAAGTAAACTTAAACATGGTTATGATGCTATATGCCCGTAGTAGACCATTTAAATGAAAACATTGCTACACATTAATGCATGTCACAATATTACACATCAAATCTTATACCGTTACCGTTAAAAACAGTTAAAATATATTAGTTATGTTACTATATAGTTTTATACCCAGGGAGCCAGAGGCAAATCTTCCAAGTAAGAATTGCATGTGTACATATAGCAGATAAGTCTAGCACAAGGGTAACCAGTTGAATTGATATTCATACGATAATTGTAAACAATGAGAATAAATATATTCATTATTCATTTGTGTTTACTAGTCATTTCCTCTAGACGCAATCAGACAACAGGGAATGATGTAAAAAAGTAAATAAGAAGAACTGATAGTTACTCTAGTATTACCACAGGCTAACCATCCTCCCATTTTGTGTATTTGTCACTGATGTTTTAATAATCCATCTTTTCTTAGCAAATTGTTAAATAAAATACCCTTTGACTTGATTTGTGTCAGTGTTGATTTAGCGCGCGCTCATAATACAGCTCGGGTTTCCTGTGGCTCAGGTTTGTTTACATATAGCTCGGGCTTCCTGTGGCTCATCTCGCCAACTACATAAAAATACACAAGGCAGGCAACTAAATTCATCGCCGACAAGCGAGACGCGCGAGAATTTTGCCGAAAAACGAAAACTTCCAGGTTCCTGCTCCCTCTCTAACATTCAAAATATTGAAGAACAGTAAATGAGCTACGTTTTTGGTGCTAATTCACGGCGATATCGAGTGTTACCCCGGGGGGGGTACTCTACCCAAAGTTGGGTAGGGGTGTGCCGCTGGGGCTCTGAAACCCTTACCCTGCTTAAGACAAAAAAACTCAAATTTCCATACCCTGTTCAAGACAAAGTGTTAAATTTTTTCCTCTATAAGACAAATAACAAATTATCTATCCTTGGATGTCAGTGTTTATTGTGATCTTGTATAATGCGTGTCATAACTAAATAAGTCTCCAGCAAGCACTAGACTAAATAACGGCACTAGATAAATACCATACCCTGTTCAAGATCTGTCGATGTGAAAATGGATACCCTGTCTAAGATCAGAAACTCGAAAAACCATACCCTGTCCAGCGGATCATCCCCGTATAGTCCATATATGGGAGTACCCCCCCCCCGGGAGTGTTACACACTCGTAAAAGCTTCCTAGAAAGCGTCAAACTGGTCCAGATTTTCGGCGATTTTTTTTTCTCCCTACGGGACAGATATGAGCCATCATAAGGATTTATAACGGTCATCACATTCAAATTTTTTTAATCAATCTGTCGAATGATCTCCCGTCTAGAGTCTCCAGCGAAGAAATGGACAAGCTGACATATTTCCCCTAATCTCCCTCGTATGGGCTGTTTTGCAACTTGACACACCACCCCGATGAAGTAGTTTTTTGGCAGCTTCCGAAAAAACGAACCGGAAGAAAAATATCTTGAAGACTTCGCGGGAAGTTTGTTTACAAAAATATATATGTCGCACGACCGCTAAACTCTCGTACTATTATGATTTCAGACCAAATTTTACTCCACTCTACTAGTATTACCATCAGTAAATTCAGCACAAATACAGTTTATCACATCATAAAAAAATATTTAACTAGCAAATTACCGTGTTTGTAGTGAGCTTGCTCGTTCCAAGAGTGCCAGGATCTTTGAAATTTCTAGTCGAGAGTGTGAAGAAGAAGTTCCACTTTCTTCCGATTTGAGCTCCGAAAGACCGAAGTCGATTTTGTCGAAGGCACTTAACGCTGTACAATGTTTTTGCCTTCGACAAAATAGTACACGTTTCAGCGGCTCAGAAGTCTCGGCTGGTTTCTTGCATTTTTACCAGCCTTAGGGTTCCCTTTTTGCTTGTTTTACGGTTCAAGTAGCTGATTTATGCTTTAACTCGTAGTCTAACGGATTGCTTCCAAATATATGAGTATTTGAACACTTTTTGCAACGGTTTTCTAGCTAACCATTCCTCAGTTTTCTGCTCACTTCGTTTTTTTTTTGTTCATTTCAAACGTTAACTCAGTTCGCACAAAAGGCGCGAAAAAACTTTTGCACGCGTGCGCTACCAAATTCCCGCCCCCGGCAAAACTTCTTTTATAATGAGAGCTGGTTTGAATTTTGCATCCGAGATCTACTCATCAGTGTCCTCCTGAATCTCGCCCGAGAATGTTTGATCTCGGACGAACTTCTGGGCCGCATTCTCCACTTAACGGCGCTGTGTACCTGCTAAACGGTTTAGCAGGATTTGTTTCTTTGCCTTCGACAAACAACGAGGAAATGTTGGACATTTGCTGGAACTGTTAGACAAGGTTTAAAGTGATGGACGGACTAACTCTTTGGCTTTGGACTTCGTCTTCGGTTCGCGAATTCGCTTCAACTTCTCAATGTTTGTGCCAATTTGTGGTGGAAAAATCGACAACTTCAAATCGGAAGAAAGTGGAACTTCTTCTTCACACTCTCGACTAGAAATTTCAAAGATCCTGGCACTCTTGGAACGAGCAAGCTCACTACAAACACGGTAATTTGCTAGTTAAATATTTTTTTATGATGTGATAAACTGTATTTGTGCTGAATTTACTGATGGTAATACTAGTAGAGTGGAGTAAAATTTGGTCTGAAATCATAATAGTACGAGAGTTTAGCGGTCGTGCGACATATATATTTTTGTAAACAAACTTCCCGCGAAGTCTTCAAGATATTTTTCTTCCGGTTCGTTTTTTCGGAAGCTGCCAAAAAACTACTTCATCGGGGTGGTGTGTCAAGTTGCAAAACAGCCCATACGAGGGAGATTAGGGGAAATATGTCAGCTTGTCTATTTCTTCGCTGGAGACTCTAGACGGGAGATCATTCGACAGATTGATTAAACATTTTTGAATGTGATGACTGTTCTGTCCTTCCCTGCTAGCAGAGGTCTCTCTCCGTCTTGGTAAAATGGAAGGCGAGGGAGAGATCCGACGCAACCTCGTTCCCAGGGGTCTTTACGCGCCTAATCAAAGATGGCGTCGAAAGTACCCCTGGTACAGGCTGGTGGGATTCGGCCACTGATTGGCTAGACATTTTGCGCGCGCTGATTGGAGAATTTCGAATAGCGCGTGCATTTTTGATTTGAAAAACGAACTGGTGATGTCGTCTTTCACATTGCGCGTTCAAAATTCGTTGAAAACAGATAGAAATTCATCAGAACTTAGCGTTTTTGCCTTTTTTAATACTCACTTCGCAACTGGGTACAAGTAGAATAATGTACGGTTGGAATTCATTGGGATCACACTTCAACTGCTAACCGTTCTTCAGCGATGATGAATCCAAGATGGCGGATGTGCTTCAAAATATGCCCATATATTGGGCATATTTTTGGGTCACATGACCAGCCTGTACCAGGGGTACTTTCGACGCCATCTTTGATTAGGCGCGTAAAGACCCCTGGGAACGAGGTTGGATCCGACGCTTTCTCTGTCGCGCATGCGTGAAGTTTCCTTGGCAACAAGTGACGCGATCTCACGTGTACTTATGAGCGCACGACACGGCTGTTTCGAGCGCGACATTAGGTTCCAGGACATCACGCGGTCAAATAGTGTTGCTATGCAAATTTTTGCAGGGTTAGTCCTTGACAACCAAAATGGCGGTGAACCTAGCGTTTGCACATGCTTTATCAAAATTGAAAAAAAAATACTTCCTTTTCATCGAACTATTGAAAGTAATCAGCCCAATAGCGAAACGAATAATTTTTCTTTGGTTTGTCAATGTTTTTTATTCAAGTTTGTGCCAAACACGAACAACATAACCATTTGAACAAGGAGGTCAACTTTCTTTCCGTACCAACAATGCTCGTACTTACCCATTGAATATGTGGTATTTTACAGATGATCGGAGGTTTTCCCATCAATAGGTATGGCATTTCTATGAACTTTAATTCATATACTTTATATATTTGTTGTCAAATTTTAAGTAACTATTTTTTTGCGTGCGACTTCTGGGCCGTGTTTACAAAGGCTTTTCGATTATTTCTTTGCAGTATCAGATGGCAGCACTGGACCTCCACCTTCCGTCAACATACAAGAGTGCTGCAGTTTAATACTATTTGGTGTATAAGGGGCAGAAAAAGAACAAACACTTTCACGATTGTTTAGATCCTATGACAAGTGCAATCTTTCACGATTTTTCTTGCTTAAAGTCTGAAAAACCATGCCTGCTGGCATTGAGCTTTTAATTATGACAGGCCACCTGTCTATCTGCAGAAAAAAATATTATATACATGTAGAAATACCCATTCCCTTAATACTAAATGAACTGTGCAGTACTCTGAGGAAAGAGGTATGATACAGTTCAATTCAATTCTATTCACACTTTCGGGATTACAATGTACATGAAGAGTTAAGTAAGGTTACTAGAAGAAAGTAAATAAAGAGCGTATTTCGACAAGTAGAAGTGTGCAGAGGCCAAAATAGCAGAGCTTTCGAGCTGGCCTCTGCCAGTCATTATACAGTAAGTGGCATACCGTTGTATGGTAATGCTACTTGTTCATCGATCAGTAAGCATATGCCTGAGCACTTTTCTTCCTACTTCAATCTATGGTACAGAAAAAGATGTCACTTTTACCCACAACTCTTTACATGTGAAAAACTTTAAAACAAGAAACTACAATAATTATTACACTGTTAGCAAAGCAATGTTATTTAAAGAATATATTATTTCTACTTGTTATTTTGGAGTTTGTTACATGTAGTTTCACAGGAAATTGTGGTAAATGTACAGCCTCCATCTTTCCATATAGAGGATTAAGATATCACACAGTTTATATAATGTATTTCCAGTCTCTAGGAAGGCCTTTATTAGGGACCAATAGAACACTTCACAACACTTACAGTGCGACTACTGAAAGTGGGGTCACTTAGACAATGACAACCAATCACATTGCAGAACGAAAACAAAGCATTTCAAACTCAAGCAGGTTTGAAGTGCTATTGTATTGTACTCGGAAATTGATTGGCTGAAGTCACCGAAGTTGTAATGCTTTGTTTTCGTTCTACAATGTGATTGGTTCTCGTTGTCTAAGTGGCCCTGCTTTCAGTAATCGCACTGTAAGGTTATTTTTTATTCTGAGTCATTAAAAATGCACATCCTGAGGATCACAATCCTTTGGGTAAACGCATGCACCCAACACCAGGTCTCAGTTCTCTTGGGGAGCAAGGGTACAAAGTTCATACAATGGACTATGGTTCCATCTGTCAATTAAGCAAAGAATATTTTAAAAATCAAACAAACTTGTATTAATAGTATATACAGTGTTAATAGAGGTTTCTTTTCTTCTCTTTCTTTTGTAATTATAGTTTTGCAAACTGGCGGGGAAAAGAAACCTCTGCCCCCAGTCACAACATAATTTTGAACTAACCACCGTACATGACAATGGATGAATAAATTATAAAAATATATATACACTGCTTGTGTAAAAGATTTGCACCTGCCAACATCAATCATTAGTTTGCATACTAATTACCATGGGATCACATATTTCTTCTCATTGGTCAACCCGTCCAAGCATGGCAAAAGTGTTTTTGTGTCGCTTAGTAATGCAATGCATGCACAAATAATGATGTTGCAACTGGTGGTAGACTTCTTTTCCCCTGCCAGTTTGCAAAGCGATTACAAAAGAATGAGGAAAAGGAACCTCTGCTGACAGGGAAACAATGTTCTGGCTAGGAATTTTGCTCAATTATGTGTCAAATGACCCACATCTCATTTTCTCGGGTAAATTTGGTAAAATGCAATTTTTAAGGGACCCTTTGCTCATTAGGGCCCTGTTTGTGATAGAGGTATGCAGCCCATGGTTCCAAATATTTTGTGATAACAGGGTCACTTCTGAATCTGTTCTGCCAGTGGTACAAGGTGCAGCCCTAGCAAGAACCCTATCATGCATAATTTGTAGGCCTTCAACCTTATGTTATCATTGAAAAGATTAAATGGCTTACTTGCAGTGCAGAACTAATAAACACAAAAGGGATAAATCCAAATGTTTCACAGTATACGAAGTAAAACAAACATCAATCTAGTACTTGTATTTCCATGGCCATGCAAGAATTATGTGCACCAAGTAACTTACACTTACTTAATGGACTATTATCATAATTCGGCCATCTTGGATAAAACAATGGTTTTGGCCCCAGTAGCCTTGCACTGGTGGATTTCAGAACAAGTTTACCGGACAAAAACAAAGGTTTTTAATCTCCTGGGACTCAACATGGCCACCACATGATAAAAGCCCATGCATGACTTGTGCAAGAATGGTTATAAAGTTCAATTTCCATAATGAATATTCAATGTATCTTGGGGTCTATATTTTAGTAGCAGTCACTGCCGAGCCACCGAGCCAGTGGCTCTTTAGGACATATTGAGAAATGGCCCTGTATTCTGTAGTTTAGCCTTTGGAAGCAATATCTTGCTAAGGGTTGGAAACACTTTAAAATATTACCAAAAAACTTCATTTATGGGAAAATCAATTACGTTTTGGACTGACAAAGCCCCCTTTACTACATTATCTCAATCAAGGTCTTTATTATAAGGGGCTGATGACATATTCGAAATGCCCTGCTTAACGCACAACGGACGTTAAGGTCAGATTTCCTCCCCCTTAACGTCCACCCATTGTTTTATGCTTTTTTTAGGTCAGGAAAACAGTAATGAAATACACGGGAGTTCACTTATAAACAAAGTATAAAACAAGCTTAAAGCTTTAATAGCTGCAACTGTACAGTCAGTCAGTACCTCAAATTCCCGTACGAGCTCATTTCGGATCTTGACTAAAATACTCATTCGGACACGACTATAAAACTGAGTTTCATTTACCTGGAGGTTTGAGGTATTTCATGACACTTCTAATCAAAAGACCTTGTTGAAATTTCCGGGAAATTCAACAGAAATTTCGCTCTAATGTAGATCTAGCTGACTAGAAACGTTTGATTAAAAAGTGTACTTCTATTGATGAAAAAGTGTTTGTTCTACATGTAAATGCCCCACACTAACGTCCATGCCCTTACCCCCTCCCCCCTAAACGTTCGTTGTGTGTTAAGCGGGGCATTTCGAATATGTCGACGGCCCCTAAAGCATTTTTTAAAGGGGCATTTTTAGAAGTTTTACAACCCCAGCAAAAGGTTTTAAGTTTACTATTTTGACTCACTTCGATAATAATTTCTAATGAAAGTAATCATAATTATGTTAATTAGTCATACAGTATATACATGGTCTTTCCAGACATCGGTTAGGTTGATCAGATGAGTTCCTGTTTCAAGACAGGCAAGTTTCTTAATTCTTTCACGACTCTCGTCCACAACTACATGCACTTTCTTACCAGATCATGATTTCTACAAAAAAATAGTTAGTTAAGAAATAAGAGAACTTTTGCAGAGACTAGACAATGGAGCACGTAGTTTCAACTCACCTAACCCTGGGAAAACCTCCGATCTTGGCTTAATTCACTCCAGTATTGAAGGTTTGCAGCACACCATCCAGAACGCCATCTTTGATGTCCACAACAAATTCTCAGTATTACCGTATAAAATCGCACTTTCTTCGTTAAAACTCCGAATATAAACATATTCAAAACAACTTCTGGACCTTTCTTAAGCTTACAGTGAATCTCTAGAATGGCAAACAATCAAAAACGACGAAAATTTTAGAAATCTATCAACACTACGAAATCGATTTTGTTTCTTCGAAGAGACATTTTCCGAAGCCTCGTTCTGATGACGATTGACCGTGCGCTTTAGCGCAAATGAGGGACTGCAACCTAATGTCGCGAAATCGACCATTTGAAACAGCCGTGACGAAACAACTGTAACAAATAACTGACGCGTACAGCTATTTCCGGTAAAACGTGTTTTCGAAACTGGTTTGACTCGTCCATGAATGTGGACGGCAAGTGTCGGATGTCGGCAGAGGTCTCTCCCTCGCCTTCCATTTTACCAAGACAGAGAGAGACCTCTGCTAGCAGGGAAATTCTGTCCCGATCATAGGGAGAAAAAAAAATCGCCGAAAATCTGGACCAGTTTGACACTTTCTAGGAAGCTTTTACGAGTGTGTAACACTCGATATCGCCGTGAATTAGCACCAAAAACGTAGCTCATTTACTGTTCTTCAATATTTTGAATGTTAGAGAGGGAGCAGGAACCTGGAAGTTTTCGTTTTTCGGCAAAATTCTCGCGCGTCTCGCTTGTCGGCGATGAATTTAGTTGCCTGCCTTGTGTATTTTTATGTAGTTGGCGAGATGAGCCACAGGAAGCCCGAGCTATATGTAAACAAACCTGAGCCACAGGAAACCCGAGCTGTATTATGAGCGCGCGCTAAATCAACACTGACACAAATCAAGTCAAAGGGTATTTTATTTAACAATTTGCTAAGAAAAGATGGATTATTAAAACATCAGTGACAAATACACAAAATGGGAGGATGGTTAGCCTGTGGTATTACAGATTGAACTATAAAGGGAACTGTTGGAAGCCTTTAATTTCTCGAACCAAAACCTCGGCCGTGAGAGGATTCTTGTTTAAGTTTACCTTGAGAGTTGAATATTGCTTCGCTCATAAATTATTCTGTGCTGAGTGTTTATTTCTCCGGGGTATTTCTGGCTTCGCCAAAAACACGCTCAAAATTATTTTAGTGTTGGCCTACAGATCACGGTGTTTGCGCTGGTATGTATTATGACCGAGAGTAAAATGAAATGTGGCATAAAACCTACGAAACGTACCTCAAACAAGAATACCGTCCGATGGCAAAATCTATCAGCGCCACGAGGTCAATAAATCGACAAAGAAATGCAGATATTAACACGAAATGATTTCAACCTCACCGTACCTTAATTCATGACCTGACAAGACACTGCTCAGTTTCACTTTCCCTCTCAGCTTTGCTCTTGAGTTGAAGTTGAGTTTGGCTTTGTTAAAGACTTCTTATTCAGTTGTATGGTATTGTGCAGTATATTTGAGTATACCAATCCACAGAGATTCAAATAACAAAGCCGTGGCGAAAGAGAAGCTTACACGAAAAATATTTTGTCCTCCTAGAAAAAACACAACATCTTGCCATTTCTATCGAAGAAGCCTTGGTTTCAGCAGCAAAGCAACACGCTAAATTTCAATTCGATATGTGTGGATTAGCTGGCTTTGAGTTTGATCATGCAGCCCCTTCAGGTCCGGCGTCGTGTCGTATATAAAATCACTGGCCATCTGGGTAAAAAACGCGGTCCTTCGGCTCCGACAAAAGCGCCAGTTGAAATATCCTGAGCCTGTTGGAAGGCTTTCGCACGGTGAAGTTAAATAAAACATTAAACTGCTTACATTTGAGAGATGGGACTCCAAATTTGAGAGAAATTTCCTCGCGGGTCGACCATCTTGATTTACTGTATTAAATTATGTAAATAAATTAACCTGGAGAGTGTCACGTGACCAGCACAGTGCAATCTGATCGGTGGTGAACTTGAAATTTAATACATGGGAACAAAGAAAAAATAACCGCATGGGTCAAAAGTGCAAATTTTGTTGCATGAAACAAAAAAAAAACGTTTGCATTTTAAGACTCGGTGCTGCCACAGGCAGCCCGAGTAAACATTTCCGCTCGGTGCTGCCATAGGCAGCCCGAGTAATTATCTAGGCCGGGAAACTGGTAACTACACGATGCTCGCTTCGACTTTTGGTGCATGGTTTCGGTGCATGAGAGTTTCTTTATCTTATTTTCCCCATTCTTGAAAATGCAGTGATGTTTTAAAAGTTCGCAAGTACGATTTATCAATGCCCGAGGAAAGTGTGTACTACTTCTGTAGCATTGGCAAAGTCTGATGTCTGAACTATATCGGATCCACTAACGGCACAGTTGAAGACGAATATGTTCTGTAGACGAGTCGAATGACAACTCGGCCATAATTTGTGCTGATCGATCGAACTATCGACAAACCGAGTGAATCTGCGATCGAATATTCCGTTGGTCTTTCTCGCTGTATTGGATTGTGCTTTTCGAAGAACAGATACGAAAGCTACAAACATCAAGATACTATATATAAATATAATCATACCTGAAGAGAAATATTTGACAGGTTGTGTCTACACGTGTGTGCATCTTGCCTTTTTTTTGGCATGTGAACACTGCATTTAGGCAAATTAAGATCTATAATCACACTTGGATTGGATAAGTCAAGGAACTTTTAAAAATATCAACAGAAGGTGAGGGAAATCTAAAGTGTTTACAGTACGTGCATGAACACTAATCAATGGCAAATACAAAGATATGATCATGTGTGCATGATATGTTGACATTGATCAGAAATATTCTGCAATAACAATGGACATTCAATATTCTGTAGGCAGCCTTGACCTCACTTGAAAAATGATTTTAATGCTTTGGACTGGAGTGTAGTTTATACACATAGATCCTATGCATAAGTCCTGGTAACTAGCATGTCAACGAGGCCGGTAGGTCCTCTGGAATGTTGAAATTGAAGCGCCTGGGGAGATTGTGAAATGCACTGAATGAATGTTCAGTGAAACAATGCTGTTAATTTGCTATGCGCCTAGCTGGTTGTACTATAAAGAAAAATAAAGGATAAATGAGGACTGATTAGCAACATTTTTCAACTAAACAATCATGTTTAACACGTTTCACACCACCTGCTAGCATTTCAACTTCAACATTCCAGAGGACCTACCGGCCTCTTTTTCGTGTTGTGACCGCGCGAATTATGCATAGTGTTTATGGGTATATAGTTCTACACAGGAGTGTAACCACCAACATAAGTCAGTATAGACCGATTTAGCTTGTACATTTGTTGCCCATTTCAGATCATGTGACAACTCTCCAGAGGATTCAGTGCTTTGTTTTCCAATTAGAGAAATTTGTACATTTCCTCTTGGGATACAGAAAAACAAGAAAAAAAGGGAAAAGTCAGGGGACTTGAATTGGGACAACAAATGTACAAGCTAACTTGGTCTATTGTGGAGCCAGCCTTGGTCATCTGAATGCTATACACCACATGGTTAAACTATCAATGTGCATTATATATCTGTTGAATTTGATAAAACTTTCCTCAAGATCCACATTGATTTCCAGTCATTTGATTACCTATTTAACTGAACAGATGATCCCCTTGAATAACTTATAAGTCAAGACATTCAAAACTGTTCACATTTATTTAAAGACAGACATTTTTGATCAGGATATCAATAGTTTATACACACAGTCCACCACTGTAGCAATAAAGGGTGTGCATTTTCATTTGTGTCACCACAGGGAGCCCAGTCCTTTCTCGTACAAAAATATATGTCGAACGCACTTTGATAATCTATGATTACTTCTAGTAATAATTATTGCTCCTATTCTTGTGTGTGATGATATTTCATTACTCACCGGAATGTAGTTAATGTATCGTCCTTTAGTTAACTGCAATAAATCAACGGCAAACAAACACGCTCCTACCGCTTTGTCATCAAACCAAAATGTAGCAGTCTAAGTGGTGCTATAACGGTTGGGGTAGGGGGTAGGTATTAAAAGTATGGAACTTCTGGTTTAGGTTAACCTAATCTAAGGGGAAGTTGGTTTTGGAGGTAAAATAGTACGTAGCGAAAATTGAACCAAGAGAAAACGTACTCCAATATACCTTTATAATGCAGCGGTCATGTTGCATCCCTAGGATCAGGCGCTATATATGTAATTCAAATCTCAGTGGACATGCAGTTTAAATTTACCCCGGTGTAGCGCTTGCCCTTGCTTCGATCAACGTGTCGCGGAATTCTCCACTCGCGCTGGTTCAATAACACTGGGACTGTATCTTTCTCACTTTTTCTTTATTCGTCGATCACACAACCTTACACATTCGTTCGCTCTAACCATCTGCCTTAAAATTACAATGACATCCTTATTCTAACTGCGGAAATACATACTTTCGTATCAGTCAATTCCAAACCCGTGCATTACTCCCCCCGCCCCACCCCCGGGCATTTGAACATTTTGAAAAAAAATTCGATCAAATACCCCACTACCAAGGAAGAAAAACTGTTCAAATGCCCCAGCAGTTTTTCATCCAGTCTGTTCAAATGCCCCACCATCGGGGACCGGATCGGAAAATGTTCCAAAAAATTTCGACAAAGACAAGGCAAAGACTATTGACAAATAAATGAAATCATTGCTTTATTGACAATCTCTGACTCAAGCAATGCACAAGGAAACACCGACGGTGAAAACCACCTTCAACCGGTCAGGGTTCTACCGGCTCGATCGTACTGATCTGGCAGATGAGATGAAGGCGGTGGAGACATTCCAAACTCACTGAATTGTAGGTTCTTTCCCTCATGCATTTCAGCGTAATTGAGTCGTGTACGGGAACGCAAATTATGAGCCATTAATAAAAAAAATATATGAAAATCTATAACAACTAATAACCGCAAGAACACTGATGACTGTACTCTTGCAAGTCACACGCCTCTATAACCTATGTGTCACATGAATACAGAGATAACAACTGTAATATAATATCACTCTATGCACAATTCAAGGGAATTAAACATTTTAAGTATGCACCCAGAATAAACAAATGGTTGGAAATTGAAAATGTTAGCTTATGGTGTTGGTATATAAAGTACATGTATGTAACAGGCACCAATCGGCCCGTCTTTTACCGATATAAATAATTATGTTTTAACAAGCGCGCTGTCGAGGGTCGCAGCAAATTCAACTTATCACAATATTGTCAAGCACTTAATATCCCCGGTTAATATCACGCAGTCGGTCAAAGTTCACGAAGCAAAGCAAAACAACATAGTTTATAGGTTTAAACACAAACAATTTACCTCTGAAAGCCGTGGCCTTCAAATTTGGCAGATTTCCTCTTTCAAGCCTCTACAAATGCGCAATCCTTATCCTGGAAGTCCTCGAAGACAAGTACGTTCGCCACGTGCGTTCGGCATTTGCTTGTAGACCAGACAGACAGAATATAGTTTTAAACACTGATCAAATGCCCCACCCCATCAGTGGCGGATCCAGGGGTGGTTACGGGGGTGACATGTCACCCCCCCCCCCCCCCCCCCCCCGCTTTTGGGCCAAAAACAAATTCTGTATAAGAATTCGTAAAAATAAAATACATTCGTTCAAATTTTGTAAGAAATTTCGCACCAGAAACTGTACCGGTCAAAATAGTCACCCCCCTTTTTCAAATCCTGGATCCGCCACTGCCCATACCCCCACTGTTTGTCAAATGCCCGCCCCTGAGGTCATAGAAACTCGTCAAATTCCCCACCCTCGGGAGCAAGCCTCTGATCAAATGCCCGGGGGTGGCCCGAGGGGAGGATGCACGGGTTTGGAATTGACTGATACATTTGTCCTAGACCTTTAGCAATGTTAGTACATGGCTAAAGAAATGTCTTATTTGTCTTTCTAGATTTACCGCGATTACTATTTGAGGGTTACTGATTTCATGTCATGGCGTCTCAGTGACTACATGCCGGTGTTTACCACCCGGATTAATCTAATTAAATGTGTTTAACCCCGCACGCGATCAACAATCTTATACGTCACATGAAGCTCCAATTATGCCTAGACAGAACTACTTCAGTTTACAACTTGGACGTAACACAACGTCTATATTGTATTAACTAGATTTGTGCTTATCAATAAACTAGAATTATGTCAACTAGTTTTCTGAACACAACCATACACAGGAGCCAATAAAAACCGTGTTTGTTGCACTAACGGCGAAAGACGAGGCTGGAAGTGCAAAGCTATAATCCTTTTTCAAAATCACGTGACGTTTGGTCACTGCGAAGGCTCGTATAGATGGTTTTCACATGACGTCACGGAGGCCATGTTGGTGGAGTTTTCAATATGGTGGAGTCACTTTCAGTCTTAAGTACGAATATGCAGTAGTTGTAATGAAAACGCATGATACTGATCCTGCAGCACTTGGTCGCCGAGATCGCAGCCATTGAAAAGTTTGTCCTTACAGTACGAACCATGTCACGTGATTTTAAAAAGGTACCTCGTCCCCAGGGTCTTCTCGGTCAGATCCAAGATGGCGGCTCCGCCATCTTGGATTTGACTGAGAAGAACCTGGGAACGAGATTGTAGATTGTTTGTTAACGCATCCTCGCTCTACAATTACCAACAAGAGCCCATCTGGGCTTTCACTCGGGCCACATGAGATTGAAGATGAAATACACTTTCTATTTGAAATCCTCTTAGTAACAAGTCGTGCTTTAATTCGCCAGTGAGAACGTCATAAAAACGTCTGGTCTATTAATTGCTTTTATGACATGACTATGATAACGCAGGATTTGAACAACAGAATACTGGCAATTCAAGTGTATAAATGCAATACAATGACATATTCAGACTTTGAATTTGATTGAAAATAGATCAAAAACTCGGGGAAATGTCCGGCTAAAACTGTATGAATAAATGTGAAATGAAACATAAATTTCATAGCAAGAAAAAAAATGTAATTCCTAATGAGAAAGCTCTTCTAAGTCCGCTTCTCAAATTCACAGACTGTTTTACAAAAACATTTGCGCTTATCGACACAAGAGTTCAGTTGACCTTTCAAGTAATTTATTCTGAGGTACGCATACTCTAAATCACAGAGATGTTAAATAAAGCGATAATTAGAAGAAAAAGTACATTAACAGACAAACTGAGAGGAAATTTATTCAAGTCAAAAAGAGTTTACTTACAGCACAGGCAGCCCAAGCTCTAAACATTTAGCTAATACTTACAGCGTTTGTATGGGAATTTCAACGAGCTAGAAATACGAAAGAATTAATGAATAAATGCCTTACCTTGCTTCCATAGTGTATTACTTGCTGTCTGTGTGGTAACAGGGTTGATATGAAGCGATTTTAGCGAGTTTTCATTTCCTCTGCTCTCCTTCCTAAGAAAAAGACAAGGCAGCACACTAGTTTGTGCTCGTCGCAATGATGGAATTGCGTGGCAATCGCATTCAAAAGAAAGAACAACCTTTCTGCTGGGATTCTATGGACGAATTGTGGCGGCCACAATATTTTGAACTGAAATATTTCGGTTGAAGTGGTGGGCCCTCGCGAAACTAGTGTGCTGCCTTGTCTTTTTCTTAGGAAGGAGAGCAGAGGAAATGAAAACTCGCTAAAATCGCTTCATATCAACCCTGTTACCACACAGACAGCAAGTAATACACTATGGAAGCAAGGTAAGGCATTTTATTCATTAATTCATTCGTATTTCTAGCTCGTTGAAATTCCCATACAAACGCTGTAAGTATTAGCTAAATGTTTAGAGCTTGGGCTGCCTGTGCTTACAGTACTTACGTAACTGAATCTTTCGTTTTGGATCTTTTGGTACTGTTGGTGACAGCATTCCACCTTCGTGCACATATGCACTGAATCGGAATGAAAGTCGAAGCCTACCTCGAACTTAACTTTCAGCTAACCTGTTTCCTTTCATTCCACAATGAATAATAATCTCATAAAGTAAGCCCGTAGCTTTCAATAAATTTGCCAGTGTCTGAATGAAACAGCTAGATCTTTTCCAATTTCTCTCACAAGTCACGGCAGAAGACAGTCTCAAGCTACAAAACTTGAATTTTGATCCTCTTCACAGTAACGTAATTTAACGTCTCAGATATTATATATATTCCCTACTTCAGCTAGCGCTGTACATTTCAAGTACTTTTTCCTCTCTCTTTGCTGGCAGTTCATGCTTCTTGTTCGTGTAGTTGCCCCACTGAGCCGTAACCAGAAAACGAGCACAGCATAACTTTCAGTTGGCATACACTGAAAACATCTGCTTAACTAAGATTTGTAAAAATCTTAGCGGATCATGTAAATATTCCGCTTGGCTCAATGAGGGTTTCTGCCATCAAAGTTCATTTTTTGTTTCAGTTTTCCCCATATTAGCAGACATGTATAATGTCTCGAGCTCTCAATCCAGTAGAAAGACTCTGGTTATTCTGTCGTAAAACATGCCTTAGCTGTACAAGACCTGACCCAAATTTAGGTTGTATTGCATAATTGCCCACGATGGAATAGATTTCTGACAATGACTCATTGAAATTGATATCTCCTTGTCTCGCCTAGTCTGAGAGCTTTGAACTTTCTTATCTGAGCGCGCCTGATGAAATCTAACCTTTGATTTTAATTCGATACCCGTTGATATCCAAACGTGTTTGGATATTGTATTTCGCTTACGTTTCTAAATGTACATTGGATCTGTCCAGACAGCGCTGATCGAATGGCTCCTGGTTGTTCATGTATTTTTATGGTGAACAAGAGCGCCAGTTGAAATATCCTGAGCCTGTTGGAAGGCTTTCGCCCTCGCGGGTCGACCATTTTGATTTACTGTATTAAATTATGTAAATAAATTAACCTGGCGAGTGTTACGTGACCAGCACAGTGCGATCTGATTGGTGGTGAACTTGACCTTTAACGCATGCGCAGAAATTTTGCGATACCCAACTAAAAAAATAAATAACGACATGCATTTTAAGACTCGGTGCTGCCTGTCGGTGCTACCACAGGCAGCCCGAGTAATAATCAGTAAATGGCAAACACGCTTGAAATACCGATTATTGGTAATACTACGACAAATTCTAACCCGAACCATGGACCGAACCCTAACCATCGGACGAGTTCACGGGTAAACGACGGGTTCTCACGCACCTAGAGCTAGGGTTCACAGGTAAACAAGAAGAGAAGGTAAACGAGAGGAAAATTTTTTTGAGCGCTCCTACTCGGGCTCGAACTCGTAATCGTTTGCGTGTTGTACTCAGTAGTGCAGGCGTCACGACCACTACACTAAGCGCGTCTACCGCCGTTCGGATTTGGACAATTGTTTATCTTTATCCTTGACTGGTTTTAAGAATGTCATTGTTTAATTTGCATTCCAGAATTAGCGATTATTGATAATTGAAGAGCATTTGCCAATTACTTATTATTGGTAATTCTAGAGCGAGGATATGTTGTGTTTGTGTATAGCCAAAATGGCCGCAGCGTCTGATGGCATAAAATTGTCCTTATTATACATTTTACTCACCATCTCAATTCTGATTGTCTGAGAACACAGCTAATTCTCCATAGCTGGCTATAGCATTGACTACGCATGCGTACAATATATGTAGGTTGTGACGTCACACTGCTCAGTATTATCTGTAGGTAGCGCTAGATGATACGACCATTTTACGCTAGAAAGTAGAGAAATTATTTCGCTTTTTTGTGTCATTTTGCTATTATAAGCTCTCGGCTATGTTTTCAGTCTTTCATTTCCCCTAAACTCGTAAATAAAAGCAAATTGTAGCTCGAATAAGAAACAAAACATCTGGCAGTGAAATTCAATCGTATAAAAAAAACAAATTACGGCGTTTCATTTACTTTCGCTAGCTAAAACGTCTGCTAAAAATGTATGATAAAACAATTATTGAATTCGGTTTCTGCATGATAGCGAAAATTATCAAGACCTCACACTGCATGAAATGGCCTGTATACGAGCCCTTATTCACATCTTATACAGTCCGTATACACACGTGTGTAAGGCAGATATACGAGGATGGCAGGATGTGTAATGTGTGGATACGGTCCTTATATTTTCAGGGTATGCTTAGAAAATGGCAGGATCTGGTACACTTGTGGCAGGTTTCCTGATATGTCCGTATACGCACCAGTATACGTGTTGTGTACTGTGTGTAACAGGGCGTATAAGAAAGGTTGTGTATAAGGCATGTAACACTTGTGGCAGGTTTCCTGATATGTCCGTATACGCACCAGTATACGTGTTGTGTACTGTGTGTAACAGGGCGTATAAGAAAGGTAGTGTATAAGGCATGTAACACTTGTGGCAGGTTTCCTGATATGTCCGTATACGCACCAGTATACGTGTTGTGTACTGTGTGTAACAGGGCGTATAAGAAAGGTTGTGTACAAGGCATGTAACACTTGTGGCAGGTTTCCTGATATGTCCGTATACGCACCAGTATACGTGTTGTGTACTGTTTGTAACAGGGCGTATAAGAAAGGTAGTGTATAAGGCATGTAACACTTGTGGCAGGTTTCCTGATATGTCCGTATACGCACCAGTATACGTGTTGTGTACTGCGTGTAACAGGGCGTATAAGAAAGGTTGTGTATAAGGCGGGTAACACTTGTGGCAGGTTTCCTGTTATGTCCGCATACGCACCAGTATATAATTGTATACTGTGTGAAACAGGATATATAAGGTTGTATATAAGGAAAATAGAAGGAATCTTACAGGTGATGTATGTATGTATGTATGTATGTATGATGACCATACTGTTTGGTATAAAAGGAGCTACAATGCTCCGTAGAAGTTTAATTTGAAATCAGTTTTAATTTGCGGTATAAATTATTACGCGATAGTATGACGCTTATTAATCGATAGATTCCAGCCACTAAATCAGATCTTATGAAGAAAAATGATAACGTAAATTCATTTTAACCGTATAGTTCCTTTATTTAAACTTTAAAGGGACAATATTTTTACTTTTTTTACATCATTTCACGTGCAGTATTCATGCATGCAGCCCAAGGCATCGGTAATTGTTCTTTATAGTTCAGTGGTTCGATAGAACCCCATTCATCTCAATTCACCTTTTCGATCTGACACACCTTCTGTCTCTAAAAAAAACTGAATTAAATAATGAGTTTAGAACATATTTGCTCCTAATACATCTCGATCTAAACTAGATTCAAAACTGATCATCATCAAAGTCCAAGCTATCATCATTTGTTTCATGCACCAGTTCACCATTAATGATGCTTCTTGGCGCACTGTGACCGATACCACCATTGCCGATTCCAGATACATTTTCTGAGTCACCATCACTGCAAAAAATAAAATGAGAAATATTAGTTTAATTATTCACGAAGCTGGTAACAAACACATTTATATACCCTTTCCGAAATCAGCCTCTGGGTAAACGTTTGAATTGTCACTTCGTGGCATCCAACTGCGCTAATACTACTAATGTAAACATGCCCCACAAAGTTGAAATTGTCTCAAGTGGATTGACAGCAATTTAAAGCTAAATGCGTCTCGATCGAAACTCGAAAGTCACTTTGCGAATTTATACCGGAGGTTTCCCCCCCCCCCCAAAAAAAACAAGATAATTTTATACCAACAATACACCAAATCCTATCTCTGAAATATGTCTACAATTTGAGATATGATTTTTCAAAGAGAACCACACCAGAGCCGAGTTTTTGGAGAGTGCTTTGTTTACATCGAGAGCGGCCAGAGCCGACTGGCCATGGCGGAATATGCACTATACTTACTTAATGAAAGTTCTTTCCAAGAAATAAAGAAAACAAAGAGGTTGACTCGTGGCAAGCCTAAATATCCACGTGCATTAAGCTGCTGGTTGCGAAATTACTGAAAGTATCATGACCAACAGCTAGCTAGTTTCTGTAACAACACAGCTAGTTTATGTAACAACCTACAAGGCATATTTTTACAGTGATTAGTTCATTACCCCCTGGTTATGATACTATTTGTCAACATTTGAATGCAAGTACATGTACATATCCGTTAAGGCCCGTTCATGGGGGTGTGAACATGATCTGACGCATGAAGATATGCTTCACCGGTTAGGATGGAAATCTCTACAAGCACGCTACGCTATGTACGGTGTTATCTTTGTAATTAAATGTCGTAATTGTAATGGTCCAGTTTTTTAGTCAATATTACGATAAGACCTCTCATGCCCAAATGGCCTGGATCTCTTAATTCCTAAAGTTAAGATAGAAACTGCAAAGAAAGGCTGTTTTTTACTCAGGGGCAAAATATTTTAATGATCTACCAACATACATTAAAGAAGCATCATCATTGTTAGTTTTTAAAACAAAATGAGATATTTTTTAGATTTTTGAAATTTAAATAATATTGTAGACATTAGTTATAGGATAACTTTGTACATATCTTCACTGCAATATTGTCTGATATGTTTATACTTTGTTATTTAATTTTTCTGATTTCCCAGGGCACCCACTGATAACAGCTTTGGCTGAAGGGTTCACCCTGGTTAAAGAAGATATTATTGTTATTATTACTACTACTTGCCAAATCCTCTTCTCACTTAGTGTCCTATCAGTAAAAAAACGTGTAGATTCCCCTTCCTAAAAAGAATGATGCATAATCGGAAGGTATGATTCCAACCATATATAACTTTGCAAGAGTACCATAAAAGCCGCATGCAAAACTACAATGCCTTTCTGGGAAAAAAAAGGTTCATAAGTGTTCCTACTTAAATTTGAAGCAAAACCTCTTCAGAAGAGATTGGTGTCATTCCAAGTCATTCCAATTAGCCACTTTAGAAACGACTAGGGATTAGGACGAGTTCAATCTCGCAAAGGCGTTTGGGATCGTTACTGGGGACATGCATCATACAGAATACAAACAAACATGGTGAATAACTCATCGAATACTAGCAGAGTTAGCAAAATAAGCTTGAAAGAAGACGCTTTACCAGAAGTGAAGCTTGAGAGATTGGACTTGCCCCAATCCCCTACTCGTCTCTAAGTGGCTAATTGATGCAACATCAAATGAAGGGCTGTGTGCAAAAAGAGTGTAAGTGATTGTTGATCACATTCTAAATTCTCCATTAGAAAACAAAGAAATTGAAGGAGAATTTAGAATGTGATCAAGAGTCACTTATGCCCTTTTTGCACACAGCCCTTCAAATATGTTTAGAACTTTCGTTGTCATTTATTCTGTATATAGTCTTTAAATCACTCCAAATTATTCTGCCAATTCTTCTCCAGAATTCTTCTGCTAATTCTATTCAAGAATTCTTCTCCAGTTAACTCAAAACATTTTCAAGGGACCTCATTCCATTATGTACAAGACAAAGCGAGGTTTTCTGGCAAAACTATACGAGTGGGAGGTCTGAAATTGTTTGTACCTGCGTATAAGCCACTCTCAATGTTGGCCCTTGCTTTTCTCCAAAACAGTGTGGCATACATGTAGGTATTTATGGTAAGTTAAAGTTAATTCCCCATAAAAACAACATGAAATCAATAACAAGTTAAAACCTTTATTCCAGAGTGATATCAACAAAACTAAAAAAGAGAAATAAATGAGTGCTGGATATGAACAAAATGCTTTCTTTCATGTTTTCAATTGTCTTATTTAACTGGGAAGTAAAATTTCACCTGAACAAGTGAAATTTCCATTGTCTTTTAGGTGTTTCACTTCTTCTGTTGTATATTTTCCAACAGTACTGTACATTATTACCAGTTTTACAAATTTATATTCATAAAATATGTTGTGAGGGAATATGAAATAAAGGCTGGCATTTACAACTTACACAAAGCTTTCAAGCCTCCGAGACAGCAAAATTGCACACTTGAATTTGTTTTTATTCTTTCATTTAAAAGGTTAAGCTGCTTAAAATTAAATGGAAAGGAAAAAAAGAATTTGTTCAGTCATATCACAAGAGGCAAAGACTAGTATGATAAAGTCCCTCTGTTAAATCAATGTTCAATATCCCTGTTCTGGGCCTGGTTTGAAGCAAGTGTAAGAGCTACCCCAGGGTTAAATTGCTAACCCAAGATTAAACTGAACAGATTTAGCACTATCCTAGGGATAAAGTTACTCTTGCTTCAAACAACCAGGCCCTGGAAATCAATAGTCAATCCCAAAGACAAAGAACAGATTTATAAATTACTGCAATGAGCATGAATCAATGAAGTTCATTCAACCGGTGCTTTACAAATATTAAATCAACTGTACAACAACTTGATTTTCTTTCTGTTCACTGGACCAATTCTTACCAAATAGCTTAGTTTAGTTTTTTAGGGTGAAATCCCATTTTGTTCATATCCAGCACTCATTTTTTTTTTAGTTTTCTTGATATCACTCAGGAATAAGGTTTTAACTTAATTGTCATTGATTTCATGTTGTCTTTATGGGGGATTAACTTTAACTTATCATAAATACCTACATGTGCAGGTATGCTGCACTGTTTTGGAGAAATACAAGGGCCAAAGTTGGGGGTGTGGCTTATACGTGGGTACAAGCACTTTCAGGCCTTGGACTTGTGTGCATATAGTTTTGCCAGAAAGCCTTGCTTTCTCTTGTACATGCATGTACATAATGGAATGAGGTTCCTTGAAAATGTTGTCAGTTAATTGGAGAAGAATTCTGGAGAAGAATTGGCAGAAGAATTTGGAGTGATTTACAGAAGAAATGACAATGAAAGTTGTAACCATATTCAATGTTGCGGTATCAATAGTCCAGTTTTGTATTCGAAAATTACTGCTGAATGCAATGAATATAGATGCATGTACACAGGGTTAGCCTCATTCTGAAGTTAAACATTCTTAAATACCAGCGAGAAGGTGCAAAGCGTGAAACTACAACAACACACAGCGTTGTGAATAGCCCACCTTCTCGCTGGTATTTATGAATGTTTAACTTCAGAATGAGGCTAACCCTGCGTACATGCATCTGTACTCATTGCATTCAGTGGTAATTTTCGGATACGAAACTGGACTATTGGCACAAGTCATTTGGAATGACACCAATCTCTTCTGCAGAGGTTTTGCTTCAAATTTAAGTAGGAGCACTTATGGCCCTTCAACCTTTTTTTCAAAAAAAGGCATCCTAGTTTGGCATGTGGCCTTTATGGTATTCTAGCAAAGTTATAAATGGTTGGAATCATACCTTTCGCTTATGCATCATTCTTTTCAGGGATGAGAATATACATATTTTTTTTACTGATAGGACACTAAGTTTTGAATCAAGAGAAAATCATAGGGCAAGCGAGTAGAGGATTTGGGCAAATACAATTTTGAATCACTTGCCCAAGTGGGTGTTGATTTTTTTTTCTAACCTTGCATTTAACAAATAAAGAAGCCTTAGCCATGTTTTATACTATCATAAAACACGATGGGCATTTGAGAACATGAGAGAAATGTTAAAGCACAAGCCGAAGGCGCGTGCTTTCAACATTTCTAGAGTGTTCTCAAATGACCAGAGTGCTTTATGATAGTATAAAACATGGATTTAAGGCTTCTTTATCTGTTTTATAATATAGATTTACGCGCGCGATGAAAGGAAACCGCCAGTTGAAAACTATATAACACGGCTAACCATGTTATATACTCTGATAAAACATGGCTTCTTAGCCAATCAGAGCGCGCGTACTATCGTATCTATATTATAAATCAGAATATAAGTCTATCCATGTACAATGTGTCCATACCAAGTCTACCTACATGTATATACATGTACTACCATTTGCAAGCTACTGTTAAGCATGAACCTTTTTCCGCATTCGTTTTTGTTTGAAACCTAGACGTCTGGCGGCACAAACCTTTGCAATTTAACCGCGATAATGGCAACCTTTGACATGTCCCGCCTTCATGTTTCAGCGAGTGGGATTCAGGTTTGGAAACTTTTCAGCTAGATTTTCCTTCACGCCACGCACTAAATCATATAAATGTCGGTTCAAGTTAAAGTTTTGGACGCTCAGAATTATGTGAGATGCAAGACATAACGAGCCAGACGCCCTTAGCAACCAATGTTTGACTAGGCACCCCGGAGAGATCGCAGAACTGAGTTCTGCGATCTCTGCGGGGTCCTAGTCAACTCTCTACATTCTCATCAATTAAACGCAGCTTGAGTTATCTCTAATCCATTTAACTATGACAGCCTTCGACGACCACTAACTTAAGTTGAAATCAATCTTATTTTGGTAAACTTGCCGGAGTCGCTAGAAACAAATGAGTTCTATATCCCTGAAGCGCTCAGGCACACTAAGCTGCCAGGACTTCCCGCTGGATGAACCAACTGGGGATATAGAACTAACTTGAAACCTCTCTTATTTTGGTAAACTTGCCGGAGACGCTAGAAAGAAATGACTGAATTCTATATCCCTGAAGCGTTCAGGCAGACTAAGCTGCCAGGACTTCCCGCTGGATGAACCAACTGGGGATATAGACCAAGCTTGAAATCAATCCTATTTTGGTAAACTTGCCCGAGACGCTAGAAAAAAAAGAGTTATATATCCCTGAAGCGCTCAGGCAGACTAAGCTGCCAGGACTTCCCGCTGGATGAACCAACTGGGGATATAGAACTAACTTGAAACCTCTCTTATTTTGGTAATTTAAAACTTGCCAGAGTCGCTAGAAACAAATGAGTTCTATATCCCCTGAAGCGCTCAGCCAGACTAAGATGCCAGGACTTCCCGCTGGATGAACCAACTGGGGATATAGAACTAACTTGAAACCTCTCTTATTTTGGTAAACTTGCCCGAGACGCTAGAAAAAAAAAGAGTTCTATATCCCCTGAAGCGCTCAGGCAGACTAAGCTGCCAGGACTTCCCGCTGGATGAACCAACTGGGGATATAGAACTAACTTGAAACCTCTCTTATTTTGGTAATTTAAAACTTACCAGAGTCGCTAGAAACAAATGAGTTCTATATCCCCTGAAGCGCTCAGGCAGACTAAGCTGCCAGGACTTCCCGCTGGATGAACCAACTGGGGATATAGAACTAACTTGAAACCTCTCTTATTTTGGTAATTTAAAACTTGCCAGAGTCGCTAGAAACAAATGAGTTCTATATCCCCTGAAGCGCTCAGGCAGACTAAGCTGCCAGGACTTCCCGCTGGATGAACCAACTGGGGATATAGAACTAACTTGAAACCTCTCTTATTTTGGTAAACTTGCCCGAGACGCTAGAAAAAAAAAGAGTTCTATATCCCAGAAGCGCTAAGGCAGACTAAGCTGCCAGGACTTCCCGCTGGATGAACCAACTGGGGATATAGAACTAACTTGAAACCTCTCTTATTTTGGTAATTTAAAACTTGCCAGAGTCGCTAGAAACAAATGAGTTCTATATCCCCTGAAGCGCTCAGGCAGACTAAGCTGCCAGGACTTCCCGCTGGATGAACCAACTGGGGATATAGAACTAACTTGAAACCTCTCTTATTTTGGTAATTTAAAACTTACCAGAGTCGCTAGAAACAAATGAGTTCTATATCCCCTGAAGCGCTCAGGCAGACTAAGCTGCCAGGACTTCCCGCTGGATGAACCAACTGGGGATATAGAACTAACTTGAAACCTCTCTTATTTTGGTAAACTTGCCCGAGATGCTAGAAAAAAAAAGAGTTCTATATCTCTGAAGCGCTCAGGCAGACTAAGCTGCCAGGACTTCCCGCTGGATGAACCAACTGGGGATACAGAACTAACTTGAAACCTCTCTTATTTTGGTAATTTAAAACTTGCCAGAGTCGCTAGAAACAAATGAGTTCTATATCCCTTGAAGCGCTCAGGCAGACTAAGCTGCCAGGACTTCCCGCTGGATGAACCAACTGGGGATATAGAACTAACTTGAAACCTCTCTTATTTTGGTAAACTTGCCGTAATAAAAATTTATAGGAAACCTATTAGAAATGGACAAATGACGTCGTTGTGACGTCATAATGATGGCTACATTAGCTTAAAGTGCCTATAACCCCAAAAATTATTTTTTTGGAATTGAAACTTTAAACCATTATTTAGAACTTAAGGCAAAAATAGGAGGCTAAAACTCAACAGGATTTTTTTTACGGCTTTTCAAAGTTGAGAACCAGAACATGTGGCCGTCAGTTTTCTATTCCCTTTGGGAGCCTGGAGACCAGTGGCCTGTGACGTGTATGTAGTCAGGCGTTCGTTCAATCCCATACAAACGTCTCTTATTTCTGCGACTCTTGCAAGCTCACCACATGATAAATATCCAATGAAATATCACCAAACTTGGTAAATTTACTAATTTCGTTGTGCTCTTTCTTGTGATAGAGTTTATCTCCGATTGATTAGACTATAATAGGACGTTTTTCCTTTTTGAATTCTTTTTCTTATTCAGATTTTCCAACTCCTTTGAGAATACCAAGACAATAGTCTAAATTAAAGGAACAAAAGAAACCGTGCAAAGGATTCTGGTAGTTGTAGTAAAATGCGCCCGATTGACGTCATAATTCCAGGCCCTCACCAAGACTCGCGCTGACTTCCAACTGGAAACAGGAAGCCCAAAAGCGATGTTTTCGCTAACTTTGACGCCAGTAAAATCGTCGAAGTTTAGTTTTTTCACTTTTATTTTTTCTAATTCTTTGTCAGGGCGCTATACAGAATAGACGTCAAAAATATTTTTTTGGGGGTTATTGGCACTTTAACTTATCAGATTATATTTTGTTGGCACTCATTTATACACCTACCAAAATTCATTTATCTATGCCAAACACTTTTTAAAATATAGAAACCCCGGCCTTTTTACGTTCATTTGTGCCCGGCGTGGTGGAAGATCTGTTTGACAAATTTGCTGTTAAAGTGCAAAGATGCAAAGAATTAGCATGGTATTTATCGCTTGCAGAGGAACAAATATTCACAACATAAACGGATCTGTTTGGAGCCACAAAACTTGCAAAAGCAATGGCCAGTGCTTACTTTCTTTTGGTTTTGGTGTAGTATTTATTATTATACACCTACGATTCCCTAGAGGAATGGGCACTGACGCTTTGTAGTCAATGTACTTGTAAAAAAAAAATGTAGCTTAGTATTTCTTTTAAATGTTAATTTATGGAAATTTCCTGACCTTTTGTTCGGTAGATGATCTCTCAGATAAGCCACACCCCCGATTTTAAACGAAAATTTCGTGTAAAAAGGTGCGGCTTATCCGTGAGTGAATACAGTATTCAACTTTTTAAAAAACACATCGACAAACTGAACATCTCGCTAAAACATATGCTACGGTACATGTCTTTATGATCCAATATTATTAATATGGAGACTATCCAAGGTAGTACCATTGTATTTTTGGACAACACAGTCTTAGATTCTGTTGCCATTAAAGAGACACTGTCAAGGGTCTCACTATATCCCAGGCAGAGATGGGAAATGCACTTATATTATGTCAGCAGTGTGTTGTTTCCTATTTGCTGTCAAGTCTTGTAGACAACGCAGTAATTATTGTAAAGGCACATCAAATAAAGGAGACACCGTGGTAAAATAGTGTACAATGAAAATGTTTGAAAGTTATTTGAAATTCACTGTTTGAGAAAGAATTCATAGTTTCACTTCATCCTCAGATACCCAAGGGCAGTTAGTTGGCAATGGGCATAAAAAGGGTGTTTTTGGGGGTGACTCCAAGGGTAAAGACTTGTAGTCTGATGATGACATCACGTGATGTCACAATGACATCATCAAAATAAAAATAAATCTAAATTCTCCATGGATTTTTTAGCTACATGTACATTTGTACTATTAATTTATAAATATTTGCTGAACCTACAGGTGCATAAAACCGAGCATGTGTTTGCCATTACAACAAAAATGGAAGATTTTAGAACACTTTTCAGTCCAATTTTAAGCTTTTTGGGCATTTATTGTCGGTCTCCAAAATCCATGCTCAGTATTGGAGTATTTTTTTATTTTATTTACAAGCTCTGAAATGCTATTTCCAGCATTTTCGATGCAATATATGTTTTAGTAAGGTTGGGGGTCAGTTGAATAGACTGCAGTAAATAGCATATTCACAATGCTCACTCAAGGGTTAGAGTTGAGTTTCTAATCAAAGTTATACAAAACAGAACAAAATCACTGCCACAGCATAAAAATCACCAAAATTCCTGTTAAGCCAGGTCTTTATGGCTTAAAGGCAGCTACGCCCCTGACAGTAGAAGAGACAATCTATTTTAGAATGGTAGGTGCATGTTTTTTTACCAAAACTAAGTTTAATATTAGTATCTGGTTAAGCAGATATTTCCAAATGTTGTGCTCATTAAAGTAGTATATTGGCATGTAATAATTAATTACAGTATGTTGTTGATACTGAATTGAACCGAACTGAGTTGCCAAACAGTGCTGAACCAAACAGGACATTTATACACTGCATCAGCTAAGTTTTTCCCTTATCCGAGATGTGGTGTTAGACTTGTCATGTAACTATATCATGTTTAGCTTACATACTCGGATAAGGGAAAATTTACATGTAGCTGACGCAGTACATGTATATAAAGTTCCTGTTTGCTCTGTGCAGTTTGGTGGCTCAATTCAGTATCAACAACACAATCTAATTAATTATTACGAGTCAATATATAGTTCTTTAAAGAGGTTGTCTTTAGTATATTTCTTCAACCAGAAAACGAGCACAACATGCACTGAAAACATTTGCTTAACTATAGATACTAATACTAAACTTAGTTTTGGTAATAAAAAAAACATGCCTGTACGATTTTCATCTGCATTTTCTCGCCTCCTTTGGACTCTGAAGCTTCGAAATATGGTACAAAAGGACAATATTGAATTGGATTTTAACCATCAAATCCTAAACTAGAGACTTGTACACTAAATGTCAAGAAAAAGTCGCTTTACTGCACTTCACTTTCAGTATCGAAATTCACATCTGCCATGTTGAGAGAGAAATAGTGTTCTGGTTCAGTAACGTCACAAGCCACCACAAGCACAGTTGAGAAATAGGATTAAAGGTTTCCTGTAGGCAAATTGAATCATTGAAATCATTTAAAGGGGAACTGGACCCTAAAATCAACTGTTTTTGAATAAAATCCTTAAGTATATTAAAACAACATTTCAAGGGTAGTTTTTGCACAGTGTGTAAATTCCCCCCCCCCCCCCCCCCCTCCAAAAAAAATATATATTTTAAACACAGAATTTTCAGCTTTGACTGGTGGCTCAGAATATGTTGTCAGTGAAGTATATGAGAAGGTACAATGTATGACGTCACATACGGGAAGAAAGTTTACTTTCAGAATGACAGAAGAAAGTAATTTGGTTTATCATATGTATGGCTTTCAGCTACTCTAATGACAGTTATCATTGACTTCCAGGTTTGAAGAAGCAGAGACAAATGTTGCTGAGAAGATTTCGACAGAAAATCCAAGGATTTCCAAGAATTTGTTCCTGTGCTCCAAGCCGATCTTGAACCATGTAATACAGTGTTGATATGGGAATCTGATGCCAAATAATGTTCGTTAAATATTTTTTTAACTACCGTATTCACTGCTGGCAAGTGTAAATAATTAAAGCCTGGTTTTCACTAGTGATGGAAGCCGAAACGGATGTGTAAGCATAAGAGATTTACATTCTTGTGAAAATCAACATGATGGAAGCACAAGCCTTGTCCAGAAGAGAAAACCTTGCTTGAATGCTATATTTACATTGCCAGGGGCCTGAGAATGAGCATTCTGATTGGCTAAATTATTCTGCTTCTGCTTACGTTTGATTAGTTTTACTGGAACGTAAGCGATAGAAGCAGAAACGTAAGAATTAGGAAGCCTTCCGTTCCTTCCACTTCTGTTGAGCTTCCACTTTCATCTCTGTTTCTTTAATTTCACTAGAACGTAAGGCTCCTTATGCTTCCGCTTCTGTCGCTAGTGAAAACTAGCCTTAACTGATCAAAATTTGAGGGATGCAGCATGCAATCATGTTTTCAGTTTACTATACATTTGTCTGTAAATTTTCCCGCAGACTTTGACTCGTTGTTTAATAATATATAGATAAATGTATTATTGGTAAACTGAAAACAAGATTGCATGCTTCCCAGCACAGCCACAGCACTCAAATTTTGATCAGTTAATCTTTTACCTGGTACCTTAAGCTTGCAGACAGTAATAGTTCAAAAAATTGATTTTTACGAAAATTATTTGGCATCAGATTCCCATACGAACACTGTATTTCATGGTTCAAAATCAGCTCGGAGCACAGGAACAAATTATTGGAATTTTTTGGATTTTCTGTTGAAATCTTTGCTAGCAACATTTGTCTCTGCTTTTTCTCACTTGGAAGTCAATGATAACTGATATTTGTAGTATCTTGAGTCATTAGAGCAGCCAAAAGCTATACACATGTACGATAAACCAAATTACTTTCTTCTGGCATTCTGAAAGTAAATGTTCTCCCCAAATGTGACAAAAAAAATCATTGTGAAATGTGAAATAAAGTATTGTATTGCATATATTCTCATAAACTCTGCTAACACTGCATTTCTGAGTCACCAGTCAAAGTTGAAAATGCTGCATTTTATACTATTTTTACTGGAAAATTTACACATTGGAACAACTACCCTTGAAATATTGTTTTAATACACTTAAGGATCGAATTCAAAAATGGTTGATTTTAGGGTTCAGTTCCCCTTCAAAGTAGTAGCGTAGATGTAGTATTCGAAATAAATAAGTTCTGCTATATTCTTTTTTTTGTGTACAGATGACACAAGCCCTGTAATTTGTGAAGTCAGGGAATAAATTAGTTTTGCCATGCTGTCCACAACATTGAAAATATGGAATAACAGCTTCTAATTGCGGACCATTGTGTTTTCTTTGTGCTGGAGGTATGATTGTTTTTCCTTGGTATGTTGACATATGATACTGGGAAATTTGCACTGAATTGAGCCACCACACAATCTACAGTTATCAGCAGAAAATCGAACTTGAAAACAAATTTTCTCTTCATAGATGTGCAACACAGATAAATAAAATAACAGAAATTTTCTTTCAAATACATCTTTGTATAATCGTTGGGTTAACTTTAGGGTTCAGTTTCAGTTCCCCTTTAAAAAACTTCAACATTGAAGGAGTTGATAGGGAAAAAAGTGTTTGTTCACATAAACATCACAACAGTTCTTGTAAAAAAAATCATAAAAATCTTTTGTCCGAATAATTTAACCAAAGAAATGCAGGAAAATGATGTGAACTTTGCTTGTTATTGTGTAGTACTTTGACTCGACTGTCCTTTCATTCAATATCATTGTTCCAGTAAATATTGGGTTCTTAGCAATGTTGTTTTTTCACCAAGTTATTTTGGATCCATTACCACTGAGCTGCATCATTCGTCTCAAATCAGTTCTGCTTCCCAAACATATACACGTACAATGTATGTCTCAGTCCAAGCTCTTTCACTGGTTGGACTTTATAACTGATTTCTTTTCAAAGTGGTATTGTGATCAATAAATATTTGATTTGGTAAAATTTGCTGGAAATTTTTTGGCTGGAATCGTTATTGCTTTAATTTTGGTTCTCAAATTTTGTAGATCTCAAATACATGTACTGCATATTAGTATGTACATTATACGTTAGAAAAAAAAATTGTTAGAGACTCAAGGGTACATGTACCAAATTTCCTGCTTGCAGAACCTTCATTGCTCCCTTTCTGTAATTGGACTGGTGGGGGAGAGAAGGCTCTGCCCCCATCACAACATTGTTTGATCTAACTGCCATCCACAACTATTGCCAAATAAATTATAAAAACAAAGTTTTTATACAGTTTTTATTATTGGTAGATACTGTGCACCTGCCAATGTCAATCATTAGTTTGCATACTAATTACTGTGGGATCACTTTCTTCTCATTGGTCAACCCATCCAAGCATGACAAAAGTGCACGTGTTTTTGTGTCGCTTATTAACACAATGCATGCGCAACACCCAATGTTGTGACTGGGGCAGAGCTTTCTTTCCCCTTCCATTTCGATTACAGGAAGGAGGAATAGAAGGTTCTGCAAGCAGGGAAGGGTACCAAAATGAAATGAACTTAAAGACAACAAATATATAACGAAAATATTTGGAGGACAAGTCAGAGAGCAAACATATTATTAGAAGCTTCCCTTGCGGAAAAGATTGGAGCATGCTAGTGAAAGTTTGAGTGCTCTCAACTCGAGTAACTTGTGATCTTTTTCTCTCTAATGCAAATGCATATTATGGTTCTCAATACTCAAAAAATAAATTATAAGTCACTTGGCAATTTTTTTATTGTATATTTCAAAGTGCCATGGTGTCTAATAGAGAAATTGAAAACAAATAGGAAACAATACAGCGTTGACATAATATATGTGCATTTCCCAGGCCCACCTCTGCCTGGAATATAGTGAGACCCCACTGCCAGCAAATGACAAATTTTATCATGATGAAAGACAAAAATAATTGCTCAGATTAGCAGAGTATGCTTTCCAGGTATACTGGAGAAAATGTGGGACAGTTTTGATGAAGGATGGCAAAGATTCGAGTGGATGAAAATTATTGCTTTTGGGCTTGAAATCGGTTCACTGTAATCGAAATCAATTTTGTAATGCACTTTAATCGTTGCAATCCTCTATCGAAAATGTGTAAAAAGCATACCAGGACATTCACATTGTATTTCTCTTCTATCTTACGAGTTACGGTGTTATTTATGTAGTTTTGTAAGAAGCTCTGCCGGCGTAAATGAAACCTGCACGTGCTTTGTCGGTCTAAATTATTTTGGGCCGCTAGAAACTTCTTCTAAAAGAATCACTCTAAATAAACTCGGGGGGAAATCCACGAATGATTCATCGACAATAACAGATAAAGCATTAGTTTTCTATGAAAGATTCCGTATTGAAACTAAGTCTTCTTAGTGAACAACATGACCGTATGAGGATTGAGGCGAATTATGGTGTGATAATTTCTAACTAGAGTAAAATTCATATTTTTCGGCTAAACCACACAAATTGGACCTTCAAATTCGTATATAATCTTACCTGGATATTCTTCTGATGTTCAGAGTTGTTTGGAGTCTGTTTTGCTTTGTCCTTGAAGTCATCTGCACAGATATTGTAAGTACTCCAACTCCAAGATAACAGCAATTCTTCAAGATGACAAAATGGCGGACGCAAACACTGGAATGTTTCGTATTGCATTGTGGTCCATACACAAACCACAGGCGGCCCAGACTCTGATTATTCCCCAACTCGTGAATACGAGTGAAAACGGCTAGAATTCGTCTATATTTTCCGAACTCGGTTATTTCGAATCTCTCGCTATCTCGAACTGAAATAAACCCGTTGAATTGTTAAAACGGAGTTTTAATTTGGTGTTACTTTTGTATAGATATCCTTCACAAACAACAAGTTAATTGACGACACGCAGCTGGCGATTGAAGAAAAATCATAGTAATCAACATCAGCTCGTTTTCTACGGAGCTCGCACAGTGAAGTGAAAAAGATACCTTGTTTAAAGTAGCCGGTGAATACTTTCGGTGATATATGTTCGCGATGCGAAACAACTTTTTAAATAAACTGTGAGGTTTAAAATGGCATGCTTGAGTTCTTTTACTAACCGGAGTTGAACTTATTTCAGTTTGATCGTGAATAGACCTTTCCCACGCGGCGGCCAAGATTGTTCATGAATATGGGGGAACTAGGCTACTGGTATTCTGAGGTTCAGTTCGAGGCACAAACGTTATTTATACAGGGAAATGAAGACCACACAGTCAAAGAATACTATCATAGCATGAAATGACAACTTTGCGCTTCTTCAGTATTGAATACGTAAAGTTGCGTAAAGTTGGTTGCCATCTTTACGTAGATTTACGTAAGCGTGCATATTGATATATTTTAATGTTAACACATCACATTTCCCAATTTGAGCGTAAAGAAAATATTTGAAGGATAATAAAGACAATTAACGATATTGAATACGAGTGTAGTTTACTTGAGACGTATTAATAAAACAAGTCTATCCGTGATTTATAGAAATAATTGAGCTATATATATATATTCTCTTGTACTTTTCAGTTTGTAAGTTGTTGAAGACGTGAAGAATGACTCCTGTGAACAGCACACTTTGTGTACGGTAACTCGTATACAGCGTATTATGAATCAGATGTATACTGGTCATTATACAGTCCGTATACATCAAGATCAGTACACGTCAGTATACCGGTCCGTGTACGGTAACTCGTACACAGCGTATAATGAATCAGATGTATACTGGTCATTATACAGTCCGTATACATCAAGATCAGTATACGTCAGTATACCGGTCCGTACACAAGGTGTATACGGACTCAGCATACCTCATTATACATGCCATTTCATGCAGTGTCAGTGTTGACCTCTGTGTTGATTATTCAGTTCGCTATCATGCTCACCCTCATCCAATAATTTCTTATTAACAGAGTTATAATCAGTACGTCTGCCTGACCCGTCATCTGCAAGCATTTCTGAGACTCAAAGCAGCTTAATGCAAGACTGGCGTGTTGAAAATGACTAAACATGCAATCAGGTTCGAGGTGTACTGTTGTTCGATCAATATCAGTCGTGGATTGAAGAACATTTTTTTAACTACACATCTTTTCCGAGTTCTCTACGTATTAGTTTCTTTCCTCTCTCATACAAATTATCAATCCACAACTAGTAGAGGAAAAAGTAGTCGAGGAATACATGAAAACGTTTCATAACGCGAGTCTTCAGTCAAGCCGACTTGGTTCCAGATCCCCTAACGTTTTTTTTTCCTCCGACCGACCGGCCCACCATCACGAGAGAGAGCGATGGGAAACGAAATGTTTTATTGGGATGGCTTGACTTGTATTTGTACTCGAATTAGCTTTCTAAAGCTTCTAGTTATTTCACTTTTGTTTATTAATGCTTCATGGCAAGCTATTAACATGCATAATCTGTACTTTAGGCTGTGTTAAGGCACGTACTCCGTTATGGAAACTATGTAGACCGATGGCTCTATCAATTCCAAACGTGCCCGTCCCCCCTGGGGTTAGGGTTAAGGGCATTTGACATTTTAAAATCAGAACGTTGCAAATGCCCCAACGTGCAAATCTCGCTATTTTGATTCTCTTTAACCAATATCCTATCCCCCAACTTTTCTTTGCTGGCAAATGCCCCACCCCCGGGACAGAAACTCGGCCAAATGTCCCACCTATGCCCCGGTGGTGGTGGTGGTGGTGGGGGGTGATTGGCAGGTACTCAGTAAACCATTGTTGGGCATTCAGCGGCACGTATCAAAATAGAACCATGAGTAATGGTAATGCAATGCATGAAACAGCGACGATTCACACCATCTGATTTATATAAACTGAATGGGTTAAAAGTTCATCACACGTTTAATCAGAATATGATCAAAAACGAAGTTCTTTCGATCATTCAGTCATTACGTCTAGATTATTTACGTCTAGATTGTTTTTATTCAATTTAAAATCCTTTTTTAGCATCTCAAACAAACTTAACAAACTGACAACAACTGAATGCCGGTATGGAGATTTTAGGTTCTGAACGTCACAGGAAACGCGGAAGTGAAACATCAATTTGGAATGTTTATCTGAGGCGACTGGTTTGCTACAGAATGAATCATAATTTCCCCAACGCCTGTGGATCAGTAAATAATTCTAATCAGTGCGTTTCTCGTAAGCTGTATTGCTTCAGTCTCGGCAGATGCATGCAGAGCAGAGGCCCTCTCGTAACAAAGCCTAGATTTCCAAAGCGTATAACGACAAGTTTGTTTAACTTTCGGTATGAACAGGAACACAAAAAGTTGAAGTGACAATATCAAATTTCGACAGGTCTTATGCCTATTTATAGCGAGGCGGAATTCATTACCTAACTAGATATTGCTTCCTTTGCTGAATGGCACACCTCCTTACTAGAGACATCACTTCGAACCATTGAAGGAAGATCTGAGTTGCCTTTTATTTCAACTGCAAAACGTTGCCCTTTTTTACTGATTTAAACATTTCCCAAGCTGAAATTGAAAGACGATTATTTGTATTTCTCCTTTACAAAGGTGAGTTCAATGGTGAATTTCGTGAATGTTTTATTTTATGGATTGCTACATTGCTAAAGTTAACTAGATATGTGTGTGTATAATAAAGTCAAAGCCGTTTGTGGGCTTTGCGGTTTTTCCGTTCTTATTATTAACGCCTCGCCCTTGTCTTTCCTTTCGGTTACCCCGCCCCTCTTCCCAATTAAAAAGTGAAACGCTTCGCAGTGAAAACTGGTAAGGAGCTTACGAAAACCACGACGAGCCATAGAAAAGCATTTTTTTTTCCGAAATCCGGTGTTTGTTGTTTCTTTTATTAGCCTTTTTTTTAACATTCAAGTTTTCGAAACCACTGAACGAGCATAGAGTTCAGACCGAACGAAAAACTGACTGACTCTCTGCTACACATACAACTAATCGTTTTCACGTCGTGATTTTGTAAAGAACGGATCAAATTTGTACGATTGTTGCATTTTCACGGCTATTGTTGATGCCGCGCCGTCGTGGTTTCGTAATCTCGCCAATCACATAACTTCGTGTATGTTATTTTTCGGAGCCTAATCGAGGCAGCAGAGGGTGCTCTCTTCACTAGCGTCAGCTGCCCAGTACAATCATTTTAGTAACATACACGGTAATTGTACAGTAAAACTTCATTCCAATCGAAAACGGGCCTCTGGAGCAGATACAGGATTTTGTGAAAGGGTGTGCGAACGAGTCATAGGGGGCATGCACAAAGAATTTTTTAAATCTAGAGACTCTCAAATGCTATTTACAGCGATCTCCATGAGTCGCAATCCCCAGAACCCACCCCCTTGATCCGCCTCTAGGCATGCATGCTTCATGCATGTTTTCCTGTCTTTGCAATTAACGCAAGAGTATTCCAAGCAGGTTTTTACCAGCATCCTTGTTTGCTTTGATTTTCTTTTTAAAAACAAACCCAAAACTGCTTTGAAATCCTACTTCAAAACAGCGACAGCTCATAGGACTTCGTGCTCCGAGAAAACTGTCCTAGATAAGTTACGCCGACGGCTTTGGGTTTCACACCCACTTAAAGCGACACTGTCAACCCCCAAATGATAAACGTTCTCGTGACGAAAGACAACAATAACTACTCAGATTAGTAGAGTATGCTTTCTGGGTACACTTTAGAAAAGATGGCACGAGTTTAGTAAACTGAGAGAGCAAAGATTCGAGTGGATGAAAAATCCTGCTTAAGAAAATTTAGAGCAACTTGAAATCGGTTCCGCCACTGTAAACCGGATCAAGTTTCTAGAAAAAGCTTTGTAATCCACTTTAATCTTTGCGAGCTCCTCTGCCATCCTATAATACCACATGGTATTATTTTATCTTGTATCTCAGGGTTTTATTTTTGTAGTTTCGTTTTAAAGAAACTGAAACTCGTTAAAGGTTCAATTGAGTGCCCTTTAATTTTAAGTAAGGTATGTTGTCATTGTTTTGAGTAGACTCAGTAAAGATAAAGTAAGTGCACAACCCGTTCGGCATAACTTGCATAACTAACCCTTATCGGCTACTGTTTCTCGTCACTGATATATTTCACTAAAATCCCTCCAGAACATTATAGGATTTGTACGACTTTTTACATCTCTACCTTGCTCCCTCCTGAGTTCCCAGCTATAGTAATTACAAACTGAAACAGTTGGTTTTATTTGATTCGTATCCAGAAATTAAGCAATCAATTTACGTCGTTCACTGCAGATCAGGTAGGACATGTACCAAATAAACCCCAAACACTAGCTCTCCCTATAATGTGTACCCTAACCACAGGCTAACCATCCTCCCATTTTGTGTATTTGTCACTGATGTTTTAATAATCCATCATTTCTTAGCAAATTGTGAAATAAAATACCTTTTGACTTGATTCTGTTGAATATGTGTTGATTTAGCGCGCGCTCATAATACAGCTCGGGTTTCCTGTGGCTCGTGGTAGTTGGCGAGATGAGCCACAGGAAGCCCGAGCTATATGTAAACAATCATGAGCCACAGGAAACCCGAGCTGTATTATGAGCGCGCGCTAAATCAACACATATTCAACAGAATCGAGTCAAAGGGTATTTTATTTCACAATTTGCTAAGAAATGATGGATTATTAAAACATCAGTGACAAATACACAAAATGGGAGGATGGTTAGCCTGTGCCCTAACTCCACACCATGTTACCACCAAGTACTGAAACAGCATTGACTGCGACATTATGTTTTTATTAGTTGCACCAAATGATAAACTTTCTCATGACGAATGATAAACTCAGATAAGTAGAGTATGAATCTTTACTATTAGATGTGTATTGACATAGACGGCTTTTATGTAAAGAAGTTTTAACCCGGGAGTTTTAAACTCAAACTACTGTTTTGAAATAAAGGGAAGTCAATCAACACTTACACTCTTTTAGTTTTAAAACCACTTAAACCAATCATTATCATGTTTATATTAGCAAATTATTTTCGAAGTTTTCAAGAGTCGTTTATTTAGGCTATCATCACAGGCCCTGTTGACCTCTGTCTCGAAAGTTCGATCTAATCGGCTTCAAATTGGGATCCGTACCCATCGGCGATAAATAGGTACAACGTAGTTTAGAAACCTTAGCAGGAAGATAGACAAGGTTCTTTCCTTCGAATAAATGGCTTTGAACACCGCCTCCTGGATAGCTCTGTGGTTAAGCGCCGGTCGGCTAATGTGCAGGAGGAGGTCGAGGGTTCAAACCACGGCCGGACCTACAGTAAGGGTAAATAACGGAGTAGAAGGTGTTGCCTTTACATGATCGAGCAGAAAACGTTAGACCTGTAAGTCGCGTCTTCTCGGATAAGGACGTAAAATCGTAGGAAAGTCAACAGAGCGCCATATGGAAGCTAGGTTACTAAGCTTCGTTTCAGTAGCGCCGATCCAGTTATACCCTTTATAAATAACGTGACTTTAATTTATAGGTTATTTCTTTTTACTGACGACCGTTTCGATGCGAAAATCAGGTAACCGAATAGCTTGGTGTTGATGGCATTCAGCTTAACATATTTCTCATTTAAATGTAATGAATGTGTTCTTTCCTGTCACAGTAAAACATATGTATTAACGGGGCAAATGATAAACTTTATCGTGACGTCGATTTCAAGACAAAAATAACTACTCAACTTAGCAGAGTTATAATGCTTCCGCTATGCAAATATACTGGAGAAACTTTGAGACCATTTTGATGAGGGTGGCAACCGGCCGGATTCGAGTGGATGTAAAATACTGTTTTTAAGGTTTTTTTTTATTCATGTATAGTTCCGTCGATAGTTTCTTTCGTTATGATAATAATATATGATACTATTGCTGGAATGTTGAACGAAGCATCTTGCCTTCACTACTATCTAGAGTCTCTTAAAACTTTCTCATAAGGAAAGACAAAAATAACTACTTTTATTGGTCTCTTATTGTTGTTCACATTCGAATTGAACGAGCATAGAGTTCCGTTCAGACCGAATAAAAATCAGAGCGACTTTCTTTCTTTCTTACTAATCGTTTTCCCGTCGTGATTTTGTAAACGGTTCAAATTTGTTCGAATGCATGCATTTTCACGGCTACTTGTTTGATGCCGCGTCCGTCGTGGTTTTGTAAATTCCCTCATGAATATTATTTTTCGGAGCACAATCGAGGAAGCAGAGACAATTATCATCATTTTAGTAACGTTTGCTATTTTACAGAAAAACTTCATTCCAATAATCGAAAACTGGCCTCTGGGGCAGATATAGGATTTTGTGAAAAGGGAGTGAACGAGTCATATGGGCACTCACAAAGAAAGGTTTTGAAATCTAGAGGCGGACTCCTCTGAAATACTTTATACAGTGATCTCCAGGAGTCATATGTTATGCAGACGTTCTCACAAAGAACGTCTGCTTAGGAGAGCATCTGTAGGGGGGAGGGGAGGGGGGTTGCAATCCCCTGAACTCACCCCCTTGATCCGCCTCTGGGCATGCATGCTTTACAATTAACGCAAGAGTATTTCAAGCAGGTTTTTGCCAGCATCCTTGTTTGCTTTGACTTTCTTTTTAAAAACAAACCCAAAACTGCTTTGTAATCCTGCTTCAAAACAGCGACAAATTCTGCTTACTATAAAGTGGTTCATAGGACTTCGTGCTCCGAGAAAACTGTCCTAGATAAGTAGTTACGCCGACGGCTTTGGGTTTCACACCCACTTAAAAGGACACTGTCAACCCCCAAATGATAAACGTTCTCGTGACGAAAGACAAAAATAACTACTCAGATTAGTAGAGTATGCTTTCCAGGTACACTTGAGAAAAGATGAAACGAGTTTAGTAAAGATAGCAAAGATTCGAGTGAATGAAAAATCCTGCTTACGGATGCTTGGTTTACGCCGTAAACCGGAATCAAGTTTCTAGAATAAGCTTTTGTAATCCACTTTAATCTTTGCCATCCTCTATCGAAACAGTTTGAAAAGTATATCAGGACATTCATGGTATTATTTTATCTTGTATCTATATCTCAAGGTTGCGTTTTATAGAAACTGAAACTCATTATTTTCAAGTGCCCATTCTCAGTAAAGATAAAGTAAGTGCACAACCCGTTCGGCATAACTTGCATAACTAACCCTTATCGGCTACTGATTCTTGTCATATATTTCTCTAAAATCCCTCCAGAACACTTGTGCTTTTTATATCTCTATCTTGCTCCCTCCTGAGCTCCCAGCTATAATTACAAACTGAAACAACAGTTGGTTTTATTTGATTCGTATCCAGAAATTAAGTCGTTAACTGGTGTGTATGGAACACTCTCTCAGATCAAGTAGAACTTGCACCAAATAAACAGCTTTAATTACCGTTGTCCCTATAATTTGTACTCTGAGCCCACCCGCGCGCTTCGCAACTAAATAGATATTGACTCCTGACTGCGACATTATTTTATTAGTTGCACCACATCTTAACGGGACACTCACGAGAAAGTTTATCATTTGGGGGTTGACACGAAAGATAAACATAACTACTCAGCTTAGCACAGTATGCTTTCCAGGTATGATGGAGAAACTTTGAAAAAAACTTTGATGAAGCTATCTTTGTGCAAAATTGTGTCAACTCTGTATATAGCTGCATGACTCTTCTTATTAAACGTTGATAGTAGTAAGTATTTTTATAGCGCGTGTTAGGAATTTCTTCACTACTGATTTGATGTTTATATAGTAGACGGTGTTTATGTAAAGAAATTTTAAACTAAAACTACTGTTTTGAAATAAAGGGAAATCAATCAATCAACACTTACACTCTTTTAGTTTTGAAATTACTTAAACCTATACTGATATGTTAACAAATTATTTTCAAGAGTCGTTTAGGCTGCCATCACGGGCTCTGTTGACCTCTGGCTCGAAAGTTCTATCTGATCGGCTTCAACTAATTGGGATCCGTACCCATCGGCGATAATTAATAGGTAGGTTAGAAACCCTTAGTAGAATAAATGGCTTTATACACCACCTCCTGATGTTCAAACCCCGGCCGGACTAGAACGGGTGTTGCCTTTCCAGTGATCCAGTAAACGGTTAGACCTTCACTGACGTCTTCTCAGTCGGATAACGGAACACAAATCCGTAGGAGACTAGTCAACAAAGGGCCATGTGGAAGTTTACTGAGCTTCATGTTAGCGGTAAACGAGTTACCCTCTATAAATAAAGTGACGTTCGGCTTTCTTTTACTAACTTTTGATGCGAAAATCAGATAACCGATTCGTTTGGTGTTGGCGGCATTCAGCTTAACATATTTTTCATTTAACTTAACAAACCTGTCCTTTCCTGTTACAGTAAAACACGTATATTTGAAATGGGTAAACGTTCGACATGACGAAAGACAAAAATAAATACTCGGAGTTGCTTTCCAGGTATATACTGCAGAAAATTTAAGAGTAAAACTATGATGAGGGACGGCAAAGATTCGAATGGATGTAAAACCCGGGATGTAAAATACTGAATTTAAATGTTTCTTCGGTCATAGTCCTAGACGTGTTTCTTGTGTTATATATATGATACTGGAATGTTGAACGAAACATCTTGCCTTCAATACTATCTAACCGGTCTCTTAACATCACTCGTAAAATCAGTTTCATCGGATGGTGTAGCTTGGCAAAGGCTTTATACTGGCATTTTTACAAATTAAGCTTAACTATAAGTGTTAGCTAAGATGTCTCAACATAACATGTACATACACGATTAGAATCGAACTCGTGCATGATAAACATTCCATTCTTCGCAGTCTTTTGGCTTTAATAGCTTTGTCTTCTAAGTTTAAAGTCATTGCCTTGTGTGATTCTAAAGCCTATGAAACGCGGTTCAACATTTGTAGCAACAATAAAGTTGCGACTGTTAATCAATAAAATGTTGAACTGTGTTTGTAGGCTTTAGAAGCTCATTCTGCTTGGAGTGTAGTGTTTGGTTTGTATGATACACGCTTCAACATTAATTTATTATTATAGCAGTCATAAGTTTTGTTGATCAACAAATGTTGTCGAATCGTGTACCACAGGCTTACGTCAACATGCATGCCCGATCTTTTTGCACGAAACTTTTTGAAAAAGGCTCCTTTAAAATTACTACCAAGATAGCTCAAATCCGACGCACGAATTCAACTCCAATCGGTTCAGCCTCCTCTTGTTAAAATAAAACAGTATAGCCAGCGCGCCTTCTAATCTCATTATGAAGGAGGGTAATTTTCTGTTGTTCCAATACAATAATAAAAAAAAAATTGATCAATGTTTAATGCGAGATTACAAGTAATACAATTTTAGTCTGGTCTGAAGTCTCGCGAAACGCCAATTTCGTATCCGTTCGGCACTTTTCGAAGTTGTTAAAATAAAAGAATAAAAATAATATCGCTTCATAGGCCCATACAAATCTTCTTTATCAGTCTTGCCACTATAGTTTAAGTTCTTGTGATCAAAATGGCCTTAGATCACTGCTTGACATCATGGTATTAGTAACAAGGTACTGACGTCCTTCGCTACAGCAGCTTTTAAAGGCTGTTATTTCAGGCTACTGATCTCGGTTAAGTGCAGAGAAGCCATATGCACTGGCGAGGCGGCGTATTTCAGGCTACTAGATTAGATGGATGTAAATATTGGGTTTATTTTTTTATTTGTAATAACAAGTCTAAATTCCATCGCGTAAACAAAATAATATTTTGTGTAATTAGATGCCAGCAGACAAAAAACATTTGGTAGCTAGATATTTCTAAACTTGAAGTTGTAACGTCATGGTTAACGCTGCATATATATGTTGTCAAAAACTGCGGAATGACATGTCTAGCCATAGCCGCCACTGATCAGAACTGGCCGATTATACGACTTTTTTGCAAACCTGGTAAAACGATATTCAAGTTCTTACTATGCGTTGTTGAATAATGCTGCTCGCTTTTTACTACTAAGTTATTCGCACTGCATATACGTGCAAAATGATTACCTTACACCCAACATTTTAAAATAAACAAGAGCCCATCTGGGCTTTCACTCGGGCCACATGAGATTGAAGATGAAATACACTTTAATTTGAAATCCTCTTAGTAATAACCAAAGGGAAGAATTATTAGCTGAATTTAGCAGTCTTTTGGAGTGGCCGGTAGCGCGGTGACTTTCATAAAATTTCTCTGCTCCCCTAGTAAATATGTAATTTAATATTTTTGTTTTTCTCGTATGTTGACCTTTTAATTTAAACAGTTTAACACACTGCATTTGAGCAGGCATATATTCATTGTTTTGAACCCGAGAATTAACCGTACTACCGTACTTCATGGTCCCTTTCTTTAGTAGTGGGTTGTCGGTCAGGTAATTATAAACTCTCGTCATTTAGCACAGAAAATGTATTCTGATGAATAGGGATCGGGTTGTCGTGAAGAATCTAAAGAATTCCGTCTCTTCCGGTTTGAATTTGACTCATGTGTATGTTGCTTTTGGAGTTTCAAGGATATGTTGATCCAAAACTACAGGCTCTTGGGGTTTTTCATTGACTTGTGAACTTGCAGGCTCTGTAATTTGTTTTGTTTTCTTAGTATAACATAAAGTGTTGAACATGTTCATTTTCTCAAGCATGTCGCGCGTGACCTCTGTTTCTTCATTCGTTAAGTTCTCTACTTTGATCTGTAATCTGGGAAACTCAATCTTTTCCCATGCCTTGGCACATAACTATTCCTGTTGTGGATGATTATAAGTAAAATCCTTCGACAGCTTGTACCGTTTCCGCTAGGTCAATATCCTCGCTGGAACGAAATAACTTGATCTCAATACTCTCTGATCCAACTTACGGTAAATTTAAATCTCTGACAGTTTTTAAGAGACTCATAATATTGGTCTTGAAGTGCCTTCACCCAAAATAATATGTTCTTCTCGGATGTTTTAAATGCAGCACAGCGAGCCGATGGCTTATAGATTCCAATATCTATTTCTTCGAATTTTAGCTTTCCGGATCCTGGCCCCTTTGCTTCAGGTTGTCGTACGTGTGACTCGTATATAAAAGCACTGGCCATCTGGGTAAAAAACGCGGTCCTTCGGCTCCGACAATAGCGCCAGTTGCAATATCCTGAGCCTGTTGGAAGGCTTTCGCATGAGTGAAGTTAAATAAAACATTAAACTGGCTTACATTTGAGAGATGAGACTCCAAGTTACAGAGAAAGTTGCTCTCGGATTCCGCCATCTTGCTTTACTGTATTAAATTATGTAAATAAATTAACCTGGCGATTGTTGCGTGATCAGCACAGTGCAATCTGATTGGTGTGAATTTGACCTTTAACGCATGCGCAGAAATTTTGCGACACCCAACAAAAATAACGACTTGCATTTTAAGACTCGGTGCTGCCACAGGCAGCCCGAGTAACTAGGATTTATCTATAATAGTCACCTCTCAAAGAGCTGCTGTAGTATATTTTCCAAAAGCAAAACTGCATGGGAGACACATATTATTGGGTTGTGCCTCTGCACACCTTCAGTTGCCAACTCGATTCTTACGGCTCGTAGTCTTTCCATTTCTCGTGTGTTTGTCTTAGCAAAGTGTATATACATGTGTTGTTGCCAAGTTTTAAAAGAATCGTAGAAAATAAAGCCTTACTGAGGTTTTTTCCAAGAGACCATCACGGTCTCTTTGTTTTTTTTCTGTGCTTACATTTTTATGCGTCCCGTTTTCGTTGACTTATGTTTTCGTTTAAACAACACACAAGCCCTTAAACGACTATCAACCAATCTGACCTCCCAATTTAGGGGGAGGGGCATATTATGGAGCGGTGAAATTATTGGAATGCATAGTACTAACAAGAGGTTGTACGTACCAGCCTTTACTCGGGCCAAATGGAATTCCAACAAGGAATAGTTGGTACAACTTTGCAGGTTCGATTAAATATTTTACACTTTTTTTAGCTTTTGAGAGAATAATAAATTATTTTAGATTCTTTTTACTGACAAGAGTTACATATATGAATTCTTTTGAAGAATTGATTCTTTGTCCCCAGAGATGCCATATACAGTGTAATAAGAATATTATATTAGTCATGTAAAAAGAATCCTATTTTAGAGTGCCTGGGATGATAACTGCCAATGGAAAGCGGAAAGCAAATTGCAGCCATGTTTGTAACGTTAACAGTAGCTAAATGTGTTTGAGACAATATATATACAGCAAATTGCAAAAATTATGAGGTGTCCAACTTTTCAACATATCGGGTGCATTGTGGGAACGATTTACCGTTACTGTCCCGCACTGAAACCGGTGCGACAATGGCTACGTATACGTACTGTTAATGTCCATCTAAGGGTTTTGCATGTAGTAACTAAACGAAATTTTCCCAGTACTAAACAGCTTTTAAATGTCGTATTTATTTTTAAAAGCATCATCTCAGCAATAATCAGCAATAATCTCCGCAGTTATGAGCGCGTAGATTATTGTCGCGGTTCGTGACTAGCGCGCTAGCTGTTTCGAACGTCTAGCCCAGCTAGCAGAGTACTAGATGAAGTAAATAAAAATGTATTTTTCTATTATTAGCCTCAGTTATCTAAGGTGCAGACAATTTCAAGCCCTTCTTACGAAAAGCCTTCCAACCTTCACCAACAATATCGGGCCGTGTTCAACAAGCAATAACATACAAAGGAGGTACTGAAATGTAAATTCAAGGTACGCACGAATTTCTAGACTTAGGAAGAAATTATTTCTAAATCATTTTGTTTTAATCCAATGGCAATATTTGTCCAAAAATAGTAGTAAGCAATGCGAAAAATGAAATCATTTGTGAATTTTAAAAATCATGATTCATTGGAAGGTTTTGATATTTGATCGTTATATCATGCTTGGCCAGTAATTATCATATTTTCGCTAATATGCTTTCATAACTAATAAAACCTCAGGGAACGAACTTTTACTTCTGAAATAACCTTTGAACCTTCTTGGATGATAAAGTAGGAAAGCACGGCTTTATTTACATGTATTTCCGTCTAGTACTCTCAGCTTTAGCCAGCGCGCTAGTTACGAATCGCGACAATAATAATAAATATCTCGTCTACGCGCTCATAACTGCAGAGATTATTGCCGGATGATGCTTTAAAAAGTAAATACGACATTTAAAAGCTGTTTAGTACTGGGAAAATTTCGTTTAGTTACAACATCCAAAACGCTTAGATGGACATTGACAGTACGTATACGTAGCCATTGTCGCGTCGGTCTCAGTGCGAATCGTTCCCACAATGCACCCGATATATTGATATGTTTATAGTTGGACACCTCATAATTTTTGCAATTCGCTGTATATATATATGTGGTAACACAAGACCTGTGATAATATAGTGAACACAAATGGTTAATTCCGTCCTGCTCTGCTGTTATGAGACTTACAACTCTTTACCAAACAAGTTTCATTTCACATGGTTCAAGGCATGGTTTTCAGGAAAGAATACAAGAGGCCAAGTAAAACATCAACAAGAAGTCTTAAATAACACATGCAATGTTCCTTTGAACTTCCTCCCAGTGATTTAGCATTCCGTTTTGCACTGTGTATCAGTAGCTTTGGATATTTACTGGCAGCTTCTGTGTTATGCATGTATCAGTGGCTTCCCCCAGGGGTCAACCCCCAGGTATCCTGGGGATTTGTCCAAATGCCCAATCAAATCCGTCGTATCAAATCCCCATGGTATGGGGCACAGCAATTAGTAAAAATTCATACAATGTCGGTCCCCTGGGTTCCTGATCCATGAACGAAAGTGAGCTTTCTCCCTCACCGACGGGCAACAAACAATTAATTCTGACAAGGTTCCCATGGATCCATCCCTGATGGAAGCTGCTGATACATGCATTATTTACCCATCCATTTACAACAACAACAAAAAGATTTTTTTAAGGCAGCAGCCATAATTATGTTTTATGTAGTATGTAATCTACTAGATTAAGCCTGTAGTATTAATATATAAAATGTATATAGTAGCACCAAGGGAACAAGTACTACTACTACTAACAGAGGAGAGTGTCAATGTATTTAGCATGGTATATTGCTATAATTAGGGACAAACTCATTTACTCTATATGTATACAACTATATCCACTACACTTGAGGGTGGTCACTACCAGAGATTTGGTTGCATTCTCAGTACCCTGCAAGCAGAGGTTTCTCATCTCTTTGCCTTTCCTTTCCGGTTTTACCTGCATGTTTGATATCGCTCGGGCATGACTTTTTGGCGATCTTCGCTGGTTCTGCAAGAGCCCACAGTATCCTTCGCAGCCGTTATTCATGTCGTCGCGCAGTTTTTGTTTGCCGACGATTGGTACGAAAGGGCTTCATATTCCGGCTTTGTCTTCTTCTTATTTTGCTGAGCTGCTCAAAAGACCTCGAAATTACCGTTCAATAAATCTACCTTAATTTATCCTAAAGAAAGCTTTGATTTATACCCTCGAAGAAGGAAATTTATTTTTACTTTCTCCACTTCGCCAACAATAGGAAATGGACAATCTGAAATCTACAATGAATTTACAACGTTTACCGTCCCGTTTTTCTCGGCCAATGGAAATCCAGATACCGTGGCGCATGCTCAACGCGAAAAGCAATCGTTTCGTGGCAGAGGTTTCTCTCGGTGACTGGAAAGGCAATCTGCTCGCAGGGTACATTCTCACGGTATTGGCCAATTTAACAATCTGATCCAAGAAGACACGAATGTCTAACCATTTGCAAATGTCAGAGCAAAGGAAGTACTAGTTCTCCGGCCCAGTTATGTTAAGTACGTCCTACCTGGATTTGAACCCACTACCTCCTGCACACCAGACTGACACTTAACCACTGAGCTTACTGGAATGCAGTCTAAGCAAACTGGAGGCTACCATCTTTCTGTTATGGGACCAAACTTAGTTCAGATAAAATTAATCCATTTGTAACGAAATTATAAATTTAGAGTAAATTATTACTTCTCAAATAAATAATAGACTGAGTCCAATAGGCCTTTTGCAGCTAACAGTCACGTGCTGATATAATACTCCGTTAACGAATGAATGAGCTCGTAATTCCCATGGGAAAGACGTTGCATGGATGCTGGATAACAAGCCATTTAAAAAAACGCTGTTTTAGAAAGATCGACAATCGATTGGAGGTGAAAAATAGCATTCACAAACAGGTTTTGCTAATAACAATACCGATCTCGTACAAGGCTTCTAAATCAATGAAGTTTAATATGTGTTGCCATCCAGTACATTCCTGTACAATCACGTGATGCCCAGCTGCAAAAGGCCCATTGATGTCTCGTGTTTCAGAAATAAACATGCGATTTCCACTCGGTTTTTGGATTGTTGGAGTCATCTGTCTTCACACCAAATAGTTAATTGCAGTTGTAGATCTAGCTGCCCGAATGTTTAGAAATATTCCTGGATCCGTATTCCTATTTTACTGGAAGAACTGATAAATTGGGCCAATTTTGTAGTCTATTAGAAGTATTTATACTTTAAGAGGAAAGAATAAATATCAACACTGCAACCTGGTATAGAAGTTTGTTTTAATACTTACAAATGTCAGACCTTTCGTAAACGTGATAATTTTCCATGCGAACGACCCGTAAAACTCGGACTGTCGGCCCTAGAAAAACTGAACATCTGCGTATTTCAGTCGAAGAAGCCTTTGGTTTCAGCAAAAATGGCCCAAAACTAGGTGATTTGCCATAACAAGGCATCTGCCTTAGTAGCCGCCATCTTGGAATGTTTAGAGAGAAGACCTGTCCCGCGTGTTTGTCCCGTGCGGAATCGAATCTGATTGGTTCACCGTGTCACATGTTGAGAAACTCGCAACATGGAAAAAAAACACTTGCGATCTATGACTCGTGCCGGCCAAAGGCCTGTCCCGAGTAACTTGTACGCGAAGTTAGTATAATACTGGGACACCGGTCAATACTGGTCACAAACCATATCTGTGACCTCAACGTTACCTATAGGGATAAGAGAGTCCGTATATAGGCGGTACGTTATGCTCGATAATTCAATTAGAACGGATGGGACAAACTACGGCATGTCCGTAGCCTTACCGTAACCGTATTTTGATCAGAAAGTAAAAAAAATTGGAAACCATTTCAATGTAACAGTAGCCGACTACAATAACCGTGCCGTAAGTCATTGCCGTAACTTGCCCACTCGTACGAAATACGCGCTCTAACTCCTCGTAATTATCGACTGATAATGATAATCGAACTTGCAACGCAGATGTTCAATCAATCAATCATTTTATTTGCCCTATTTTAACACTTTACATACATTGTGTGTTATACATAGTATATTGATAATCATACAAGACATACAAGACTCATAACTTAGACTTTCTTATTTTATAACAAGGTCACCACTACAGGGCCCAGTTGTCCGAAGCAAGGGTATAAGCGCTACCATGGGTTAAATCGGCACTACAGATTTAGCGCTATCCTGGGAATAGAAGTTACCCTTTTTTCGAACAACCGGGCCCAAAAGTATTAACATCAGTTTCTGATACTTCAGCTGCGATAGTTTCGTTCAGTTTTCGATTGTACAGTTTATTCTTGGAGATGTATAACAGTACTCTCTTTAATAAAACAGCAAAGTGACAACTGTTTTATTGTTTGATTGTGCTCGATGAACTGCCTGAAATCAAACTTCGCTTTTTGCTAGTGTTAGTGTACCAGAATTTTTGTTTTTTCCACAGGTTATAGCTATTTTCTTTCAGCTCCTGTCGACAGTTATTAAGCCTTTCTTTGAGATTTAGTTGTTCAGTTTAATAAGCTAAATTATCTGTCAAGAGCTCTGACACTTACAGGCCTAGGATTTTCACTTGAGCTCAAAGAAGTAAACAAACTCGGTGCACTGAGAGAACATCTGATTGTCTACTTCAGTAAATTTCTAAGGTCATATTATAAACAAATAATAGCATGATTTGTACCTGATATTTGGCATAAATACCGCTCACATGATATTTCGCCGAAGCGGCTCGTGATATTAGGAACAATTTTGAAATATCACTCGCGATATTTATGCCAAATATCACTACAAATCATGCTATTACCTATACAAACAGTTAGATAGCCTGCTATTGGCTATTATAGTCTTTTTTTGCTGCGGCGCCCCGTTTTTACCGCGCGCCACAGATACCCTAATCCCACAACAAATTAGCAAAAAAATAGCGGGCTATACAGTCAGGTGGGGTTTCTTATTCGTAAGGCGTTTAATTTAGAAAGTGTCGCGCACTATTGTCAGTTCAATTTCAGTTTAACGAGTCCTGTGCTATGCGACCGTCAAAAGTAGAACTTTCATTCCTGCAAATTAGTTAGAACTACAGCGCATTTATTTCTTGAATATTTACTAAAGGATTACATTTACGGATATTCATAGTCAACTTGGAAAAAATCGTCTTTTGTGTTTTGTATTAAGCTCTGTAAACTTAATTGGACTCCTGAAGGTTTTAGACTTGGAATTGATGCTTTTTTAAACTCATGGATGCGCGCATGTGCAGGAATGAGGTATTGTATTGGGTTAGGTGTATTTTCATTTCCGAATGCTGTAGCTTTCCGAAGATGTATGTTAGCTGTGGATATACTCGTACGATGTTCGGAACATGAGAACTCCTGGTACGCATGTGCAATATTGGGGGTATGAGCTTTTCATGGCTAACTCGCTTAATATAATGATGGTAGGTGGCTGAAACTTGGACAGACATGGTATTGGGTCCTCTCGATCACGTAGTGGTGAGGACGTAACGATGACGTCACCGGTCACGTGATTGTAAGTACATGCCATATGACCCTCATTTCTAATGCCAGACAGTTCAAACTTGGACAGGCATGGTATTGGGTCCCCACGATTTACTTAGTAGTGATGACGTAACGATGACGTCATCGGTCGCGTGATTTTAAGTAAATGCCCATATCTCTCTCATTTCTAATGCAGGTAGCTTAAACTTGAACAGGCATGGTACTGGGTCCCCACGATTCACTTAGTAGTGATGACGTAACGATAGCGTCATCGGTTACGTGATTTTTAGGGTTAGGTGGATTGTTGTACCACGGTCGAAATATGAGAATTTCTCCTGCGCATGTGCAGAACTGTAGGCGGATAATTCCTAGATATTTAAATGGTGGTTGGTGACGGTGTTGAGACATCGAAGTCTTGAGAAGACTATGAGCCAGTAGTAGACAAAAGCATTCAACTTTTCAGAAGGAGTGCATGGTTATAGCAGATTTGTGTTCTTGGACGTGAATGATGAATTCTCGATCTATGCGACGGTAGTTTTCAACTTTTCAGAAGGAATGCATGGACGGGATGGGAGTCGTGTTCGATGCATATGCCTTTGTCGATCTAGCTACGCGACGGTAAGCAATAGTAGATTTCTAGAAAGCATGTTGAGTAGATAGAGTTCAATGATTTATAATTTGTGAGATATATCTTGTGAGCAGGGGTTGAACCTTTACAAGTCAGGGTGAAAACAATTCGATCGAACGACGTTACCTAACAACGGAATGAAAATTCTTACAAAGCGAAGGAAACACAAGCGAAAAGGGATCTTGAAATTGACTGCCGTCGTTGGTTGCTGTGACTGTGAGAAAACAAACATTTATCGGAGAAGACGCGTCGAAGCTTTCGAAAGGATTTGGTCATGCTCTAGATATGCCGCTTGCTAAGGTAAATATTTCGAAATGACATAATTTACTGCTGTGAAGTTTCTCTGCTGTCTCTGTTTCTATCTTGCTACACTAATTCAAACCGCCTGACATTATAGAAGTTATGTTTATGCTTCTGAAGTTCGGATTCCAGCTAGTATCTGTTGCTGTGGATCGAAAGCTTTGCCACTGAACACTGAACCCGCGTTTACCAAATTGAAATCTTGCTAGCGCGGGCCGGCTGCCGGCTATCAGTCAAATTTACTACAACAACACCAATTCAAATCGTTTGACATTATATATATTATGTTTATGATTTTGAAAGTAAGATTCCGGTTAATTTCGGTTTCCCATGCCAACATTTCTACGCAACTTGTACCGGCCATCTAGCTAGATGACCACATAAGGTTGCATGCATATAAATAAAATTATTTCAAGGAGTTCTCATGTGAAGGAAATGTGGCATTTCAGCCGTTATCGCCGCTAGTAATATAATACCGCATGATCCGAATTTCACCTTTAATAACATATTAATAGTGACGAGAAATAAGCATTTCCAGTTTCGGCCAGTTGAATAAATGGCTTTCCTGTATTTTTCTGTCTTACTGAGTTTGCAAAAATATATTGTGGGATTGTTTTTAGAATTGAAAACAGACAGAACATATAACAGGAGACTAATGCCCTGACATATAGGAAGACTGCAAGACTGACGCTCTCTGTTTGTTACCTTTAACTACTACACTGGCATTCAGCGAAGCTAATCGTCACACACTACACAAATCTAGGCTCTGCCAACAACGTCCGCAATAACACAAAATAGCTCACTGACCATCCGCGAGTTGCCCTTAGGGGCCGTATGTTTATGCATAGGGGGCAAGGGGTAGGGACGGATCAGACTTGTTTACTCCGAGGGGTAGGGTTTTGACATAGTATCCCCACCCCAGGGTGGGGTTATTTGTAGGTAAAGTAAGGCGCTTGAGATATGTCCATCGCGATAGCTTGAATCTCAGTGCATGTTAAAAAGCAGAAAAAGGCAAAGATATGGAGCACTTGTAAAATTCGAAGTCAAACCTCAAACTCTTTCCAACATGCTTTTAATATCTTTCAACGTATTTCGAAAATGTTTTCAGAGCATGATTTCAAATGGTTTTAGGATCGGTTTCAACAAATGTTTTGCAGGAACGCAATCACATGGCAAAAAAATCATATATTTAAAGGCACTTGTACGAGGTCGGTTGTGCTATTAGCAAAACCTGTCTGCATGTAAACGTTATTTTCAACCTCCGTCGATCTTTCTAAAACAGCGTTTTTAAAGATAGCTTGCCATCCAGTATCCATGGCAACGCCTTTCCCATGGGGATTACGAGCTCAATTCATTTGTTACTATATGACGAAGTAATATATCAGACATATCATCACGTGACTGTTTCCTGCAAAAGGCCGGCTATTTTCAAGGACGTAGCTAAAATTTTAGAAGGTGTATTATCACATAGAATCCGTAGAGACCAAATAACCTGCGGGAGTGGTCTGGGTTTAAAGTGTAATAAAGTAGTCAAAATTAAGTAGCGCACATATAACAAACCCTTAAAGACCATGCAAGCACCCTACGGGAGTGGTCTGGGGGTAAACTGTAATATATATATTTAGGCAAGCCTAAATGCGGAGCTCCCGATTATCAGAACTAACTGAAGTAACGACACGAACATAACGATAAATTATAAAAAGAAAGAAAGCAAACATAAAAATAAATAACTGGAAGAATAAAGAAAAATCAGCGCAAAAGGTTCAGAAGAAAAGAGAAGACAATGGAAAAATGAAAATTGAGCACGCACGCTGACGTTCGAAATGACCTGCTCAGATTGCGTTAACAGCACGCGCGAACTAAAATTGAACATTTTTCACTCAAGTCATAGATGTTGGTAGATAGATAGATAGATTGCCTTTATTTAAACACGATTATGATCAAAGCACAAGGCTTATGGGGTCGTGTGTCTACTACTAAGAATAATTTAACTGTACATCTATTTACAATACTAAAAAATACTAAGAATACTTTCAAATGCAATAACTTCGTAAATAAACTTCAAATTACTAAATTAAACTTACTAATAAAATGATGATGCTAAGAGTACTACTACTAATAATACTAGAGCTGCTAAAATGTTTTTCTAAAATACAATAAATTCATACTAGGCCTCAGTTAATGTGTGAACTCGTAAGTAAATGAAGTCATCACTCTTAAATCTAGTAGAAGAGGCAGACTAGTGTTAAACTTGAACTGCTCAAACACCGCTAATTTATTTAAACGACACTCAAGATCCTTATGTCCTGCATATACTATTGACTGATCACTAGAAATAACACTATTCCATAAAACCGATCCACTATACTGAACTGAATTTTGAAGGAACTTGCTACTCTTAGATTATATCGGCTAGCCCCTTAACTAATATCTGATCGCATAAAAAAGCTGGTAACCTATCGTGGAATGCCTTGTGCATTGTCTTAAACAATACAAGCTTATGATGGTCTGCATTCTATATTTTTTCTAAGGCTTTCATTATAAAATATTAGCCACAAATACAGGGAGGCCAAAGCTAGTGTAAAGTTACGTCAAAATTCTGGAAAACGTTGGTTTTGAGATACTTTGTGAAAATGTTTGTGCTCTCCAAGACATTCAACGTAAATCAGGCTGACGCAGAATGATATGGACAAGTAACAGTTTGGAATCCTGGTTTTAGCAGCGCGCGCGCATGTACAGCACATTTTCACCATTCTCGTTCCCAGTGCCTCCTCTGGGAACGAGAATGATTTTCCTCGGGTTCGTCGGGGTTCGGGCGCGAGGGAAACCGGAAGTCGTTCATTTTTTTCTGTCATCCTACATGTATGGTGTTCCGCTCTCGGCCCGCGAGGGAGCTCCGCTAATAAAGTAGTTACGATGAAGTGTACGCACATAGAACATGAACCTGTAGAGACCAAGCAACCCGAGGGAGTGGTCTGGGGGTAGCGTAATAATTAATGTCGTCTAGATGAGTACGCACATGTACGTGTACGCACGTGCGTAAGTATAACTTTATTTATTACTCGGGCTGCCTGTGGCAGCGCCGAGTCTTAAAATGCAAGTCGTTATTATTATTATTTTTTATCATTGGTGTCAGACGGCTTCTGCGCATGCGTTAAAGGTCAAATTCGAACCAATCAGATTGCACTGTGCTGGTCACGCAAACAAAGGTTAGATTTCCTCAGGCGCGCTCAGATAAGAAAATTCAAAGCTCAGACTAGGCGAGACAAGGAGATATCAATTTCAAATAGTCATTGTCAGAAATCTATTCCATCGTGGGCAATGATGCAATACAACCTAAATGTGGGTCAGGTCCATGTTTTACGACAGAATAACCAGAGTCTTTCTACTGGATTCGGAGAGCTCGAGACATTATACAAGTCTGCTAATATGGGGAAAACTGAAACAAAACATGAACTTTGACGGCAGAAACCCTCATATTTGAGCCAAGCGGAATATTTACATGATCCGCTAAGATTTTTACAAATCTAATTAGTTAAGCAGATGTACGCAGTGTATGCCAACTGAAATGCTGTGCTCGTTTTGTGGTTACGGCTCAGTGGGGCAACTATACGAACAAGAAGCATGAACTGCCAGCAAAGAGAGAGGAATGGATCGGAGACGTTAAATTACGTTACTGTGAAGAGGATCCAAATTCAAGTTTTGTAGCTTGAGACTGTCTTCTGCCGTGACTCGTGAGAGAAATTGGAAAAGATCTAGCTGTTTCATTCAGACACTGGCAAATTTATGGAAAGCTACGGGCTTACTTTATGAGATTATGATTCATTGTGGAATGAAAGGAAACAGGTTAGCTGAAAGTTAAGTTCGAGGTAGGCTTCGACTTTCATTCCGATTCAGTGCTGTGCACGAAGGTGTCAGTTACGTAAGTACTGTAAGTAAACTCTTTTTGATTTGAATAAATTTCCTCTCAGTTTGTCTGTTAATGTACTTTTCCTTCTAATTATCGCTTTATTTAACATCTGATTTAGAGTATGCGTACCTCAGAATAAATTATTTGAAAGGTCAACTGAATTCTTGTGTCGATAGGCGCAAATGTTTTTTGTGAAACAGTCTGTGTATATGAGAAGCGGCTTAATAGAAGAGCTTTCTCATTTATAGGAATTACAATTTTTTTTCTTGCTATGAAATTTATGTTTCATTTCACATTTATTCATACAGTTTTAGCCGGACATTTCCCCGAGTTTTTGATCTATTGTCAATCAAATTCAAAATCTGAATATGTCATTGTATTGCATTTATACACTTGAATGTGCCAGTATTCTGTTGTTCGAATCCTGCGTTATCATAGTCATGCCATAAAAGCGATTAATAGACCAGTCTGTTTTGTCGACGTTCTCACTGGCGAATTAAAGCACGACTTGATACTAGTATTTCATCTTCAATCTCATGTGGCCCGAGTGAAAGCCCAGATGGGCTCTTGTTTAATACTATGTCCCTGATTGTATGTGATGTTGTATTTAGAAATAAGTTGCCAAAAATAGTATGCGCTTAAACAGGGTGAAACGAGATACATGGGTCACTGCACACAAAGAAAACAGTGGGTAATTAATATAGTTTAACTCCAGATAAGGATTTTCATTGGATAACGAACGTTGATGTGCGTTGAGACATGACTTGAGTTTGTTTACAAACTCTCTTACAGTATATAAGCTGCATGGCGTGATTTTGAGCGATTGGAACTATGTTGCTCCTGTCCTTGCGGTGTCTTGTAATGAGTGCACACAGCTATTTTTTAACGTTGTCTGGGTGATATGGAACAGGAATATGACATTAGGGTTTTCGTATTTAAACAGCCTGGACAACGAGGCACAAATAAATACACATTTAGATATATGGCTTGTTTTCATTTCACGAGAATGACACTGTAACACTTTTTTTAAAAAAATTCCGGACTCTCGCTTAGCTGAGTAAAAATGCAAAGACTACAAGCCATGGCCTGCCAATGTCGTAATGTCCTGTATATCAAGCGAAAAGTCTCGTGGCATGTTGGTCATACTGTTAGCCTGAGGAAATCAGACGCCTCTATCCACTATCATACTGTACACTACAACGAGATGAATCCTGAAGCATACATGGCGTGAGTAAGAAAAATATAGGCGGTGAAAATTAGAACATCGTAAAAACTCTTTATTTAATATTCATTTGCGTGAGATTATACCATTTAATAATTTAATAATCACTATATATTTTTAGATCTCTTGTTTTCACAGAAGTGACCACACGGTTTTATATTCTGGCATTCGTTTCGTTCGTCAATCTTTCAGGAGTGCTTGTTTGTTTCGTTTTGCTTGGCAGATCACGCGCTTAATCATGCGTGCAGTTTTATGTGTTTAGTACTGACAAGAGAGGAAACTATAGTTCTGGCTATGATCCCTGTTTGTATTAGAAGTGTATTACACTCCAAGTTATGAAAATCTACCTTTTTCATTTAAATTCTTACGGTCTAATTTTCGTATTGTCGCTCACGCCTTCTATCACTAGGAGCCGATGGTATAAATTACCGGGATGATACTGGATCTCCCAAAATCTCTTTGGAAAGTACTTTAATTCGTTTCATCTGAAATATTGAATACAGTTATTTTACCAACTACAGTATTAGGGAAGCGTCACATGTCAATTTTTTTCACGAGAAACGTCTAGCCAAGTTTCGGGGTGGGGGGTTTGACCTGTGACGTTTCCCCGTGGAAAAATCGATAGTTTTCAGAAACATCACCTCTAATATCTCCTTGGCGAATTGCGGTTGTCCCACAGCCGGCTACGTTTTTGAGAACTCACCGACATAGATAGCAGTGAGTTCAAAGGTTTCACGATGAAACGTTCCATTCCCACCAAATGGGACCCAAAGGTTGTGACATGTTGTTTAAGTTGGAATAAAAAGGCGGACATGAATGGAAAGAGGTAGCGAATGAAAAAAAAATCGATAAATCGCTCTGACGTTTCTTAGAAGAAGCTTCGCTGGACGTTTCTAGTAGAAAACTCAATATGTGACGCTTCCCTTATGACTTTGCTTGTGACGACTATGATAATATTTGGACACAGACAGAAGCTTTCTCGCCGATTTAACAGAATAAATGTGTCGATAACGTTCAGTATTATAAATGTACAAGCCAGGAGGCATACGGCTCGCTATAGGCGAATCATTGCTGACGTCATTGTTTACATTTTTGCCTCATTAGCAACATTAAACTTCAAGCTACGAACAAACAGACTACATCAGTTGAAAGAAAATTTTAAACTTAGTAATCACCGAAAATGTGATATATGGATTCTGTTTGTTTGTATGTACGTCGCTTGAAGTTTGCTAATGAGGAAAAAACGTAAACAAGGATTCGCCTAAACTGAAATGTTGCTCAACACGTTGTATTTGCTACCGGCTTAACTTCTCGCATACGAAATAACCAAAGCAGTCGTGGTCTCGAATAGTTGACCCGGTCGACCCTGATTCAGATGCCAGTAACCAGAAGTTGTTGCCAATCAAATTGCTGGCAACGTAAACAATGATAAACCCGGAAGAAAATTGCGCGTAGCATATTAAAGCAAATAAAGGGGCACTGGCAATCGAATTGAACGTTCAACTTTCTTTAAAACAAAACTACGAAGAAAAAAACACCATGAGATAGAATTACGAAGATAAATACCATGTGAATGTCCTGATATGCTTTACTAACTTTTTCGATAGAGGATGGCAAAGATTAAAGTGGATTACGAAAGCTTAATTACGCCGGGTTACAGTGAACCGATCGGCAAGTTGCTCTAAATTTCTCTTAAAAATCAGTCCCTTTTCATTCACTCGAATCTTTGCCATCCTTCATCAAAATGTTCTAAAAAACTCCAGTATACCTGGAAAGCATACTCTACTAATCTGAATAGTTATTTTTGTCTTTCATCATGAGAAAATATTCGTTTATCATTTGGATGCTGACAGTGCCTCCTTAACATACCATCATAATTGCCTGACAGACTTGCAGCGGGGATACTGGTGTATTTATAAATGAATGACGTTATGTGCAGTATAAATACATTAGTCTTCAAGTAGTTACTTATTATTAGTTTAGTATTGTTAACAAGATGGAAAACATTAACATGCTTTTGCGCCAGTTGCTGGTAAGTACGTGATATGTTTGCGTTCTCTTTACTCGCAACATTTTTCTCAACTTAAAAAAATGATCGAAATCGTATTTCCTTTGAGCTATTAGATATATGGCTTAATTTAGAAAAATACCTGTATCCACTATATTAGGCAACGAGAACTCATAAGAACACCGGCTTCGTGATTAGCATCTCCACTCACCTATACTGATCGGAAAAGTCAACTGGAATCGTATCAGTCTACATTCTACATTCTACAATGTTTTCGCATTTTCTCGAATCGAAGTAAGCGCTCAGTTAGTACCGAACATTTGTTGTGTCCCCTGAAGAATATAGATCAGAATGATTCTATTCGAATTTATATAGCTGATTCTTCCAGTATTCAAGGTCGGTGGTCATACTGGCCGAGTTTATTATTGTGTCAGTAGTCTTAGCAGTCAAGCACTGCGCAGTTTGCCGCCATATCAATTTAAACGTCATGAGAAACTAGAAGATGTGCTTCTACAATGATATACCACAAAAAGCTCGTCAGGATACTTGATCCAGTGCGGGCTCATGTAACTGCTTTTTGTCGGTGTTTTAGTCAGCTGTTCCCCTGTCAAGTTATACACATTCTAACATAAATGAAACAAAGATATTCGTGCATTATGAAATACCTCCCTGGTTTAACTCAGTAAAGATAAATCATTGGTATTAATACTTATATAAAGCATGAGATGTCTGCAGTTGCCTTGATTTCACGAACTTTGAATGTCTGGTTAATTGCTCTTGACTTTTAACCACTGAATATTGCTAAATCTCAGTTGTAACATACCACGTAACTTGTATATTCGACTGCATTCCTGAGATACAAGCACATTATCACAAATCAACTCAGTAGTGGACTTTGAAATCGAACGAGTACGGTACGTACACAAAAGATCACCTGACGTTTAACTTCATTTAATCAGCCCACTTTGCCTCATCGGGCAGAATCCTATTGTTCTTCGCGACATGTACTTACTGTTGAAGAATTAATCTAAAGCGGAATAATTATAATCTAACGCATGAACAGTTCGCTTTAACGATACCTGATTGGTTGTTCATTAATCGTTATGGGAATACAAATGTCCCAAGGCTGATAAGGCACCCGTCAATCAATGTCAGAAATAACGTGATGGCGGTAAATATTAACAATAGATGTCCTCTTCAATTGAACCGACTGTTCATTACGCCTGATCTTGAGTTAACGATTTTTGTTAAAGCCAAAAGCGGTTTTCGAAAAGATTTGGCGCGTAGTCAATTGTTTTACTGCTCGCGAAAGTCATAACTGGGCAGTAATTTGACCGAACAATCCTGTTGCCATTTCATCGTTTCAGAACTATTTTCTTTTAGAGTAACAGTGCTCTTTGTGTGTTTTTTTAGTTCCACTTTCACTTTCCAACAGGATTTGCTTTGAATTCAACAGGCGATGGCTTCACGCGGCTGCTTAGATCTAAGTCAAGACGACAAGGCAATTTGTTTCGTCCTTTGCTAGTTTGACTACTACGGCAAACGGAAACATGAGTAACATCTCATTTTAAAGCTGAAGAAATTCAAAATCCGTTTGGACATCTGTTTATGACGCGCCAGAGCATTCTACGCTGTTCTGTTAACGGTTTTCATTTTCACTTTTCAAACGCCGGTTCTGAGTGAAAACAACAACTAGATTCTTTCTTTTGGTAGTTGACTTCTATTGCACACAGAAACACGAAAAAGGTCTCATTTTAAAGCTGAAAGTTTACAAAATCCGCTTGAACATTTGTTTATGATACGCTATCGACTTTTATACTGTTCTGTTAGTTTTTCAGGTCAGTCAGTGTTCAAATGCTTTGGTTGGAATTCAAAGCGTCAGTGCCGCTCTCTGTCACACTTAACCGGTTGTGAGTCGGAAGACCACAGCTAGATTCGTTATTTTGGCTGTTCACTTCTAGTGCACACAGAAACACGAAAAAGGTCTCATTTTAAAGCTGAAGGTTTACAAAATCTTGTGGAACATTTGCTTATGATGCGATATCGAGTTTTACGATGTTCTGTTAGTTTTTCAGCGCAGTCATTTTTCCAGCGCAAAAAGACACTTAGCCAATTACAATTACAATCACAAAGGCTTATGTGACTCGTCCATTTCAATGCTTCATTAGCCGGCATGCGCTCTATTGTCTATAAGGGAGGAGCTTAGAAGTCAATTCTGAAAATCCAAATTTGGCAAGCGAATTTGAGTTTCCAATATGTGTTCTAGAAAGTTTGATTTCGATAATACTAACATCCGTCAGAATAAGACGAAAAAGCGGCAACGAGTTACTAAGATATCGAACTAACTTTTGCCGTGGGTACCTAAGAAATTAAGTAATTATTCGAAGAGAAAATCAACCTCAAATTGAACCATTCGTTATTTTCCAGTCTAGCAGCTTAGAAAAATCCCAAATTTGAAGGCAAAACCGATAATGCTTATATTCACGCAAATAATTTAATCTTGGGTGCGAATACTTAATTGATATCTCTTTTACAAAAGCCCATGGGTACCTAACTCTTACGAAGGTTATTTTCTGCGTAAATGAGTGAAATCGTAACCTCACTGAAGCGTTTTGGCCCCTTTTCTCTGTTATTTGCTTCACGTATCATTGCATAGATTTTGAATTTAGCGCTGTTGTTTTTAGAAATGTCCCGGATGTGTCGCGGCATTCTGGGCGATGCTATTTTTTAAACCTCCTCGAAAGAACGTATTACATATATACACACAGACTGCAGTAGTGTTATATGCAGTCATGTAATACAAAATATAATACACATTATACCAAAGTATACAAACTATATAGTATTACAGGTTAGTATATCCCACATATAAATAGTATTTCTAAATACAATTATCTGATATACAGTTTAGTGATATACATATACATATATGATATATCATATTAAACTTATAACTTTTCTAACGTTTCACACTTATAGTAGTATCCAAATAATATAGTATATATTTAAAGTATCACATGGTATAGTACCCATATAAAATGACTAGATAGGTAATATCACATATGGTGTTGTATATACACTGCATGTCTACAATAATTATATATATTAAGTATATTCAGTACGAAATATGCGGATACAACAATATTACAAACATAGATAGTTAAGAAGTATCCAAATAATATTATAGTATTATAACAGCATCAAACATTTGTAAAGATAATAACATTCTAAGAAGCTCTGGTTTTGGAAGAATTGAATAGAACTAGAGAATGAAATAAAAGAAACCTTGAGTAACTTAAACTTGTTCTTAAGCCAAAGTAGATATAAAGTGGAGTCCTGTGACCCTAAGAAATATTTGACTCCACTGAAGCCCTGAGATTCACCAAATGAAAGTAAAACTCAGCTGTGTTCTCCTGAGAATATTCAAGCTTTTTTGCAACTTGAATTAGTGCTTCCATGCAGTGGCCTCATTTGACAGAAGAGTCAGCCTCGACCAGGGGGTATAGCGATGTACCCAAATACACTTTAAAAATTATCCAAAACATCCAAATTAAGAGTTATGAGTTATGTCAAAATCTTGCTGTGTACTTTATACCTAAAAATCCCAAAATTTGATTATACTAAATACCCATATTTCAATGTAAAAATACCGTATGCTCAATTTAAAAGCCCTGGTATTAAGTATGCCCTGGCCAAGCACCCTGAAAAGTGCATGTATATAACGGTGTCTACTTTAGTGATTTACTGCATATATTTATATACACCGTTCCTGTTAATGACATCCAGTTCAGGCATCTGAAAACTATGCTCATATATAGAAACATACATAGTTTATTTGATAGCAGGTTTATTAAAATAGCAGCATAAGACTGATGTGCAAAATCTAACTGATTACAACAACTAAATTATAAGAATAGCTATTTATAAATAGTTAAAGAACCTATTGTGACGAATATTTCCAGGGAGAGATAAACATAAAGTACAATCTAGATAAATTAAAGTCTATAGCAACCTACAATATCACTAGCTTGGTCAAATTAAATGACCAAGACCCGGGTGGGGGGGGGGTACTTACATGAAAAATGGGTATGTATGTGAGGCCAAGAGGCTGAAACCCTGACCCTGTTTGACCCAATCCGAGCTCCAAAACCCTGATTGCCCCCTTTTGGGGAAAAAAAACCTGATTGCCCCTTCTTTAAATTGTTTTCAAAACACGGTCGGATATATATCCTGGCCGGTATACCGCGTACCGGGATTTCATGCAAAATACGGAACATTTCAAGTCGGGACGTGGCATTGGGTAAACAAATCAGCAGATGAAGTACATAGATAAACTTGTACTGAAGTACGAATTAGCGGCGTCACGATGTATGGGAACCTCAGTGCTTGCATGTGGGCAGGCGATCAAAATGCGGCAACAGAATGTCTTTTTTTGACATAGTAGCTAAAAAAAATGAACTGCCTAAAAAATACTGAACCCCGACCCTGACTGCACCCAAATTATACTCAAATCCTTACCCTGATCTGCCCAAATCAGGTCAAAACCCTGACCCTACCTGCCCAAACTGAGCTCAAAACCCTGACCCACCCGGGCGGCACATACATAATACGTCACAAATAGGAGTACCCCCCCGGGGACCAAGACTCGTGTTACACTGATCCATCCCCCATTTTCAATGTTGTGAGACATGCGAGAGTTTGCCTATGCAAGAGCTTAGACCATGCATGGTTGTAGCTGTATTGATATATCATCAGTAGTTCAGGATTCTCTGAGAGAGGGGGTCCGATAGAGGTTCGAGTCATGGGTCTTTATGAACAGGAAGGGAAAGAAAGGAGCTCGATCGAACCCCCTTTACCCCTTGGATCTGAGTTAGACCATGGTTCCAGCTTTAATCAGTTTAGACCTTGTTCTCCTTTGTGTAGTGTTATCTTTTAAGTTCTGCTCCTATTAGCCATCATTAATATTAGTCTAATGTATGATTCCAGGTATATAAGTTCTCATTTTCAACGCTCACTGATGATCACAGACTTAAAATTATCGTTTAACATCAACCTTCGCCCTAGAAAAAATACAAACATATACTGAAACAACTCGAGATGATAATCGCATATATCCCTGAGTCAAAAATGCTTGAAAGGATAGCAGAGAGATCGCCGAAGCTAAGGCCAGTTACATGCAATATTGCAGCCGTGAAACAATGTTTTTTAAAACTAAGGTGACACCGTGAGTAAGAACATATTTAGAGATAACTAGTGAAAAACAATCGCAGACCTGAATTAGTGGGGAGCTAGAAATTGGGTCACTAGTTTACTAACTAATACATCACTTATAAACCAGCCGATAAATCTCACCAAACCTCACCTCACCGCGGTATGATCGGGTATTATTAACAAATTAAACAGCTCATAAACATATTTAATCTGTTAACGGTAAATTAAAAATGGCTTCAGAGACATACGGATATGTACATACACATTTTCCATCATTGTAAGTTTAGATTTTAATAGTAGCTATAGAATTTCTACATTACATTTTTATTCATTGCAGTAGTTAGTTTAATTCATATCTCGTAAGCGCTTAGTTGTTAGGCGCACATTAATGGTTGTAAAGCGCTATTGGGCAATTCTTTGGAAATAGCGCAATATAAGTAAATAAATATTATTATTATTACATGTATATTAATCTCTGGCTTGAGTGGGGAATGAGAGATGATAAGGGCATCCTAACAGCCGCGAGAAAAGAGGAGCAGCAGCTGATGTTTCGAGTGCTAGCTCTTCGGTAAGTTCTGGACAAACGGACTCGCAAGTTAAGGTTTACGACTTGCGTTTCGTTTGGCCCACTTGTATGGACTTGCGATGACTTGTGTTGACTTTGATCGAGCTTAGATTCGCACGCAAGTCAACCCAAGTTTGTCTCCGTTTGGCCACCCAGTGCAAGTTGACTGCAAGTCGAAACGGTGGTAAAGAACGCATTAATCAATTAAACGTGTGAAATTTATGCGGGATTTTAACTAAACGGCAGTATATGATGGCTTTTTACGGCTAAACTTGCGACCTAACTTGCCCGTCCGTTTGGCCTCCTATCCGCAAGTCTGAGCGCAAGTTTTGATTTCGGAAACAAAAAGAGCACTCATTATTTAGGCACATTGCATTACCTGCACCCCGCTTATCACGGTGGTTAGCGTGACCTTATTAATTCAGTTGATAAACCCAGTGTTTATGAGTACGAGTAAGAAAATTGGAGGGACCACAGACGAAATGATAAACAACCGGATCTCCTCGGGTGTAGGGATCTGATCGAAATATTAAATATCCATCACATTGCACTGAAACAACACAAATTTCTCATTTTGTTTCTTACGTAACGATGGGATCAAACGAGCTGAAAGTTGGCTTGCGTGATTATCTCGACCCACTCCCCGGAACCGCGCCATTCACTTCAGCTGTAAATTCAAAACTAAATATTAGCTCGTATCGGTTGAGTTAGCCACTACGTGTTGTCGGCCGCTACCTTGTTCAGCACATTTCAAGTATAGAAAATGAAGACATGGCTTGTCTAGCATTACCGGTAGGTAACCAACAAGTAGGAAACGGCAAACTTAGCGCAATTCAGGTCGAAGTTCATAAAACTCTTCAATCAAACATTGAGTGGTTCGTGCTCTGGAGTTTATGTATTGCCGATACATGTTATTTCTTAGTCAGGAATTCTAATAATATTGCAGTGTAATACCTATAGCAGGACACAGTTTTGCATTCGCTGTTTACGGAAGGTTTATAGCTAAATTAATTGGTAAAATTTTCAGTAGACTTGAGTTTCGACATGATAATTGCGAAATGAATATGATCCCAGAGAAAACCCGAGCTAAGAAATCTGAAGGGCTTGAACGTGTCTTTTCATATCCGTCAGATAGTCCACTTAGGTCAATATTGAATTATTTAGTGTCAAAATATTAGTATTTACGAAGTGACTTTGCTTCATTCCAACAAGCTTTGAAATCAAACATCATAAGTAGCTTGACGTAAGATTCGGAAAGGAATTGTTAATTTTTTGGCATTCACGTCGGTACATGTCTTGTGGTAGGTATTTACAGCCTACAATTGTACGCCTATAGAATAGTGTAACAGCTAGTATTATATAAACAGTATGTAGTCTTAATGTCTCGTCAACTCGCTGTATATTATTTCCATGTTTTGTCAGTTGCTATTCAGTTAATTCTTCTTTTACTCATTACCTTCCTTTTCACGTTTTGCGTCAGTTTTCTCTTCTTTTCTTTGGTTTCTCCCAACTCCTTTATAATAACACTTCCTTTCCTCAAACGTTTAGTTCATACTTTCTTCTCACAGTGTAGTCACTGGTTTAAACTCCCCATGTGACGTCATCATAAGTATTTATATACATTGTAGTGCTTCTCTCGATTTCCTTAATACTTTTAACTATTCTAATTCCATAAATAAGATTTCTTATTTTCATGAAAATACTCCGAGCTACAACCGATTGCATGTGTATTCAAGTCAGATTGACTCTTTATTCGTTGATTTGTTGTTCTTCGCTTGGTGTCTCCGATAAGTGTTTTTATGATTTTCAATTTACATGTATACGTAGTTCTTCACACAAGCAGCGTGCTTCAGTACTGAAACTTAATCACTCTAAAGTTGACTTTTTAGCTGAAAAGCAGAAATATGTTTAAATTTAGTATTTGTCTTCATGTGAAAAATTGTTTAGTTTCTTTCAAAACGCATGTCGCTATTCGTTTAGGAAGAGTTGTGACACAAAAACTAACATAAGTTATCGCTTTTAACTCCGAAATTAAACCAATTACATAGATAATCTGCTAACTCTACTAATTCAAACTTCATGGATATAAATTTGGTATTTAAGTTGAAATTGAGTAGACACAATTACCGAGCAGGCCTGTTAAACAACAACAGCATACAACTTTAAGAACTAAATGAAAAGAGAGCAAAGAGCCGCATTACTAAGTCTAGTTGTTACTGAGATATCCGCCGTTGAAGTCCTGGTTGGACTGTCGTCAATCCCTCTAGATCCTTGCTCGGATGGCTGCGTCAAAATGTAGTCCCGGCTCCAAATGTTGACGTAAAACACTGAGCTACTAAAGACAGACATAGATAACAGCTCTGACAGTGACGTCATACTACTAATTCCCATAAGGCTAACCGGTGAATCAGATCTCAACAATCTAATATCACAACAGTATTTGTTTGTTCAAGAAAATTTGCCGAGTGCCGAATCACCACGTAAAAGTAAACTGTGAAAAATGTAAAATTTTGAACTGGCATGGTGCTACCAGGCTTGCACTAACTGATTTATCTCCGGAGAAGCAATGCAATTCTTTTGTGTTTTTTACATTTTATTTGGTCGAGTGTTTGTGAACCTAATAATTCTTAGAGCTCATAAAAGCTATAACGGTATGTCAACAAAATATTGCTGAGACTTGAGTCATTTAAGCCAAAAGTTTGCTGAACAAACTTTTCCCTCATCTCATTTACGACACTTATTATTACTTATTGCTATAATGAACGGATTAATGTTAGCCTAAATGTAATTCGTTTAAGTATTTATCAAATTCGAAGAACCAGAACCCCCTCATTTATATCCAGTCTGGCAGACGAAACTATTCTCGAGATTCGCTTGGAACGTGTTTTGACTGGCTCCAAAGTCATTGATCATGACCCTTGAATCGTGGGAAGCCAGACGAAATAACGCCGCAATGCAACTTGATATGAGATTCAAAAGGTGTATGAACCTGAAGTGGTGGGTTACTTTGCTACCTTTTGATTTGTTTGTTGTTTTTGTTTATTTTTTATCTAAAACGTAAAGAAAATAAGCGAGCATTCGGATTGAATCGCTGGTCTCTAGGCAACATAATAATAATAATAATAATAATAATAGTTTATTCGCCACTGGAACTGAATTACAGAGGGTGTCAGCAAATATATTGATTTACGTGACTTGCTGTATAAATAATATATAAGTAATAATACGTTTATATATCATATATAGATAGAAATGAAGTATAAACGAGTGTCTCCAATTCAGAACTGGTATTTCATTGTTACACGGGTAAATCATTGAAGCGTTTTTACCAATAAGCTTCTGGGACCTACTATCACCACAGTACAAGCTGTACCCGTGCTGTACTAACCATTAGGGACCAGCTGATGTCAATTAATGGTTCAATATATCTTAAATTGCCAACGAGTTTCATGCATGCATCAATGCGACGATCAGAAAGGACCTGAAGCCTTGACTCGACTGGCTAAGCGCATTTTGATAGAACAAAAAAAATTATCGAAAATTATGTGAAGCTATATTTTCGTCCGACCGACCGTCTTCAGCCCAGGAGCCCTTCACCTCTCGCCTCCCGCCTCCCGCCCCACCTCTACTATTTGTAGCACATTTTCTCCGAACAATAATCGATTGTGTCGCGATAGGTCATCGGAACAGCGCGCGCTCTCAACTTTATTCTCAGTTCGTAAGGTTCTGGGTTCGAGTCCACAAGAGATAATTTTGATCTTCTTTTTTTATACCTCGATAGCATTTCATTTAGCTCTTGTTTCCTCATTCTGGTATTTTTTTTGCAAGTTAAAGAACAAAAAGAAAAATATTCCTACATCTAGTCGCTGACTCAGGCCTGAGTTTTGTTTGTTTTTCTCAAATTTTATGATCATAGATAACATGAGCTCCGCCCATAGGCTTGACTATGTAGATATTATAAGAATCTGGTGTTAAATAGTTTGCCCAAATTGAAATTATATTTTTGAAACATTTCGAATCTTAAAACTAAGGATGTACGGTAAAATATATTATGTGAGCAATTTAAAACAAGCTTGAATTGTTAATAGGATGTTATAGCCTTGAAATCTTACAAATAAAAACTTTAGTTTTGGGATTCGAAATGTTTTAAAAATAGAATTTTGGACAAAATATTTGACAAACACTTTATTTTCCGCCATGTTTGCCGTTCTAATGGGAATGTGAACTCCTCTTGTGTTCGCACCTGCGCAATGTCGGTAATCGATATCCCAAGGTCTCACATAACGTGTTGTGCCCCGAGGACAATTTAGTTTCAGAACGTTGAAGCGCAGTTCCATCGTTCCAGTCACTTTGAATAATTAAACTCAATTGCAAGCAGCCATCAAATATGTATAGATACTGTTAGTGGTATTTATATAATTTGACACGAATAAATAAACTAAGAAGCCTAATAGCCCGAAAGTAAGCATTTAGAGCCATACGAATTATTAAAGCAAGGCACTATTTCAAAACAGGAAGTTGGATTTTTGGGTTTCGATCGATCTATTGTTTGTAATCTGATCTGTGGGGTTTCCCCTGATTTTTTCGCCCTCTTTTATACCAGCTTAAGCGGGGATATTTTTGCATTTGTGTGACGTCAACAACAAGTTGAAGTTTTAAAGTCACCTCCAACACAATTCAAGATGCACATTGAAATAATGTGTACAACTGTACACTTTTGCACAATTGTTTACTAAACTACGGAATTTCAAACCTCTAGGATCTGACACCGAATATGTTTCCTACGAAATAATTATCCGTTGGAGTAAACATAATTTGCATTCCGATTGTGTATCTGACCATATGTATCTTTTTGCTTTCGACAAAGACAACCCCTGTCAATCTGGCAAAAATAGCAGTAGACGGAAGTACGGTCTGCTAATGAATCAACTTTTTCCATAATTAGTTCTCCGGTCAGCATAAAAGCGGCCCGTTAAACCAACTATTCATTAATTGTAAACACAAAACAACTTAAAGGTTTTTCTCGGTTTGGAGTTGATCGATTCCTATTTTTTCCTAATCTTAATCTCCAGGCCATTTTGGAATAACTTTCGAGTCAGCGACTACACAATGTGCAGTGTCCTGCCGCCGTTTTCGATATTTGAAAGTTCTCCGGCCTTCAAGCAACATGAAGTAAGTACGCCTGACACATATAGTATGATAGTATGTTACGTGATGATCGCAGCGCGCTGATCTCCGGCCGTAGATAAACTGACTAAAGTGCAACGACTAGTTTTGTGTTCATTTTTCTTTTGCGCTCTTAACAAAAGGCTTCCAGCATCCTGTATTAGCTATCAATAACAATCTGAGTTTCGATTTTTCGCTTTAGAAATACGCGTTGTTTCGGTTCGTTTGAGCTCTTTCTTGGAACAATTGAATATTCACTTTTCTTTTAGCGGCGTTGGGTGCGATGAATTCGCCTTCAGTAAAGCGAGTGCTATGAAGGTCTTTGCAAATTGAATTAATTAAGGCTCATGTAGCTTCTATAAACTCTACTTGTTTGAAGAAAGCCAGCCCGGGTTCTTGGTATTTTCAATGCCATCAAACCAAACTAAAAAGGACACTTCTCAACTGGCTTCTCAGTTGGAACATGAGGTCAACTGCTAAGGTATTTTCTCTTTGATGGAACTGCGTGTAAAAATTGACAGGAACAGTACCGTGGTCGTAAGTATTAAAAGTACCTCTATGTATGACCTCTTTGGTAAAACCATGTTATCGCTGTACAAGTGTTAAGCTATCAAGATAATTGCCAACGTTTTGGCGTATTGTTCAATCCTTATACTATATTCATTCTTGCTCCCACTTCTTGCATTCTTGCTCCAAATTCTGGAACTTCAGCCCTGCTATGATTGAGTTTTTTTTTTCTGGTATCCATATTCTTCAACTCCGCAACAGGGAGCTCCACATGTCTGCCATCTCTCTAGCAGTTCATCAACCGACATTTTTACTTGTCACCACTTGTCATCATTTCAAAGTTTGCAAAGATGAGCACAAGTTACCGGCAATATATTACACAAGTTCAATTTGCAACCATACGAAGCTTCTAAGAATACTAGATCGCCCCTAGCTAATGTAACAATTTATTTATTATGAATCATGTCCCTGTGCAATTTTAGGGTAACTGATGAAACCAAAATACTTGGGTGGCTGGTATACAGTCGAAAGAATACAAACTGTCGCTCATTGTTATACTTGACTTACGTGAAACCGAAACACGTACACTTATATTGTGTGTGCCACAGAACAAAACCTGCGCATGTTAGGACCGAAAGCCTGCAGTGATCTACAGAATGCAAGCTAAATAGCCCCAAAGTTTGGCACTGATATATTTACATTACATATAAAGTTTTATGTGCTTACTATGTTTTGTTGATAAAAAAAATGGATTCGGTTGGGTGCTCTGTATTCAATTGAAACTTTAGGATCAGCTACTAAAAGTTATACATTTGAATTTAATTACGTCTGAGACATCATGATCAGTTTTAATTTGCATTGAAGCCAGGCGCTTGAAAGGAGACAGATGTACGTGTAGTTGATCAGACGAGCGTGGCTTTATACCGTCTGAAGAAATCAAGTGGAGAGACATCAAATGACATGCAGTGGCGTGTTCTGAGTTAACCGTATTGCTATAAACGTACCATTAGTTAGTACTTGTTCATCGGTTATACATATATACAGTTCAGTGAGATACTAGTTCTAAAGCACCCTATGCAGTCATAATAAACTGGCCATATAGGTTCAGGGCAGGTCATCACATTACTTATGCATGCATTTGATTAGCAGTATTTCGGAATAAGAATACACAGAATGATCACTACAAATAACTCATTTATATCGGGATTTTAAAACGGAAATATATCCTGAATATCATATATGTCACTAAGCGTTTGTAGCTTATCACAATGCAAAATGTGCCTGAACATGTGATTTCCAGAGACCATTCCTGGAATACTCTCAATCTAAATTGTCAATCAATCGAAAGACAAGCTAGTATTCTCTAATGACATAGTCACTAGTAGAAATCGTCATTTGAATAATATTATGTTTTATAGTGTTCTAGCTGCGGGATGAGATAAAAAGTGATTTGAATAAGACTGGAATTAATTGTATTCCTTTGTTATCTTGCAATGAAAATGCATTAAAGGGACACTATCAATAGAATTGAACCTTCAATTTTTTTTAAACAAAACTACAAAAATAACACCCTGAGATAGAAGAGAAATACCATGTGAATGTCCTGATATTTTTTCAAAGTTTTTCGATAGAGGATGGCAAAGATTACAGTGGATTACAAAAGCCTATTCTAGAAACTTGATTTCGGTTAAAGTGAACCGATTTTTACCCTGGGTGCCTGAGGTTCTACTGCCCTCTCTAAGCCAAAGTTTAGATCGACGAGAAGGCTGGGGGAAAGGTTCTCCCAGCCTTCTCGTCGATCTAAACTTTGGTTTAGTGAGGACAGTAGAACCTCAGGCACCTTTAAGTCGCTCTACATTTATCTTAAAAGTAGTATTTTTAATCCACTCAAATCTTTGCCATTCTTCATCAAAATTATCTCAATTATTGTTCCAGTACATCTGCAAAGCATAAAGTAAAGTAAAGCAACTTTATTTAACGTCGGTAACTCATGACAGTCTGGTGAGACTGATCAGTAAACTTGAGGCCAACGGGAGACCTTAACGATTTTACGTCCGTGAAGGTCTGACCATCTGCAGTTGTTTCGCAAAGGCAGAGTGTTGGTCAGGCCGGGGTTTGAACCCACAACCTCCCGCTCAACAGACCGCAGTTTAACCACTGAGCTAACCGGGAGGCATACTCTGCAAGTCTGCGTAGTCACTTTTGTCTTTTGTGATGAGAAAGCTGATCATTTGTGGGTCGACAGTGCCCCGTTAAATGATATGCGGCGCTGAAAACGAACTCGATTTATTGAATTTGTCATGTTGATACGGTTTATCTGCAAAATTATACGCTGTTTAGTTTTTCTTCACCCTTAGCAATAACAAGCATTAACTACCCATCATTACCAAGAAAGTATTTATCGTTTCGAATGTTGAAAAAAATCACTAAAGATAAGATAATACCCTTTTGAATTGAGAAGTGTTTCATACAATGGTGTTTCGATAGTGAAAGCTAATACACGTGTTCCTGATATAATCAGTTCGTTGTGTAAGTTCCCGTCCGATCAAAAAAGGCATCTTGTTTCGGGGGAAACATGTGTTGCCTTTTCTACTCAATTGTCAGTTTGCCCAATTTGAACAATTTTGGTTATTTTGGATGCTCTGATACGGAATAAGAGAAAAGACTAATGGTAAGGATTGAAAGTATTAACGATATTGAAAGTTACATTTATCTAATGTTCTCGGCTAGCATTTTTTACCGGCACAAAACAACTATCCGCTATACTATGAACATACATGGAGCAAGTCCGCACAAAAACATTTCCGCTACAGAGTATATCACTTTGGGCCGGTGAATAGGAGCCTATCGTATCCGTTATGGTTTTCGTGCCTGGCGGTACAAAACCTATCCGGTGTGATGTGAACGTGGCCTTAGTGATCAAGCTCTTGTATTTTTTCGGCGAACCTCTTCGGCAACAACGAACATTTGCGATGGAAAACTTTTTCCAGCTTTGACATGTAAAATATACGCCTGGACAAAATATTTTTATAAGAGCTTCGAGCGAGTAAATATTTTTCATGAACAATAAAACACTATTTTTTTTAGTTTGGCTTTCGAAAGATGTTATATTTATTTAAGACCTCCAGAAACAGATAGGAAATTGATAACGTTGTGATACCATATTCAATTCATCCAAAATGATGTATCCGATGTTCTGGTACACGCCAAAGCATCTACATTGTCTTATCTGTTGGACTGCCATGTAGCCCGAATACAGGCTGCGCATAATCTCTTGTTTAATGTTTGAGTGTTTTCTTTCTTTTCTCTTGTTCCTTTTCAGCATTCAAAAATATAATCCACTGAAAGTCAACCAATCGAAGAAGAATTAAAAGCAAAAGCGACATATTATTTGTTAAACAATGCATAAATGTGATCCACACCCGTATGACCTTTTTGTTCAACCACGAGGTTCTCAGTCGAAAATGCAATGACTTGACAATAAATTATATTTATTCAATCAACTTAAGGTCACATTTCCCTCCTGGTTTTTCTAATGAGTATTCTTATTGAGTCAGAAGTGGGATAACCCGATATTAATATTACAAGTACTTTTGAATTAGTTTAACAGACAGTCCAACAGACAAAAAATGTAGATCAGTTTGGCGTGTATCGGATACACGCAATGAGTTGAAGATGGTATCATAACGTTATCAATTGTCGATCTGTTTCTGGAGGTCTTGAGAACTATAACATGTATCTTTCGAAAGCCAAATTTAAAAAAATGTGTTTTATTATTCACTTAAAATATCATTTATTGGCTCGAAGCTCTCATAAAAATATATCTAGGCGTGTATTTTACATGTCAAAGCTGGAAAAAGGTTTCGATCGGAAATGTAAATATCACAACAGTTAACTTTTTTCCCAGCTACAAAATTGTGATCAGTCATAATATCATCATCTGCTATTTAACAAATTTACGATCGTTACCGTGGTATGTTCTCTTAATTTACCACGCAAAACGTGACCCAAAACATGGTAAATACTGAGGACATAACACGGTGAATAGTAGTAGTACTTAGTAGTAGTACTTAGTAGTAGTAGAAGTAGTATAATAGTAGTCAGTAGCATTAGTAGTACTGAGTAGCCATAGTAGTAGTAGCAATTAATAGCAATAGTAGCAGTAGTATCAGAAGGAGTACAAAAGTGAAGGAAGAGAGTCTTCTTGTTTCTCCTTATCAATTTTGTTTCTTTTTTCAATCAGGAAAACCAGATTATGACGTCACGAGCAGATCCAGCACTTTACTTATCCCCACAATACGACAGCCTCTATTCGGACCTTGGCATCTTTACGGGATCGTTCCCAGATTGCCGCGGCGGCGACTGGCCGTACTTTCCAGACATACCGACCTTCCTAGAGCTAGACTCATTTCCATCTCACAGCTCATCGTCATGTGAGAGTCCGGCTTTGTCAAGTTATTCTGACAAGGACACTTGCTCCGGTAGCGACGGCTTGAGTGATGATGGATGCATGAGTGATGTAGTGATGCAGCATATAATATCCATGGAGTCTGAGAGGCATAAGTCATTGCAAAGTGAGTTGTGGTGCCAAACAATCTACCCCCGTACGTCCCCCCAAACCCAATCAACAAAAACTTTTATTTTCCACGTTTCATTTGTAAGATATGAAGCAATGATAGCGCAAAGCTATCACAGCTGTAAATGTCATTGCACTTTTTTATCATCTTGTGGATTGTAAAGGACTGGTCATTAATTAAAGGGAGCTGATGCAAATAGAAATACGCTATGCTCAATTTTTGATGACCTCCCTTTATCTTACTATGGCTTACCCACTCCCCCTAATTTACTGCAAGAAAATTGGTGACCCTCCAGTCCCTAATGAATAGGACTCAAGCTAAGTTCAATATCGCGAACCATATTTGCCAATCGGTGGCGATAGCAAAATAGAAACAGTGCTTAACTAGTTTACAAAAAAATGTCTCGTTGCTGTTTGGAGAAAGTTAAAAAAAACATTCTTTTATAGGAAAATTGAGCCAGTAAAGGTCATTTGAAGTGGAAAACGAAATGACCGACATATACGAAACTGAAAGTTATTAATAAAGAAAGACTCTTCGATGTTTTGGAGTTTTATTATATAACAACGATGTGGAGAGTAATATCCTGCAATAAGATGCAGTGAAACAATGAATCAAGAGTCTAATACAATACATAAACCGACAATAGTACTTACAAAGGACTATAAGTTCAGATAATGTCTCTGTTACAACATGAAGTCTCGAGAAGTCACTCGATTCAGTTCCAAACAAGATGGCGGCCCTGACGTATGGTCAGCGGTCTGCCATATGAGAAAACTAGTACCCAATCTGTACTCTGACAACTCTCCAATTAATGCCTGCCATTTTCGTTTATTAAGGGCCGTCATTTAAGTCTGAGGCCAATTATAGTTTATTTTGCTCTGTTTTTATCAGCTCCGCTTATTAAAATGTATTTCAATAAGATTACAAGGATCAAATGTTTGAAGCCTGAAAAACAACTGAAAAAGTAAACACATTCAATGTTGACTCAATTCATGTTCAACTAATTAGCATAATGTGACATACATGACGTCATTTTAAGAATTAGTAATGTATTTTAAAGCAATATTACGATCATAAATCGCCCGAAAAATGGTGGAACAAGATTTTAAAAACGTTGTGGTTATTGAAGTATCATAATTGTGGTTATTGAAGTATCATAATTGTGGTTATCGAAGTATCATAATTGTGGTTATTGAAGTATCATAATTGTGGATATTGAAGTATCAATTGTGGTTATCGAAGTATCATAATTGTGGTTATTGAAGTATCATAATTGTGGATATTGAAGTATCAATTGTGGTTATTGAAGTATCATAATTGTGGTTATTGAAGTATCAATTGTGGTTATTGAAGTATCATAATTGTGGTTATTGAAGTATCATAATTGTGGTTATTGAAGTATCATAATTGTGGTTATTGAAGTATCATAATTGTGGGTATTGAAGTATCATAATTGTGGTTATTGAAGTATCATAATTGTGGATATTGAAGTATCAATTGTGGTTATTGAAGTATCATAATTGTGGTTATTGAAGTATCATAATTGTGGTTATTGAAGTATCAATTGTGGTTATTGAAGTATCATAATTGTGGTTATTGAAGTATCATAATTGTGGATATTGAAGTATCAATTGTGGTTATTGAAGTATCATAATTGTGGTTATCGAAGTATCATAATTGTGGTTATCGAAGTATCATAATTGTGGTTATTGAAGTATCATAATTGTGGATATTGAAGTATCAATTGTGGTTATTGAAGTATCATAATTGAAGTATCATAATTGTGGGTATTGAAGTAACATAGTTGTAGGTATTTAAGTAAATTAATGATGCGGCTAAGAAAGGTAGCATGAATGGCAAAAGTAATGAAAAAGGTGTGGATTTTCTATTCTACTTTCTCGTAATCTCATTAACTAATACTCATAAATTCAATAGAAAACCCCAAAAATGTAATATATATTTCATTGGATATATTTCGAAGTTTCTATTTAGTTGATCAAACTAACTATAGTTTGATTTCAAAGGAAATCGTATGCGAGGAAAGTTCTCAGATTTGTGATTCAAAAGTATTTTGTTTTCCCCATTACTATTAGCTGGATGGCGTTTTCTTTAAGTTTTCACAATAAGAATAGCCAACAGCACACAGTTTTCTTTATTTTCTGCTTGTAACTTTGACTGAGGACATCCCAGACAGCACTTATGACACATTCAAGCAAAATCGTATGTGAGGATAATATTTTATTCTCATTGCCGCAACCTATTGTTGTTTGCTATCGTTCTTGAGGCGAATCATTACTTAAAAAGCAAGTGTCGTTTTCGTTTATTTTCTAGCACCGCCACCCTTTCCTTCTCTTTTGGACAACAACAACAACAATGACAGTAAAGAAAATGAAACAATGGGAGACAAGAAGCAAAACGAAAACTCCTTTGGCGTATTTACAGATTTTGATAATAAAAACATAAAGAAAGAGATCAAAGAAGAAGCTACTGAGAGTCATGAAGATAGGAAAGGTGAGTTGCATCAGCGCTGTGGTGTGATGTTTCTTGAATACTAACAACTCTGTTTTGTAATGATCCTATAGTGAATCCTATTACGTTGCAGCTTCCTTTAGTGCTAGAGTGATTTTCGATTGAGTGTCGTAAAACCAAAACCAGAGCCAATCACGAGCAAGTAAACACATGCAGTCATGTCCTGATAGAGCGGATTTCGATTGAGTGTCGTGTAACCAAAACCAGAGCCAATCACGAGCAAGTAAACACATGCAGTCATGTGCTGATAGAGCGGATTTCGATTGAATATCGTGTAACCAAAACCAGAGCCAATCACGAGCAAGTAAACACATGCAGTCATGTGCTGATAGAGCGGATTTCGATTGAATATCGTGTAACCAAAACCAGAGCCAATCACGAGCAAGTAAACACATGCAGTCATGTCCTGATAGAGCGGATTTCAATTGAATGTCCGAAGTGTTTTGGTTTTGCGTTTACTAAGCTCTCCTATTGGCTGAGAAAATAAACCAACCAATCAGAATCCAAAGTAAAACCAAACGCAAACTGGTTTTGGTTTTGGTTTGGTTTGTCATTGGCTCACAGGTAAGCCATTTATGAGTTACTTGTGATTACTCGCTCCTATGATTGGCTGGCTGTGGGTAATTTGCGTTTGGTTTCACTACACTGAACTGAAAACCGCTCTATATCACAATACAATACATTTTATTTAAACACGATAGGAATTAAATCGATACCACTTGTTGGATCGTGTATCTAAAATTAATTAACAATGTATAAAATTAATGATTAATTATAATAATGATAATAAGTAACAGTAATAATAACAATAATTTTAATTTAAAATTTAAAAGGTATTAACAATTGCAATTAACAATACATAATCTTAGCATTACGGAGACTATACTTGTTATTTCAATAGGCAATGGATTGCGCTCGTGATCCCATGTGAAAAGCTTTATTAGACGGCAAACAAACTTCTAAACGCTGTTTTAGAAAAATCGGTTGGAGGTGGAAAATAACACTGATTTACAAACAGGTTTTGGTAATAACACAACCGATCTCGTACAAGTCCCTTTAAATAAACGAAGTCAGATCGTTCTGCCATCCAGTACAACCACGTCATTGTATTCTGCGAAAGACCCGTTACTTTTCGACACTCTGAGTGCAAGCAGAACACCCTACACGTGTTCGTAACTTCTTGGTTTCAGATTAAAGTGTGACTCTGACAATAATTGAATTATGTTTGAAAGACACTTACTAATTTTCGAAGTACCGTAGAATCCCCGGCATGTATAGCCCCCGGTAATTAATTTCCCCCGTGTGTGCACCTATTCATATCTCATGCCCACACGGGAAGAGGTCTGGTAACAATAGTATCAGAGCGAGGCCAGTTGTCCCAAAGATAGCAAAAATGGAGTCGGTCAGTACCGATTCTTTTGTGTCATAAGCCAATTAACGTTATTTGCCGCCATCAACTGTAGATTTTTCTTTTCCTGTGACAAGCTGGGAAAACTGGCTTCGCTTTGATGCCTTTATGAATAAGGTCTACAGTCTCTTGACTCCATTCGTAGTCCTCTCCGTTACGCACTCTTCGTTTGTATATATAATAGGCCCTTTGCAGCTAACAGTCACGTGCTGATATAATACTTCATTAACGAATGAATTGAGCTCATGATCCCCATGGGAAAGGCGTTGCCATGAATACTGGAGAGCAAGCTATCTTTAAAAACGCAGTTTTAGAAAGATCGGCAATTGATTGGAGGTGGAAAATAGCATTTGCAAACAGGTTTTTCTAATAGCAATACCGATCTCGTACAAGGCCTTTAAATAAATGAAGTCAGTTATTTTTTGCTCTCCAGTACAACCACGTGATTTGTTAGCTGCAAAGGGCCTATTACATGGCTTAGTTTAAAGTGCCTATAACCATATTTTTTTAATAATTGAAATCGATTATACTTCAAGTAAATAGTTGAATAGTAAAAGTTTATTGATTTGAGTGTCTATGAGTAATAGCCGTACGTTTTATCTCCAATATGGTAATTATGTGATGTCACAGGAGGTCTCATTTATCATACAAAAACATGCTGACAGAGACAAATATATGTTTCTATACATCCATGCATGTTATATTGGGCCTTGTATCAATGATTTTACCAAATATTTTGTATAAATCAGAAATAGTTTCATTCATAAAGAGAACGAAATGACCTTTTGTTGGTCTCTTGTGACATCACATAATTGGCATATTGGAAATAGAAACCTCTATAACTCAGACGCAACACTCTAAGAAATATTTTACTATTACGAGTCCTTTATGAAATGTTCTCTAATGTACGACTTCTCTCTCGTCCAGGACGCACTCCTCGCAATTGCTTATCAATTTACTCACCATCTAACTTTAGTGACGACAAACCACAGAAAAAGGTCCACAAACCGAAAGGTAGGCGCGAAATTTGTTTTGCCATCTATTGCTGTTTAGGTACAAGAGGGAACTGGCTGGTTATTTTTCTTGTGTTACCTTCTCCTTGCCCCTTAAGCGATAAGGAATGTACCCACTATTATCCATCCTTCAACATAGTACACACTCCCTTTTAACTGTTTCATTACCACGTAACAAATCTCCTCCACTTTAACAAAATGCCAAAAAAAGAAAACCGAACATTAATGTCATGGCTCCCTGGCAATAAATGAATCCAATCAGCGTGATTATCATTTAGTATATTTACTCTTTAAATGGTACTTATAAACTGTTGTAATTGTCATTGTTTTTCTTACTTGATTTAAAGATATTGGTTGATAAAACAACTTGGTTGAGTCGCCTACTACCCAATTGCAATGTTCATTTTCATTATTAATAAACGGTCACGTGACCTTGTCAATCACAAATATTGCCGCTAGCTCAAAGTGGCGCAACTGACGCAAGTCTCACGTTATTACCGTTCACGTTGAAGTGCGACGCTCGAAGTTACAAGTCTCGTCTGCAAAATTCGATGTCTGCTGTGTGAAATAAGACGGACGGTCGGCTAAATATTTTTTTATAGACGCAACTTTCAGGGTCGCACTTCAACGAAAACGGTAATAATATCTCTAAAATTGAAGCAATTATATTTTTTTAATTCTTTAAATGTTACAGAGTTTGTGAACTGGACTGCAAGCCGTGCTGTCCAGCCTCTTAAACAGTGTTAAATTGTGAGATTTAAAAAAATTATAATTGCTTCAATTTTAGAGATATTAAGGTGCTCTTTCCATTTCTGGCATCCATGTTGAGCTAACGCCAATATTTGTGATTGACAAGGTCACTTGACCAGATGATGCCAATGTCTATAAAGGTATGAACATGTTGCAACATTGCATGTAACATTACCGGCAATAGACCCTTTCAGCTTGCCTGTTTGTTGTCCCATTTCAGACCACGTGATACTTCTCCAGAGGATTCAGTGCTTTGTTTTCCAATTATAGAAATTGGTACATTTCCTCTTGACACAGAAAAACAAAAACGCATTATTTAAGGAAAAGTCACGTGGTCTGAAATGGCGCAACAAACAGACAAGCTGAAAGGGTCTATTGCTTTGAAAAGAGGTAGACACGTGCTGCAATATATCCTGCAACATTGCATGCAACAATTTCAGAGATGAATACACGGAGCAATTTCGCTGTTGCCGGCCGGCAATGTTGCGCGCAAGGTTGCAGCGTGTGTCTGTATACGGCTCCTATTATTGAGATAAAAATATAATAAAGTCAAGTAAGCCTATTTATATTTATTACTTAGTCAAGAAAACTATTCACCTCTGGGAATTCCTAGAAGAAACATTAGAGAACGAAGCCTTCTCACCCAAGTACATCACGTGGATATCACGTGAAGAGGGCACGTTTCGCCTCGTGGACTCTAAAGCAGTCGCCAAGCTCTGGGGGAAGCGGAAGAACCGCCATGACATGACGTACGAGAAGATGAGTCGCGCTATTCGTTATTACTATGAGAGAGATATTATCAAACACGTGCAAGGCCAGAAGCTTATTTATAGGTTTGGGAAGGAGATCAATCATAGGAGAGGAAAAGAGCGGAAGGGAAGTCCTGAGATTCATGGCTCCGAAATGAACTGCGCTTTGCAAGAGCAGTCAGACTAACTCAGTCTAATTCCTATTTTACAAATGGGAGGCGTATTAAAGAAGGTTGTCAAACGAGGAGTGTAAGAACAATGTGGGACAGGAGTTAAGTACTTGACAAAACGTGATTACAGGGTTGAAGTAGTACGAGAGAAGACATTTATGGCCAGACCACAAGTCGTAAGCAAACGGACTCACAAATCTACTATGTCAATTCGTGAGTCGATCAAAAATATCAAACGAAAATCCATTCAATTAGTCGTGAGATAAATGACTAAATCGAAATATGTATATACAGACGATACACATTGCCTTGCATATCGACTGATAGGCAGAAGGGTGACCGGATCAATCACGGATTCTGGGGAATTCCCCAATCCCTACACCCTGTTTTACCCAAGGGAGGGGAGGGTGGTAGTTTACTCAGAAACAGTGATTGATCCGACCTGACTAGCACACCTTTGTGCAATCCAGAAGTAGATTCATGTTTCGACTGTTCAACGTAGTAACATAAGACAAGAACGTAGGTTACGTGACAAGGACAAACAGGCGGGGAGAAAATGGTTAGGGTAGAGTATAATAAATTAGGAATATGCAGAAACATGGACGACGTACAATTGAACACATGTTTGGAATGAAATAAAGACTGCAACGAAGGAAGCAATCAAAACGAAACAACGAAACATACAGTTTATTTAGAAAGAAAAAATACACCCAGCTAAAACCACCAGTCGTAATACAGTGCGGTTTTCAATTGAGTGTCGTAAAACCAAAACCAGTGAGCCAATTACAGGAGCAAGTAGAAACATGAGTGAACCAATCACGAACGAACTGAAGTAATTCAGGATTGGTTTTACTTCAACCAATCATGAGGCAAAGTAAACGCAATCATGGATTTATTTATGATTTATTGTTTTACCGTGCACTCGAAGGTGGACGGAAAACCTCGACAGGCTTAAAGCCCCGCTGTGGAGGTCTCCGAGGGCCTACGATTTATCGTCCTAATCCGAGAAGACGTGAAGGTCATAACATTTGCAGTTCGATCACAAAGGCATCACCGTCTACTCAGTTATTTTAAGTACCTGAGTGTTGGTCCTCCTGGGGTTTGAACCCGCGATCTCCCGCACAACAAACCGGAGCTAAACCACTGTTTAACTAACCAATCAAATTCGAAAGCAATTACTTTTCGACACTCAATTGAAAACCGCTCTATAAAGACACCAAAGACAAGGCAATGTAACAACTATTACCTGTAAATAGCTTTATCATATGACACGTACGGCCCCGCACGCCCTTTCCTTTCAAAACCATTTACAAAAGTCACGTGATGAGGGCCGGACGTGTTTGGCGTGAGCGCGCCGGAAAACTCCGTCCGGCCCTGCACAATTTTTTCTTGTTGTTTTGCGGTTTGATCTACAAAATAATATGGTCATATGATAAAAAAACCTATTGACTGAGTTAGGTCGGGACGGACGGGAAAATATTTGGCTCTTGGTCATTTTGTCCGTACGTCATGACCTCGAGCCAAATATTTTCCCGTCCGGCCCTCCCACTCACTCAATAAGTACCTAATATGCAAAAGTATTTTTATATTAAGATTGTTATGAATAATATAGAAAGGCGTCTTAGAAGATAGAATAGTTCCATGATGCATCTTCTGCTTTGAGGAAAGGATTTCATTAGATGTACTTCGGAATGACGTCATATTACAAGAGATGACGTCATGAAATAGATGTACTTCGGAATGACGTCATATTACAAGAAATGACGTCATAGAACCAGAGAGGACATCATTGGATAGAGATACACATGGCGGTTTTTTAATGGCAATGTGTAGTAAATGCAATGCTTCCTCGTTTTAATTTGGTCTGATTTTTTGTTAACTTCTCTCTGTGTGATGTCAGCTGGGTATAGTCCAGACTTCTGATCATGAGGCCGAACAACACCAAAAAAGAGATGTTATAGTGTACTTGTTGATTTGTGCCGTCAAAGTAACGATTATTTTGTCCGGCGCTGTTCAACGTGATATACCTGGTATTGTACTTATTAACAGAGGTTTCTCTGTTCATCGTTGACCGCATTTTCGCGGTTCTTTTACGAAATTTAAGATGATGTTGCATACACTTTTTAAACTCACGAGTAAGATTACTTTTTTCTACGACTGTGATCGACACTTTTGTAATTGTTGACAGTATCTTTACCATTCAAGTCAAAATATGTTAGTTGCTTCCTAATATGTTTTGGGTAGAGTTTCGAAGAACGTTTATATATAAAGTAATCCAATGGTACGCGCGCTCTGATTGGCTAAAAGGCATGTTTATAAAATAACCCAAATGGTACGCACGCTCTGATTGGCTAAAATACATTTTTATATAAGAGGCTAAAGACATGGAAACAGAGCGCGCGCGTTATTGATCTCTTTAAAATGTGTTTGCATGTTGTCGTTATTTTATATAGCAATTAGTTAATAGTCCACTTCGTAGTTCTTGACCGCCATTTTGAAAGGTAACCAAGCCTTCGGTGACATCGAGGCTGGAGTTGAGACAGCTTAGTTAGAGGCTTGTATCTAGTTAGCATGATAATCAAAATCTATCCATATTCATAGAAATAGGACTTATATCAGTGCAGAGTCAACTCCAGCTTCCATGGTTTGTATTTAGTTCGGCATGATAATCAAATTATATCCATATTCATAGAAATAGGGTTTGTATCAGTGCAGGGTCAACTCCATCCTCCATGGCTTGTATCTAGTTAGCATGATAATCACAATCTATCCATATTCATAGAAAGAGGGTTTGTATCAGTGCAGGGTCAACTCCATCCTCCATGGCTTGTATCTAGTTAGCATGATAATCAAAATCTATCCATATTCATAGAAAGAGGGTTTGTATCAGTGCAGGGTCAACTCCATCCTCCATGGCTTGTATCTAGTTAGCATGATAATCACAATCTATCCATATTCATAGAAAGACGGTTTGTATCAGTGCAGGGTCAACTCCACCCTCCATGGCTTATATCTAGTTAGCATGATAATCACAATCTATCCATATTCATAGAAAGAGGGTTTGTATCAGTGCAGGGTCAACTCCATCCTCCATGGCTTGTATCTAGTTAGCATGATAATCACAATCTATCCATATTCATAGAAAGAGGGTTTGTATCAGTGCAGGGTCAACTCCATCCTCCATGGCTTGTATCTAGTTAGCATGATAATCACAATCTATCCATATTCATAGAAATAGGGTTTGTATCAGTGCAGAGTCAACTCCATCCTCCATGGCTTGTATCTAGTTAGCATGATAATCACCATATATCCATATTCATAGCAAGAGGGTTTGTATCAGTGCAGGGTCAACTCCATCCTCCATGGCTTGTATCTAGTTAGCATGATAATCAAAATCTATCCATATTCATAGAAAGAGAGTTTGTATCAGTGCAGGGTCAACTCCATCCTCCATGGCTTGTATCTAGTTAGCATGATAATCAAAATCTATCCATATTAGTGTATCACTCCATCCTCCATGCAGGACAATGCTTGGTTAAGCTCTGTTGAAACGTCGAATTTCTGCCGTTTCGAATGCAATTGAAATCGACTATAGGCGGATTCTTTTTATCTAATTGCATTCGACACCGCAGAAATTCGACGCTTAAACCGGGCTTCACCTTCCAAGAACTACGAATTGGTGTATATAAACTATTAGAGAATATACACAAACTAAAAGCTATAGCATATTCCAGAGATCATGTAAATATTAACCCCTGCGATGATTCATTGGCTTTTTCGCTTGTAAATTTCTATAGAGATGTGCTTTGATTTATAAAAAAAAATACATAACTGTTTAACAGGTTTCCCGTAGTCAGGTGAATGTTTTATTAAAATGATTCGAACTTCTGTGTGCCTGTTTTTGTAATCTCCTCCACCAAAGGGAAAGGAAATCCACAAGCGTATTCGTAGATGGTAACGCTGCTGTCTTGTCCCAAGTCTGTCGCTTGCTGGGTATGGATGGGGCGCGAATGGGAAGAAAAGGCGCGAAAGGAAAGCTCCTCTGACCGCGCGCTTCGAAGTCTCATTGGAAGAGCCTTCAGGTAATGCTGGAAATAATTCCAGCAAATGCATTTTTTACTCGTTTTGAAAATGTTCCCATTTTACGTAAAAACAAGGGGTGACAGTAATTAAAACGAATAGATAAGAGTTCTTAGAGCAGTTTAATTGTCCATTCGCTGCGCTCACTCGTGAAATATTTTGACTCTCGAGGGTAAACGTCTTCACACCACCATATAATATCCTCTATTAGTCTATGTATCGTGGAATTGTGGTCTGTGTTTACTAATTCTTCAAAGTACTGTTAAATAAAGTTTAATAAACGAGCAGTAGTGTTGTATCAGGTTGGACCTGATAAAAACGTACTGCGAGTTTATTAAACGGCTTCAAAATCTTTACTTATAAAATATAATGTTCAGAAATTTTGATAAAATGCGTCACTGTCGTGCGTCATGACATGCGCACTTGATACTCGCCGATATTTCTGCTAATATTAAATGCAGACAAGGAGAAGATACTAATTGGTGTACCTACATCGCTATTGGTTAAAATTAAGTGAGGATAAACTTAAGGTAAGGTGAGGGCTCTTTCCACACCCCGTTTTTAAAAGTTGGTCATATAGCGATGTTTCGTGTTGATAAACATTGCAATTGTTATGCTAATGTGCCAACCATGATTTGTAAAGCCCCCTTTGTGCTAGGAACCAATGGATCTCTGGTTGGCACATTAATGACAATAGATGACGACACACGAAACATCGCTATACACATCTTCATTGTATTTCCCGCCTAATTTTTCGCAACGGTGGTTGCCATGGTAACAGTATCACTCGTGGGTTTAAGCAACCAGTTTCTGCAATTTTGTAAAGTTTTATGATTTTTACTTGAAAGGTGGTCAAGAAAACACAAAAAAAGAATTTTGCCTCGTTTTCATGTTCAAGCCAAGCCTTAATACACTTGAGAGGATTATGTGTAATCATTAATTTGAATTAATTTTAGTTTGAATGATATTTCGCGGAAAAAAACCTTACTTGTTAATCTTAGATTAGACAAAGACACCTTTTAACAAGAGAACTAGAATCCTCGGTTAAAATTTAATCCAAGGGCCAATTCAATAAAACGTTTACACGTGCTTTTTTTACAAGTTCCGGCATTGAAAGAATGGTCAGACGTGTAAAGTACACGTTTAAAACGTTTTATTGAATTGGCCCCTGAATTGGCGCTAACCGGTCTTCGAGAAACTCAGGCCAGACTTACACATTTAAGTAAACGTTATATGGAATAGTCCAATTCGAAGTTCCTGCATGACCGCCATTTTGAAAGGTAATCAAGCCTTTGGTGTCATCGAGGCTGGAGTTGAGACAGCTCAGTTAGAGGTTTGTATCTAGTTAGTATGATAATGAAAATCTTTCCATATTCATCGAAAGAGGGTTTGTATCAGTGCAGGGTCAACTCCAGCCTCCATGGCTTGTATCTAGTTAGCATGATAATCACAATCTATCCATATTCATCGAAAGAGGGTTCGTATCAGTGCAGGGTCAACTCCAGCCTCCATGGCTTGTATCTAGTTAGCATGATAATCACAATCTATCCATATTCATCGAAAGAGGGTTTGTATCAGTGCAGGGTCAAATCCAGCCTCCATCCAAGGCTCAGGCTTGGTTATATTTCAATAACTTTGGCTATTGGCCTTGATTGAAAAGGAGAAAGACGTAATCTGTAAATAATGAACACAAGAGAAGGTATAGAGATACCCTCTTCATCCTGTCTAAAAGAAAAGAAGGCGATGAGTTTACGTTGAGCATGCTCGAGTCAGCCCTAACTTCTGGGCTAGTCAGTCCGGTTTAACGTCGTCAAACCGGTTTTTTACATTTGCACGCATTGATTTTATTGAGGAAACGATGGTCAATTCTGAGCCCACTGTCTTGATGCCAATCACGATCTCAAGCCCACTCGATTCAGCCTGGGCTCGAAATCAGTTGTATCCAAGCAACGTTATAAACTTGACAGAACTTTGGCAGGGCCTTCTTTTCGTTCTTTTCTTTTAGCGTCAGGAAGGCTTCGCAGGGTGACGTAGGGGAAGATAACCAGCGGAGAGTTTCCCACCAACCAAGCCGAGCCAAGAGCCAGTTCAGAGACAAAACAGGGGCACTGTCAACGTACCGAATTGAACCTTTAATCAAAAATACAAACATATAGACTGAGATAGAAGAGAAATACCATCTGAATGTCCTGGGCATGCCGTTTTCAAACCTTTTTGATAGAGGACGGCAAAGATTAAAATGGATTACAAAATCTTAATATTCTAGATACTTGATTTCGGTTACAGTTGCTATAAATTTATCTTAAAAGCATTATTTTTCATTCACTTGAATCTTTGCCATCCTTCATAAAAATTGTCTCAAATATTCTCCAGTATACTTGGAAAGCATACTTTGAGTAGTTATTTTCATCTTTTGTCATGAGTACCTTTCTTAGACGTTACAGTTTCTATAAATGACGATAACATTGAAACAGATCTTCATACCAAGCCCACTGACAAACACCAATACTTATTACGTTCGTCTTGTCACTCACAACACACCAAACGCGCTATTCCTTTCAGTCGATCTTGCTCTTAGATTACGCCGTATCATGTTCTGCTCTTCCGACGAAACCTTTACCTTAACAAACGTGGAAACAACCGCTCCTTTTGAGAAAAGAAATACATTAACATTCTTTCTTCATCTAACCAGATCTAACTCTGATCTAACCGATGCATAAACGTATTCCAAACTCCACCGTTTGCAGCCTTTCGACGCAGTAAAAACCTACACGACGTTTTAGTCAAATCCAAACTCCGCACTGATAAACCCGATCCGCTTTACGACCCGCAGGCGGACGGTGTAAAGTGCAGGTTGGCAGGTTGACATGCAGGTTCGCAGAAAAAATGAAATAAATACAATATAAATATGAGTTAACGTTTTATATTTCATGGCATAATTTTGAGGCCAATCCGAGTTTTTGTAGCTATGGTTTTCTTTGAAAACCGGATCCGGTTCTGGAAGGACCAACGCGTGTACATAGCGAAAGGTCAAAGAAAAAAGAATTGCTACCAGTGGAGAATTACAAAACTTTAATGACTCTTAATGAATTTGGGAATTCCGACTCTTTGATCAATATTACAAACAGCACCATTAAAACCCAGAATGGATTTTGTCTTGATGAAGAAGTGAGTTAGGCGCGATATCGACTGACTATCGAATATCGGATAATTATATCTCGATAATATCGGATATATATGAATGATATATGTCTATTAGATATCTTATAACAAAGAGGGCAAAATTATACCCAACTCTAATTGGCTAATGACAGAGGTTTTTTTCTTAATTGAGGGCAGTATTACTTGTACGCGATTGGTTGATAAGTTACCTAGCAAACAGGCTTCGCGCTGTCAAAGTTTGTCGATAGTTTTGTTTGCTTTCAGCTGGAGTGTACTGTTTTCCAAAAAGCGAACAAATGATGATTTCTCAAGCATTTCATGACAGCAAAAAGTTTATAGGTGAGTCCACTAATCTGTTAAGTGCTATTCTACAACTTTCTGAAGGATTTTTTAAGTGATACTGTCAGTGGTATTTAGCTTAATTGTCGTTAATTTTGTCACTGCCTGATCTTTTGACAGTGACTCCTCTGAGTGAGTTTGTTTGCCTGACAAACTAAGTTCAGACGTTCCTCGTATCCGCTTTAATCTCTGTAATTATAGGAGCAAATAGTATAGTAATTAAGATATAATTTAATTTGAATCACTGTGGATTTCTGCCGTCGAGATTACGTGAAGCAAGCACACGTAGTCGCGTATAGCCGTAGCGTAGGTTTTGTTTTCGATGTCTTTGTCTCGTAAAATTTTGTCCTCTAATATTATTTACAAGTAATCGCATGAGTCCTCGTAAAATTAATGATAAATTTCACATGTGTTTTTAAAGTTTGCAAAATTGCTTCGCGACTCGGGCAATTTTGCAAACTTGAAAACACGCGTGAAATTTATCCTTAATCAGTTTACTCGGCCCCATGCGATTACCTATACTAATTAGACTAGTAAACCTAAAAGGTAGCGAGTGCTGCACTTTTATTGCTTGCAAGGCGCGCATGTGAGAAGCGAGTTATGTGGGCACTCGAATGTCTGCGAGGTGGATGTCAACATGATCCTGGGCGTGTTCAAGAGAAATGCATGCTTTGCAAATGTCCAGATATGCTTTTCAAACTTTTTGATGGAAGGATTGCAAAGATTGCAAAAGCTTATTCTAGAAACTTGAAACTCAGTTACAGTAAACCGATTTAAAGATGCTGTCAATCTCTCTTAAAGGTGCTATGTCACGGTGAGTTTTGTTGCAAGCCCCCTTTACTTTAGGGGAGCCAGGTTGGCGCAGTTGTTAAGCGCTTCGCCTCTCACCTCTGTGGCCCAGGTTCGATTCCCGGACCGAGGGCGCTATATGTGAGTTGAGTTTGTTGGTATCTCACCTTTGCTCCAAGGGTTTTTCTCCGAGTCCTCAGGTTTTCCTTCCTCCGCAAAAACCAACACGCTAAATTCCAATTCGATCTGTGGATTAGCCGGGACCTGGCTTTGATCAGCCCCTATGGTTGTTTCAGGTCTCGTTAGAAATTCAGAGTTACTTTTGCCTGACGAGGGAATTCCACGTTAACTTTCACGCGAAAAACGATGAGTGCGATATCGGTTTTTCAAGTGAAATTTAACGTGGAATTCCCGAGTCGGGCAATGAATTTTCTTTGAATCCCATAGCATTTGGTGATTTACGAAAATAAATAAAGAATATATAGTCAGTTTGAAAGTTGCTGAAATTCCCGCCACTCGCCAGAAACCCATTGCGCGGTAAACTAACGAGCGAATAGGAATCAAGTTAAAATTAGACTGAAACTCACACGAGGTTCAACTAAAAGTGTAGTCGTTGCTCACAAAAATTGGTTTTCCGACATCAAAACTGCATTTTTACGCATGAAAACACCAGTATTTTATTTAGGTACACTTAATTTCGATCTAATCTTTACCAAGAAAGCGAAAGAGACAAAATTGTGAAAGATTTAGAAAACCGGCGGCCTGTTGAAACCAGTTGTCGATAAGTGAAAATCTAAAACCTGACAAACCGAAGAGCTGCTGCACAAGTATACGCACAAACTTGTAAGTATTAAGTGTTCCTTACTATATTGTGAGAGAAGTTCAGAAGACTGGGAGGACGAGGAAAAGCATGTGGAAGGCGAGAATATCAGACGAACAACAAAAGGCGACTACCGAGCTAGTGCAAAACTGGTGTTGTGCTATGATGTAAAGATTCGCTGTTTCCCTGCTAGCAGAGGTCTCTCTCCGTCTTGGTAAAATGGAACACATCCATTTTACCAAGACAGAGAGAGACCTCTGCTAGCAGGGAAATTCGCTGTGTGATTTTGTATGGAACTTGTCAGCCTAAGCGCAAGACTAAGGTAGATTATGACAATATTGATATTGGCATTGCTTTCGAAACTTATGTATTATTGGAGCTATATATATATATAATTTGCGAGTTATCCGGTTCGATCTGCTCTGACTGCATGGCTTTGTGCAACTGAAACGAAACACCTGAAAAGTTAAAACCTCCGGCCTGTAAAAACCGATCATAACTAGCCCAACATAGCAGAATATATGCAATGACACAAGAACGAGACACTCGGAGCAATTTTATTGCAAAAATAATTCCATTCGCTTATTAAATTGTGTGAAAGCATTGGCGCGATCAAGCCCGGCATGTTTGTGCAATTGTGGTGGAACTTGGCGCGCGCGCTGTTTCACAACACATCAGTTAGGTAAACGAAATTAAAATTATATGGCTTGCTACACCCTGATTATCTCTCTGGGTCAAATTAAACAAGTTTCGATTGCTATGTTGATATCAATATTGTTAAGTTCCATACAAAAACACACACAGCGAATCTTAGCACTAGCCCGGTATAGTCGCCTTTTGTTGTTCGTTGATATTCTCGCCTTCCACATGCTTTTCTTCGTCCTCCCAGTCTTCTGAACTTCTCTCACAATATCGTCTTCATCATAATTTTGTTCTAGTACGAAATTGCTCTGCCATATCGACGAAAATCTACTCTAATTCCGAGCGTGTGAAAATTCTGCAAAGAAAACAAATCGCTACAAGTTAGCCACAAGACTCCGGTGGGACGAAGTGACGTAAAAAACGTCACAGGAATTAATGTAAACAAAATGGCGACGCCCAGGTCTTCGCGGGGCCAACTTTGAGGGTCTCGTTCTCAACTCTGAAAAAGTTTTATCAAATTTTAATACATTTTCTGAACAAAGTACATCTGAAAGATGCTTTTGAGCCCAAATGTGTTTTTCACTCAGGTATCCCTTTAATGCTCAATTTCTTCTTGAATCTTGTTCAGTCGAGCGCCAAAACATATCATTTCTCGTGAAAAATGAAATAAAAGATATATAATTTTCACGTTCTTTGACTGCTGGTAACTTTGTGAATATCCTGGTTTGTAATTTTAACAAAGTGTATCTCTGTTCGCGATAATAAAAATAAACGAAATATTTACGCGCGGGCTTCCTGTACATCGTTGAATATAGCTTTTCAGACCGTTGAATACAGCTTTCAAACCATTGAATTCCACAAAATATTAAATGCTTCGTTAACCAATTAGCGCGCGAGTTTGAGTTGTGCTATGGGATTCTATAGGAAAATCACATGCCTGACGAGGTAATTCCACGTTAAATTGCACGAGAAAACCGATATCGCCCGAGTCGCTTCGACGCATAGTCCGATGAATTACTTGAAGATTTAGTACTTTTGTTTATATTTTGCTGGTGATTTCACTCTGAATCACCACTCCGTCTCAGCCAATCAGCGTCTGATTTCGCAAATGCACCGTGTGATTCAGCTTTGGCTATGCGATTCTATACGATATTCGATAGTCGACATCGCGCCTAAATGGAAGAAGTCGTGTTTTGCTCGAATATTTTGAAAGTCTTCGGTAAAGTTCGTTTTCTGCGAACCTGTCACTCCTGTCAACCTTCACTTTACACCGTCCGCCCCCATGGCTCATTTCGCTGTGGTAATAATTGTCTAACTTGTACCTACATTAATCACGGCCAAACTAATTACCGTATTCACTCATGGATAAGCCGCACCTTTTTACCCAAAATCTTCGTTTAAAATCGGGGGTGTGGCTTATCTGCGAGAACATCTGCAGTTACATAAATTAAAAGTTTCAAATAAATAATTTCTATTAACCCAAGCGAGTTAAGTTACTAAACACCACACACAACCAAAGGAAACCAAGCACTGGTCATTGATTTTGCAAGTTTGGCAATAGAGCCGTTTTGATGTAAGTTATATATTATTGCCGTTAAACCTTCTTCGTGAAAAGACTTTAACACGGTTTATATATATAGTTGCTTTTCTGGAGTAACTAAATGTCACCACACATGGGATCTCCATTCCACCACAAAGCGTGTTGCAGTGTTGTCGTCGGCCTGTTACTTCGCTGATTATACTAGTTCCTCCACGAGCAAGAAAATACCACGCTATCACAATTGTCTGACAGACGACCTTGACTTGAGTAAATGGCATCACTGTTCCAAATTTTCACAGCAAATTAGTCGACCTGATCTTCCACCTCTCTTTGAGTAAGTAGTTTTTTTCCCCAATAGATGGCTTCCAGATAGCCTTTTAGACATGATACAAGTGTCCAGTTTTCTCTCTTCCAACATATGCCTGGTTACTAAGCTACGGCGAACGTGAGCACGTTGATGTAAAAATCGATCTAAAAGGTGACCCGAATGAACAGATATCGGTAAACAAATACTATGGAAAGATAAGTCATGTACTGATCTAAATATGTAGATATGAAGTTTATACTATTTCAGAGCTGAAATTACAGATACAACTTTGGAGTTTTCCCCAGTCCGATGGACGGTTACAAAATTACGTACGTTTGATGTTCTTAAAAAAAAACTTTTCCCCTAAACTCAAGCTTCTAAACTTGGGGTGCGGCTTATCTGCAAGTGCAGCTTATCCGTGAGTGAATACGGTATACATTTCATTCGACTGGAGAGATTAGGCCTATAAAACATCACTTAACTCTAAAATCTCATATATACTGCATGGTTCATTGTAAACGATGTACATGTAATGCTCAATACATAGGAGAAACTAAGCATCGCCTTAAATATCGCTTTAATGAACACCGCCGCCCTGTTGACAAACCTACTAACAAATCTATAGCTACTGCTCAGTTTTGGATCATTTTCTAACTAACAACCATTCCCCTAATGACATGCAATTAATTCCTTTAGAACTCATCCACTCTAAGAGAAGCGTCACATATCGATTTTCCACGAGAAACGTCCAGCGAAGTTTGGAGGTGGGGGGGTCAGTTTTTGACCTGTGGCGTTCCTCCGTGGAAAAATCGATAGTTTTCAGAAATACCACATCACATATCTCTGCGACGATATGTTCTGATATGTAAAGACTCCTGAAGAGAAATGGCGCAGCAGTGAATTCAAAGGTTCCTTCACAATGAATTCAACGTTCCATTCCCACCAAACGGGACCCAGAGGTTGACACGTTGTTTAAATTGGAATAAAAAGGCGGACATGAATGTCGAAAGAGCTAGTGTATGAATTTTGCTTTAAAAAAAAATCGATAAATCGCTCTGACGTTTCTTTGAAGGGGGGGGGGGACGTTTCTCATGGAAAAATCAATATGTGACGCTTCCTTATTAGAGATGGCGTACGCAAGGCTCGCGAGGCATTTCTTATTGTTAAAGGACAAACTGATTAGAACCTAAAGGCATGAATAGAAAGGAAGAAATGTAATACTACGGCTCAGTTTCTACTATAAAATTGTATTTATCTTAGTTTTTTTATCACGCCCACTCATCACTTGTAATTTTATCTCCTAGTCTCACATTCATGTTTTCAAAATTTAAAATTTGTAACTAAACGGTTTAATTTCTTAGCATATACTTGTGTACCCTGAGGAGGTAGTAATTATATATATTTCCCAGTAACCGTACAATCAGCCTTTCATCTTGGCTTAATATCATAAATTTAGATCGACAGCGACGAGTTTTAAAATTACTGTTCAGTTTTCCTTTTACTTTCGCCTCAATTTAGGTTTCCGGATCGTTTTATACTGTCAGCAAATTAAAAGTTACGAGATTGAGATGTAATTTTGTCATGATGAAGACGTGAGCTGTCGTCACCATCAGATTGAGTCACAAGATCTTACAAACACACTCCAGTTTTGTCGCACTTTGTTATCGCAAGCCATATATGGCAAACATGCATTATTGATGACTCTCTGACGAAACACTGTCCATCACTTTATCTTTGTACTGTAATCTCCCACCGTCTTCCCTAGAAGAACGACGTTGATCATATGCTGTGGTGAGTAATTATTTTGTAGCCGATCACACCGGATTCACGCCTGACCATCCTATAAAGGGTTATTACTCCAGTCCGTTTTGGAATTTAGGAAGCATTTAAAAAAAATTATGGGTTGAACTAAGCCTGACTAATTAAATGTCATCTTATTTTCCCCTTTTATGGATTCGCAAATAAGGTTCTATCCAAATCCTCAACCAAGCTGAGTCCGTCCTTGCGTACGAAGTTCAAAAGTCTATATATTGAGATAGAAAACAAGTCTTACTTTTGTTCGGAAATCGGGGTGACGATTGCCTTCTTTTGGGGGCGTATCATGTGGCACTAGTTTGATAGGACAACATTACGTCCTGGCTTGTCAGGGAATTGAAAGGACGATTGCTCAATACCTAAATAAGGCAATTTTATTATTTTTGGGACGGATAATAAGTTATAACTTGCTTGCCGTACGCACTTTATATTCAGTTGCCTCACAGGTATCAAACCATAACTAATATTATTAATGTGAATATATTTTCTCTTTGTCGCTTTGCAGCATTGTCAGACATGCAGTCTCTCGGTCCTATATTTCGCTTCTTACTAGTGTTAAATTTCTTTGGGGTCATTTCTGCTGCAGCCCCAAACATATTTCGACAAGGACAGAGATACCCAGATAAAGCTGAAGTCTCTACTTGTGGAAACATTAGAGATGTCATCAGAAGGAACTCTGCTCGATTTCGAAAAATTCTCGTCAGAAATACCAACTCTGAGATTGAATTTCGTAACGATGACTCTCGTCGAATGACAGCAAGGGCAAAGAGTAAACTAGATGTTCTTGCCTCGCGAGTGAGAACGCAATGGAGTGGCAGCAAGCTAAGGGTCTTAAAAGCATGGACAGACCAAATTTCAGCTCAACAATCCGTCTCACTGCATTACGAAGGTAAGTTCATGTTACTTTAGTTAGCTCACATGTTGCTTCGACTGAATTGTGAAATATCTTTTGGTTTCCTGCCTCGACAGAGCTTGGAAACGTTTCTGACCTGGTGAAATTTCTTTCTTTGAGTCTTTACAGTTTTATACAAAAGTTAGATTTGGGATTGTCGATTTCTCAGCGGAGCTGTGCGTACCAGCCAATATTTAAAAAAGTCAGTGTTGTCTTTGCTTTTATATTTTGATTGATTTGACGCCGTATAGCAGAGTTGAGGAACAACTACGAGAAACACAGATCCTTATAGTCTTTCGAGGAATACTACATTCGGAAAAAGAAAATTTTCTGTATGCTAATAGCGTAAATGGATTGTTAAATGTGCCGTTTGTATTTACTTAAGATATAAATAATTCACTTTAATCATATGTTGACATTTATTAATATTCTTTTTGTCGCGGTAGTTTTCATAGTATAAGGGCGCTATTTCAAAGGTAGGTCTTCTGCTAAGCGCTATCTAGAATGATATTATTTTTACTTGGATGTGGTTAAGAATGTTTATCGTAACAGTTCAGGAAGATAACAATTTAAGAGCGCTATGGTTGGATGACAAGCCATGTAAATTGCAAAGCAAAACAACTAAAGATTAACAATAGGGAACTGTCTTTTTTGTCATTAGGGTCATTTAGAGATTACGGTCATTTAGTCCATGGGCTATTTTAATGTACAGACCATTGCACCGTTGTGGATGAATAAGCAGGATTTTAAAACCGGCTCAAAAATACCGTCATTGAAAAATTCGTTTCATTATATTGAAGCAAGTGAAAAAGAAATTGTTGTTCTTCTAATGTGAGCAAATAATATTATCAATCATTGGCTTAATCCCAAAGTTAGCAAGTTTACACTTTCGAATAAGATTATCTGGAAAGGGTGCAACAAGACTTCCGGGTTTTTCTTTCTCGTTCTGTTGAGGCTCGACAGCTTTCGTACTGTTAAAACAATTGTGCCTCCAGTTTCTTCGAAAGGGCAACCGACAGTATTCAAAATAAACGTTTTTCTGATGAAATTATATGAATCTTTAAAAAAGTAAATGATCGAAAAATTCAATATCAGACAAACAACTCTCATTACCTGTAGGCATATAGGTGCAAATGTTTGATATAAAGGGGTGGACTAATACGGTATATTTTTGAGTCGGTGAATATTTTCTAAGCCTAAATCCCCTGCACTGTTTTCCCCCAGTGAATGTGGAGAATGGTTTCAAATTCAAAGGTCGAGCATGATTTTTTTGTTCCAGTTTGAGAGGTGTGTGTGATCATATTTTTGTATTGCCCAACCGCCCCCTCCCCCATACACCCTCCATAAATCGCCCCTCCCTCCCTCTCATGAATAATGACCTTTCCCAAGCGAGACTGAGCTTAGTACATGCCCATTCAATTGCACCCCTCCAATATTCGTTCACTATAATAAGGGAAAGTTCATTTAATTTGACGAGGGGGAATGAAGCAATGATTGAAGGCGGGGCTCTTAATTCTTTTGGACATTCAAAGGGGGGCTCTTGAAAAATACTGGGGTTACAAGGGGGTCTTCTTTGTTTCACTGAACCTTTTTTCACTGCTACAGGGGGTGCTCAAAAATTGAAAAGATTGCAAGGTGGCTGCGAAAGTTTCAATATTAAACGAACAGTTTCCCTAAGAGGTTTGGGAAGTTGGTTGATTTCCATAACTCTCATTTTCCCTCACTTTAAAAAAACTGTTGCCCTTTTCTATTACAACGAACTCCAAAAAGAGTTTTCTCTTGCAATATTGCATTTATAATCAGAACCTAATACACGTTGTGGTGTGCCTTCCAAGTTTACTTTATTTAGTCAACAGGTCACTGAACTTGTGACGCCAGTTTATTGCAAAACTTCTCGGGTTTTGTTGCGGCTATATTCTTGCGCATTTTGCAATAAAATGACCTAATTTCGTGATAAATAAGAAATAATAATAAAAGTTACAAGAGTTTTATAACCTGAATATGTGGTAGTTCGAGTTGAAATAGAAGATGGCGGAAATGTAAACAGTGTCTATAAATTAATTTGGTTGTCAGTTTAAGGTGTTTAAGTATTTTATTTCGCAAAAGCGTAATATTAGAGTTTGGCAAGAGACCATCACCATCGTGTCGTTGTAGCTCAGTCTCAAGCGTTGGCAGAGCAGTGCGCTGTGTAACGCTTGAACGAAAGGCTAACACTTGATGATAAGATAGATAGATTTACCAGGGTCGGTGAGGGGTTTTGAGTATACTTGTATCCAAGAGTTTTTCAATTGAGTATACAGTATTTTTACATTGAAATATGGGTATTTAGTATATTCAATTTTTGGGATTTTTGGATATAAAGTATACAGCAAGATTTTGACATGATTCAGGAGCCCATTAGTCATTACCAAGAGCGTCCATCTCCCATACTAGGTGTGTGAGTCAGCGTATGACCGGATTGAGCTATATTTAGAACAGATCTCACGGGAGTTCACGTGCCCACACTTTGGGAATCCAATCAAACCATAGTCCGGACAATGCAGCGTTAGTAAAATCACCTCAAAGAACAGTAGATCATTCTTAATCTCGATAATTACGGCAAGAATATGTACGATCGCAGCAGAGTCAGAAGGCAGTTACCTGGGAAACATGTTCTAAAAATAGCTCAAACCGGTCATACGCTGACTCACGGGTATAGTATATATGGATGCTCCTGGTAATGGATAGTCGCAGCCGTTCTTAGTGTCGAGCTTCCTGTGGGCTCCTGCATGATTTCAATGTCACAAGGTCTTCTTGAGCTGTCTCAGAACTCTTAATTCGGGTATTTTGGGTAATTTTTGAAAAGGTATTTGGATGAATGTAAACTTTGAAAGCGTAAGCGATATTTGGAAAACAAAAAATCTTAATAAGATAATAGAGGATTATGAGAATATGCCTTCCGTTCTCAAATAACAAGGACCTGCGTTCTGTCTAGCTCAACTCGCTTCAAAAGTACACAATATTTCATTGAAACAGATATCTTTTTTCACAAAATACCGACATATTTGGAAAAAGCAAAATTTGAGATAAAGCCGACTTAAGCTCATTGTATGCATTCCGTATTTTGTTTAGTTCTTTGGGCATCAAAACCGCTTAGTCACCTCAGAACCTTTACATAATATGGGAATGGTTTACCTGGAAAAATGTGCAAAAGAATATAAAAATTCAACTAACATCATATTTATCTCAAGGTCGTGCCCTACAGCTACAAGTTAATGACAATGACCGGTGGAAACTGGGCAAGCTGGCAGGCCTGGCCGCTGAGTCTGGCTTTGACTGGGTTCATTTTGTCGATACTAATTACATCCATGCAAGCGTCATCAGGGATGGTAAGTAGCCATAACTGCCCTCTCGTTGGAGAAAGCTCTAATAGGCTAATCCTAGGAAGAGTGGATGTTAATTGGGCTCTTTATTTATTTACTTGGTAAACTGTTTCCTAACTAACAGAAGTGGTTTGCAGGAGTGTGTGTTTGGAGGCAGAGGGGTGGGGTGGGGTTGTAGAGCCGTAGATAAGTTTATAAAGGCGGGGGACTGAGAGGGGAGGGAGAAGGGCGCCAAGCCCTCTGGTCTCTAGTGGGAAGTATCACTCCGAAATGCTGAAGTACTTGGAGCTCAAAAGTAGCTCTCTGCTTGACATTTTAAGATTTTTTGGGCAGATTTACAATCTCTGTGGAAAACTGATGTGACGAGGCAATTAGACTGTCTTGCTTCTTGCTAGCCACGAGCATGGGTGATGGTGAGAGATACGGAATGGAGAGATGGAGAGATAAAATCATAAAAGTGAAGCTCTTTTATATTACTTTATTAATCCGCTATCAAGGATTTGATGATCGTTCATTTGTCTATGCGTCCTTTTTCTCAAGTATGTTAAAGCCTGGATTCTGGTATTAGATATGCTAATGAGGTGTTAAATACGACTTTTATTTGCTACTCTGTAATTTCTATAGCTTTCACCTCACACGGTGAATGTCACTAATATATCCCCTTAGCTAAGTGCCTACATATGTGACTATTTATTACTTCGCTGGACGTCGCCATTTTAAATCACGTGAGAACGCTGTACATTTTCATTGGTCAATAGATTACGCCAAGCTAAGCTGGTAGCTCTCTTCAGCGCACACGGTGAGTTTCTCGCCTCAAGAGACTAAAAATATCAAACACGATAGATATTTTCCTAACGGTCAATTGAGGCGAAAAACTCGCCGACATTCGCCGCACACGAGAACTATCAGCTTAGGAAATGACCTCTCGATAAATCGTGCCCGTTGGCTAAGCTGATAGATCTCGTGTGCGGAGGGCTTAACAGATGGACGCTTCTGGTAATGGACTCCTCACCACAGCCACAGGCGGAGAAAAAAATACTAACTACACTACATATCAATTTCAGTTTGCCAGACATCAGTCGACCTCGCATTCATTCTCGACACATCGGGCAGTGTTGGCAGTTACAATTTCGAAAAAATGAAGACATTTGTGAAAAACATCGTTGACTTCTTCAACATCGGCTCCAATGGGACGCATGTGGGAGTCGTTACCTACTCGTCGTGGTCACGAGTCGAGTTTAACTTCAAGGTTCACAACAGCAAGTCTACTCTTAAGTCTGCTGTCAACCGAATCTACTACCGTAGTGGATGGACATACACTGCAGATGCTTTGGATCTAGTCAGGCGAAATATATTTCAGGTAGCCGGCTGTTCGTAATATCGCTTGTCTAGTTTCTCGCACTGCGGGAGCATGTTGGGTGCATGCGCTTTTGTCTACCTTACAGCGCGCGATACGCGACAGGTCTACAAAGAGTCGTGCATTGTCAGTTAGCGGTAAGAATAGGCGTTTTGCAGAAAACAGGCACGTGTTGATATATCACTTCTATAACCAATTATTTGCGCTCGTGATCCTATAGGAAAGGCTTACAAACAAACTTCAAAACGCTGTTTTAGAAAGATCGTTAATCGATTGGAGGTGGAAAATAGCATTATTTTACGAACAGGTTTTGGTAATAACACTACCGATCTCGTACGAGTGCCTTGAAATAAATAAAGTCAGATATTTTTGCCATCCAGTACAACCACGTGATAGTTTCCTGCAAAAGACCCATTGTAGCAGCACTAATGGTTCTGCATTTAAAAAAGTTAGAAATGATTTCAACACATCGCAGAAAATACCAAAGATTACAAGGAAAATCGCAAGATTTAAGAGCTTTATTATGTCATCAAGCCAACCAAGGGCGCATTTTTAGTTCCAATAATTATCGTCACGGCACCCTATATTTTGTCGTGTAAATGGAAATGTTCCGGGTACGCGTGCTCGAAAATGTAGACTGGGTTCTGAGACCCTGTGAAAAGGTAGTCTCGGCCGCCTGTTTGGAGTACCGTGCCCAAGTTGGGAGTACCGTGCCCAAAATGTTTGTCGTGTAAATCGGGTTTGAGTGTAAATGTAGTCTGAAAGAAAACAATGGTCCCTGGATTTAGGTCTGTGAAATGTTCTATTAACTGACGACAATAGACCTCTATCCATCTTAAAATAGAACTATTGTTCATTCCCACCCAGCGTCGTCCCAAAACGTGTTTGACATATATGACATCCATTTGTGTTATGCCATTACTAACGAGAACATCAGGCGTTCGTTTATTGAATAACTTGTATTAGTTTATACCACGCACTGAAGTGAATAGTGCTTTCGCGCGCTCTGTTTGGCTACTCAAACTCGGAATATCCAGGACTGTTCACTGATTACGGTCTCGTGCGCGAGGAATTCACTTGTTAATGGCGTTTTTGAACTTTTTGAACTAATGTGAGGCTGGCTATTTTACTTGTGTAGTGTATACTAAACCAAATGTCGTTGACTAGCGGTGGATATTGCTTCGCGGCTCGGTAAATATCTACCACTAATCAGCTCCACTTCGGGGAATAATTGTTAACTATTACTATCCAAGGTGTCGAATGGTATGCGTCCTGACAAAGGTATCCCAAAAGTGGTCGTCCTACTAACAGACGGATACTCGAATGGAAGGAACCCTGCAGGAGCTGCCCAGACCCTTAGGGACAGCGGTGTGAACGTGTTCTGTATCGGTATCGGGCGCTACAACCCCACAGAACTGAACGACATCGCCACTGATCCCGACTCTGATCACGTATACAAGCTTGAGAGTTTCAATGACTTGTCTGGATGGGTGGACACGTTGAGTGCAGTGTCTTGTGATGGTGAGTAAGTCAGTAAGTCAGTGAGTAAGTCTACAGTAAAATAGGCACTGTCAAGATCCAATTGAACCTTTAAGAACTACAAAAATAGCCCAATGAGATCGAAGAGAACTACCATGTAAATGTCCTGATATGCATTTCAAACTTTTTCGATAGAGGATATGAAAGATTAAAGTAGATTACAAAAGCTTATTCTGGAAACTTGATTTTTGTTGCAGTGAACCGATTTCAAGTTAAATCAGTTGTTTTTACTGAATGTCTCTTAAGAGCAGTATAATTCCATCCATTCGAATCTTTGCCATTCATCAAAATTGTCTTAAAATTGTCTCCATTATACCTGGAAAGCATACTCTTATAATCTGAGTAGTTATTTTTGTCTTTCGTCATGCCAAAGTTTATCACTTGGGGGTTAACAGTACCATTTTAAAACCATGCTAGCTCAGTACATTGAACACTCGCCTTCGGCACATCCCGTTATTACGGACATTTCGCTATAACGGACAAGAGCTGAAGTCCCGACAAAAATTACTACGGAATATTGATGAAAATAACTGCCGTTGCTATGGTCTGTCGGGAGTATGGACAGAACATCTCTGTCCCGACGATTAACTCTATTATTATTCACAAAGATACCCACGTATTTATAAGGTACGCCGTCTTATGATGTTTCTCATGGCTTGTTGTTCCATTGCTATATCTCCCAGAGGGCGCAGCGGTGTCATCATGTGACGACACAGAGTCTGGTGTCGAGGGCGGCTCTTTCCTCTATTTTAGAACCCAGTTTTCCTCGGCCACTGGTGGAATATCTGTCGAGGTCAAAGATTTCAAAGGTACGTTACGAAAAGAGTGCATTTGTTTCGCGTTTGTTTCACGCATTCAATGCTGTAAGCCTGTATTTAGAGTACAATGGATAACTAGTTCCGGTAAAAAGTAGTGTTGGTCTGCGTCGGCGGAGAAGATTAACACTGGTGTAATGAACTGAAGTCATACAATAGATAACTAGTTACTATAAAAACTAGTGTAGAGTGCGTCGGCGGAGAAGATTAACACTGGTGTAATGAACTGAAGTCATACAATAGATAACTAGTTACTATAAAAACTAGTGTAGAGTGCGTCGGCGGAGAAGATTAACACTGCGGGTATAATAAACTGAAAGTCGTTAAAGATATGCCAACGAAGGGCTAGCGCTCGAAACGTCAGCTGCTACTCTCTTCCCACGGCGGTTAGCATACCTTAATCGACTTTTAGTTGATCGTACCAGTGCATGTATACTGATTTGGGGCTAGTGTTTCAAAACTCAGTCTCCTAATGAGTTAATTGTTAAATTTCTTCGTTTTACTTCAGGTGTCAGTCATCTGTATGTTTCTCTGACAAACAAGAATCCAGGACCCTTGGACGACAGCTCGTATAAAAACGAAAGCAGCATTTCACCTCGATCACTTAGAATTACGTTTACTTCTCGAGCTTCAACGGTAAGAACTCAAATGATAACCAGATCAACATATCTTGCGTCTTGTACTGTACAAGATTTATAAACTATCAAACTAGAAGTAATCATAGATTATCAAAGTGCGTTCGACAAATTTTTTTTGTATGAGAACTAACGCCTCTCAGGTTTCAATTGTTTTCTCAACATTTGTAATACTACTCCAATAGTACATAGAAGTTAGTATAGAACACAATCAACCCTATTCAGGTGTATAAACTTTCATGGCCAAGGCTGTCTCCATATTACTAACTAAGTGTCAGTGATTACACTCCAGTGTAGAACATAATATATGTGCATGTGTGTTAAACTACACCTTCAAGTGAGACCAAGGCTGGCTGCAGAAATCAAGTGTCCATTTTTATTGCAGAATAATTTCTGATCATATCAGGGCTCACCTTGTTTTGATATTTAAGTTCCTTGACATATCCAAGTGTGGTTATACCCTGAATGCAGTGTTAATTTGTATAACCACGATGAAACCACCACGATGCACACATGTGTAGTATTTAAAAAGCTTCTTCACAACTCACACTGAAATATTCATATCCATGTATTTCTCTTCAGCCTTCAGGTATGATTCATAGCATCTTGATCATTTGCAGTTTTGGTATCGGCAAAACGAACAGCACAATTCAATGCAGCGAGCAAGCCAACAGCATATTTTTCGATCGCAGATTCACTCGGGTTCAGCACAAATAAATAATTATGGCCGAGTTGACCATATTGGACTTTGTCAGTCCGCCGGATGTACTACACACTTTCCTCAGGCTTTGCACAATTGTACTTGCGAACCTTTGAAACATCATTATATTGGATTGTCGGAAAATAAGGCAGGTAACTTGCCGATCACGAGCAAAACAGAAACCATACTGGCACTCACCAAAATGGCCGCTCGCACCGTGTACGTGTGGTTACCAGTTCCCCGGCCGAGATAATTTATTCTAAAAAGTACAAACATACATGATGACATGAGGACGGACATACACGAATCTCGATTTCTTTCGCCTGGGGAAGCACAGGTAGCCCACATATAACCACAGGGAGTCCACTGCAAGATTAGTATGCGTTCTCCTTCGTCGAACGCAATGAAATAATTCTAATGTAAAGTCTGGTTCACACTGGCGACAGCACAAGCAATATACGCAGACGCAGTCATGGATCATAGAGTGGTAAATTCTGCGGCTTTACTTGTGGAATTTCAAGAAAACTATACCCAAAACATTTTTACCTTTTTAAGTAAAGTATACATATCTGTGCGTATTTAATTGTCTATTTCTTTTTATGTATACCGACACCTTAAAGGGAATCCTGCGCGCCGCCATCTTGGATTTCATGGCGTCACAGTGTTGCCCCTATTGTCAAAAAACGATAGCTCTTTTGTTGTGTAACAATAGGGGCAACACAGTGACGTCAAAAGATCCTAGATGGCGGCGCGCAGGAAATTCAAATGAGTTTTATGGACAGGAAAATCGGTGCTTAAATGACATCTAGTGTACAATTTACTGGGATCAAACACAACAGCAGACTTAGGAATTCATAACAAATACTTGCGAACAAACATGGTTTCTCTACCTTGGTTCCCTTTAAAGGGGCTATGTCATAGTACTACGCAGAGTTCCTAGGCCTTCTGGCTGGTATTTTGTCTGGGTGGATTAATAGGATCCCTGTGGTTTGTACTGGCTTGTGACGTCAACTGTCAACCAGAAGGCCTAGCAGAATTCGCCCAGCTGGGCCCAAAAATTCGCAAAAATGGGCCCAAGATGGCGACCACTCTTGATGACAAGGGGGAAGATAGTTCAAAGACTTGCATGCATCAGGTGATAGGAAAATCACATTGAGTTTCTTATTCTAAAATGTTTGACGTTTATGTAATTTCAAATGGTAAAACCTGGCAAAATGTAGTCGGAGTATTAAAATTGAAATTATCGAATATCGTGTATTTTTGAACTCACTCGTGAAGTATACTTCATTCACCTTGATTCAACAAAATACCTGGCACTTCGCTTCTAGGCGTTCATCTTACAGGTTTGGAATCGCTGCCCGATGTTAGAAGAGAAGATAGACCGACAGCAGCAAGAGCCATCTTCAGTTTTTACCAGTGGAATGAACTCATTGTGCTTCGTCAAACGGATAGAAGTGATTGTTAAGCCGTGAAACTCAACGCGATATTCACCTAGAGCGGGTTTTCTCCACGCCAAATCAGGCAAAGTGCTTTTCAAATCCAAGCAAAACTCTCTTAAAGAATCAAACCCATACTTAACGCTTTGACATTTGCTCAAGCTCTTCACGAGCAAATGTATACCGAATCCGTGGCTGCCATGTTGGATCGAATTCTGCTAGGCCTTCTGGTAACAGTGAGCGGTGACGTCACAAGCCATTACAAACCACAGGGATCCCATTAACCCACTCAGACAAAATACCAGCCAGAAGGCCTAGGGACTAGGCTGGGTACTACGCATGTATAGAGTCAGTGTTCGATTGGTGGCTAATTGATTACAGACAGTTAAACAAACAATGCTTGATTGAAAGTATTTTCAATATTTTACTTGAAGAATGTATCTTTACACAGTTTATTAGTCACTTTTTCATATTAGCTTTGATTTTTACCATCCCACATGTGCGCGAGGTTCGTCAGTTCGATGATAATATAATGACTGTGTCCGGCCTGTACATCTAATGTGATGGTCTCTTACCGTGACACAGTCTTTAATACAGATCCATTGTATAAATGGCGTCCAATTTAAATACCATTGTTTAGGAATCTTTAGTCTCACATTCATGTAAACACGCTTTTGTGTGGCAACGTGAACACGAGGTTAAAGTCTCCAGGACAATACCTATTTAAATTGGACGCCATTCATGCAATGGGGGTATTGATGTACATAAAGAGAAAATAGGTAAAAAGCCAGCTATTTTTGTGTACTTTACACGTTTCAGTTGATATACGTTGCAGTTCAAGGTCAGTATAATACCAACAGATTCAAGCTTTCCATGTGGGACACGCTTTTCTCGAGTGATAGCTACAGCGCAAAAGTGAAGGAGGAACAGAGTCCACCTCAAAACGTCATCACAGTATCTTCAAGCGTTAGTGGGTATAGGTAAGTTAGGGATGTACTGTTTGGTTTGTAGCCGATAGTTCCTGGAGTTATTAGAAGGACGTTGCCTCTAGCCACTATATCCCACATATGATACGGGCAGTAACTATTCAATCTACAGAATAACATATTTATAAAACTACTTGCTACAGTCAATTCTCGCTCTTCAGATGCCCCGCTATTACAAGCATCTCGCTATAACGAACACTGAGAAAATTACCTGTCGTCATGGCGGACAGCAAAGTGTCCGTTATAGTGAAGTTGACTGTAATTGGAGTTGCGTGCTAACGTACGTAATGAACATAGTCAGGGGTAAATTACTAGTGGAGTCCATCTAGTACCATATCTATCTGATGACATCGGTTTGTAACCATGTATGCTTTTTTTTCACTTGACGTCATCGCTGCCATCTTGGTTGACGTTAACAAAAGATTGCTCGTTAGCTTCTATTGTTTGGTCAACCAACATGGCCGCCACGTCTTTGTTATCTGAATATCTGGGGATTGATTGCAGTAAGTAAGTAAGTAAGTAATAACTTTATTTATACACGGTTAAAACATCAGGCCTTCGATTACATTATAAAAAATAGGAATAGTTAAAATATCTAATCAGTACGTATACAATGTTAATATCTAATAATTTGAATAACGCATGCACCTAACTAATATCTAACTGTACAATAACTGACTATAATTATCTAACTAATATTAACTATAAATAAAAAAAACAAATGAATAAAATAGAGATGCCTGCTTTCCATGAATGCCGTGTGTTTAATGAAATTTATTAATTGTTAAAGAAATCGCTGCAGTGAGATTTAAAACGAGTGAGAGAGTTTGCTTGCCGCAGCTCGACAGGTAAGCTATTCCAAAGCACCGCACCACTATAACTGAAGCTGTTCTTTAGAAAATTGGTGCGGGGCAGAGGAATAGCTAGTTTGCCCTCGGTGTCCCTTAGAGAACAGCTCGAAACGCTACTACGGTCAGCGAACTTTGAACAAAGATATTCAGGCGCTAGGCCATTTAGCGATTTATAGACCATAGTAGTAGTTAGAAATTTCCGGTGATTGTCTAGTTTTCTCCAGCCAAGTTTTTTGAATAGATCATCAGCATTGGCGTCGTAATTGGAAAAAGTCAAAATTCGTACAGCACGATTTTGTAGCTTTTGAAGTTTAGTGGCAAGAGTTTTATTGCAATTTCCCCAAACGACGCTACAGTAGTCGAAATGGGGCTGCACTAAAGCATTATAGATACACAAAAGTGTTTCAAAAGGTACAAAAGGTCTCGTGCGTTTCAGGGCGCCAATGCCGGAGGCAATTTTCTTTGACAGTTTGTCTATGTGCACATTCCAAGCCGATAAGTGTTCGTCAATATGCACTCCAAGACATTTTGTGGATGTAACCCGATTAACAGAGGCACCATCAATAAAAAGAGAGGGAGCTCTGTCAAACGTACTTAACCTTTGCCTTGACCCTATTACCATGTATTAAGGGTGAGCTTATTTGCAATGAGCCATTCACTAACCCTCACAAGATCTTGGTTCAACTCATGGTCTATGTGATTGATATCATTGCTGGCAAAAGTTAAGTGCGTGTCATCGGCGTACATCCGAGGTTGAGAATGAGAGAGATAATTAGGCAAATCGTTTATGTAAAGTATAAAGAGGAGAGGACCTAGGATAGTTCCCTGGGAATGCCACAGGTTAGGGGTTGGGTGTCTGAGAGAGAACCATTTACGAAGCATCTTTGTTTGCGATTATCCAAATATGATTTGAACCAGTTAAGTGAGGCGCTTCCAACACCCTAAACATTTAATTTAGATAAAAAGATGGCATGGTCAACAGTGTCGAAAGCCTTCTTAAGATCAAGGAATACCACTGCATTAACATTGCCTTTGTCAATATTGAAAGCCCAGTTGTCAATGGCTTCGAGTAAGGCCGTAACAGTTGAGTGAAGTGATCGAAACCCCGACTGATTGCTTGAGATTAAATTATTTTCAGTTAGATAGCTATAAAACTGATCGTAAACGATTCTCTCAAAAACGTTTGCCACGACGGGGATGATAGAGATAGGTCGATAATTATTTAAGTCGGGACGTTCTCCCTGTTTGAATAATGGAATTACTTTAGAACATTTCCATTCACTGGGAAAAAACACCCGAGACAATGGATCTGTTAAAAATCAAACAAAGAGAACTAGCGATCAAATCTGCGCATTCCCGAAGGAGTCGAGCAGATATTTTGTCTAATCCAGTCGCTTTAGATTTGCATAGCTTAGATAATAACGAGAACACTTTGGCACTTAAACTTTAATCATGCTTTAAATGTCTTCCCTATAGGTTGGAATATTCTATTGTCGATGGCAATTCACAAGGACTCTTCAAAATAGATTCCAGTTCGGGCCAAATCCGAACAAGAGGTCAGCTTGACCGCGAGAGGGAATCCAGGTACCGACTAACAGTGCTTGCTCAGGACTTGACCAACGCTTGTCACAAAGGACGAACAGTCGTGATTTTGAATGTCGAGGACATCAATGACAACCCACCTCGCTTTGCCAAAAACCAGTACCAGTACAAAATAAGGGAGAAACAACGGGCTGGAACCCTGGTTGCTATAGTAACTGCCACAGATGCTGACGCGGGCACCAATGCACAGCTGACGTACGGCCTGAGAAATAATGAAAACAAATTTACTATCAATAACAGGGGCGAAGTGCGCACGACGGCCCCACTGAATTTCGAACAGAACAGTTCTTACGACATGAGAGTTACCGCAACTGATGGCCAAACGACAGCCACAGCACAGTTAACAGTCACAGTCGTAGACGTCAATGAAAGGCCGTCGTTTCCTGCTGGATGCGGAGTTGGAAACTGTCAGTTGAACGTAAGCGAGGCGGAGAAACTAGGAACAAATATCCTAACACTGACAGCCACAGATCCAGATAACGATCCGCTGAGTTACTCACTAAGAATTCAGGATTCCCAAGATAAAGTATTCACAATTAATGCTGGCAGAATTACCTTGCTTAAAAGGCTCGATCGAGAGACTAAGGCATTATATAACTTGATCGTGACGGCCAACGATGGACGCACACCTCCGCTGGCAGCGGAAATTCGACTGAAGGTGATAGTAACAGACATGAACGATAATGCACCAGTGTTTCCACTGAACACTTATCAGGCGTCTGTCTACGAGGATGTCGCAATAGGAAGCATTGTTAAACAAGTTACTGCATCAGGTAAGCTATGGTTGGTGTTGATCGCATCCGGGTTAGCTCAGTCGTTAAACTCCGGTCTGTCATGTAGGAGGTCACGCGAGGGTTCAAACCCCGCCGGACCATCACTCATAGTCTTAAAATAACCAAAGGTACTGCCGTTGTGAAACAATCTATTTCAAGAAATGAAATTGGTTAGATCTTCACGCCTTCAAGGATAACACGCGTAAAATCGGACATAAACTCATAGTCCCCACGTCGGCCTCAAGTTCATCAGCCTCACCAGACTGTCACGATAAAAAGGACCAAGGTTTTTTGGGATAGTACTGTTATATCCTTGGTTCTCATATTTCCTTTTAAAGAGGCCGTCTATGCCTGCATGCAATGTTGATGCCATAGAAACTGGCCGACAAGCCAAAATCCAGTGTTATAGTTTGAGATCCCCAACTCTAGTGAGAATGATTTGAAGAAATACGTACGGTAATCAGCAGATCCTGGGTACAGGAAAGGAAAACTGATAGCTTGTGAGGTGCGCAGAGGACACTGGTTGAAATTTTCCATGTTGGGATAACACAAGAAAATATGAAAATTACGAACACATCTATGGGCTATTTGATAAATTATGTTCACACTGAAGATGAAGTTTCATACTGTCTCTTTGCCAATGTTCAGACATTTTGAGAGAGATTTACATCATAAAAGCGCAAAAATACTTTCGCTTGCTGATAGCTTAAAATATCAGTCCTTGTACGACCATGTTGAGGGTTTTTAGTCATATGTTTATTTTGAATATCATTTTGAAGATCTTAAAACATATTCAATCATTGAAGGCCTTCGACTGATGTCCCATTATCTTTCAAATATATAGATGCCATTTTGCATGTCATGAGTCTGCCCTCTTATTGATACACAGATGACGTAAAAACGTAACGAGAACAAAGAAGTACGCCACGAGACGAAGTCGACCGCCGTGACTGTTATTCTCATCACGTTGTGACGTCTGTGGATCTATCAGGACAGACCCACTACAGAATGACATATATTTGTTTTATACAATAATTAGGGGGGAAAAGAAGGATACGAAGTGACTTCATGCAAAACACGAAGTATCTGTATTCTAATAACACATGGCTATCGACCAATCAGAGCGTGTGTTTCGCACTGTTAATTGTATAATATACATTATATTGCAGACGCAGACATTGGATCAAATGCACGTGTCACGTATAGTCTAGTAAGCGGCGACACCAGTTATTTTATCATCGACCAACAAGGTACAATCACGAGTACCAAGAAATTTGACCGAGAAACGAGGGCCTCCTATCAGCTGGGGATACGCGCTACAGACGGAGGATCGCCATCGAAGCATAGCCAGACAACAGTTAACATTAGAATCCTTGATGTAAATGATGAGCGTCCTTCGTTCACAAAGAACCAGTACACTGCATATGTTGATGAGAATGCGTCGGTTGGGCATTCTGTTGTGACTGTTAGTGCATCGGATAGAGACACTGGTGAGTCATGGTATTTTCGCAGTAATGTTCTGCACCCGGGGGGAGTTATGGTAAATACTTGTATCAGCATTAAAAATAGTGGGTCTTGCAGTCTCGTTTCCTGGCCACAATAGCGTACACCTAGTCTCTTAGAGTAACTGGAGAGTAGATGGTACCATTACGGATCAATTTCTAACTCGAAATAAAAATGGTTAGAACTAACGTCTCTTTGCAACTGTTTTAACAAAGATCCCGAAGCTGGAATCGTCAACCTCGTCGAGTTGATAAACTTGTATTGTAAAATGTGGTATCGTTCTCTCCAGGTAATAAAATAGAAAATAACGGAATATCTCCATCACCATTGTAAAAAATCTAGCCAACAAATCTAGGCTTTGCGAATTGAGAAAATAAAGAGAGTCTTAAAATGTCAAAACATTTTGCTTGTATCTGGTTAAAGAGACGTGCGCTTTTGTTGATTTTAGGTATAAACGCAGATCTAAGGTTCTCGATCCTGAGTGGAAATGAGGAACACTCCTTTATTTTGAATGCTAAGACTGGGGTTATTACGGTTGCTATGCGACTCGATTACGAACGCATGTAAGTATAATATATTAATCAATCAATCATTTATTTATACACATAACGCCTAGGAGTTAAAAACTACTTATATATATATATATATATATATATACACTGAAACAAAAAAACTCTGCAAAAGACTTACATACGTGTCATACCTATAATGGGGCTAGCGTGGTCGATTATGCAATCGTCTCCCCTGATCTCTTCCGATTGATAAACCATTTCTCTGTATCAGATATGACAGAGTTTTCGCATCATTGCTTTTTATCTTTTGCTCTCAAGGCTGAACCTAGTGTAGAGAAGGAACATATACTAGATATGTCCCCACTTCCGATGTCATTTATATGGAGTGATGATTGCGAGTCTGCGCTTCGTGAAAGATTTGACAGTGAAAATATTCTTACTGAGATGAATGACATATTTGATTCACCAAGGTCAAGTGATTTAGCAATAGATTCTTTGGTTAGTAAGTTCACTAATGTTATAGTTAATGTTTCCAAGAACATTGCCCAGGTTAAAAGGGAACAAGCTTCGATAATTAAACAAAGGTCCAAAATTCAAAAGCCCAAGTGGTTTGACAGGAGTTGCCATTCCTTTAAAAAAGAATTGAAAAATTTAGGGTATCTAGTTTCAAAATATCCTAATGATCCTTTTTTAAGACTTAAATTTTTCACTACAAAAAAGGATTATAAACGTCTTATAAAACGGTTGAAAAGAAACTTTCAAAACGACATGTTAAACAAAATCCAATTAATGGAAGAGAGGAGTCCAAAAGAGTTCTGGAAACTCGTAAACTCGTTAAAATCGCGCCGATCTACAGGGATTTCAGATGATATATCGCCGTCAGAGTGGTATAATTATTTCAAAGATTTAAACAGCGTAACATTTGCAACTGAGAGTGCCAGTAACGAAGCACATATTGTACAGGATTATCGGTTTTGGGCTGCCAATACTAATGACATTCTTGATGTACCCGGCTTTTCTGTTAAAGAAGTCTGTGATATAGCTAAGAAACTCAAGCATAGAAAAGCGAGTGCTGGAGACTCGGTCAATAACGAAATAATAAAGATCTCTGTGAACGTGTTAGCACCTTACTATGTCAAGCTTTTCAATGCAGTGTTAACGCGTGGTGTGTTTCCTCGAGCGTGGTCGGAAGGTTATATCGTGCCACTTCACAAGTCAGGAAGTCGTTTGGATCCTGATAATTACAGGGGGATCTGTATTAGCAGTTGTTTGGGTAAATTTTTCACCTTAATTATGAATACCCGTTTCAATGCTTTCTTACATGAGAATGACATTTTGAATAAATGTCAAATCGGTTTTCGGCATGGGTTCAGGACGTCCGACCATGTGCTGGTTTTAAAAACCCTAATTGATTTCTACAAAAGCCGTCAGAAACCATTGTTTGCATGTTTCATCGATTTTAGGAAGGCTTATGATAGTGTGTGGAGAGAGGGTTTATTCTTCAAATTGATTCAATATGGTTGTAGTAGAAAGTTTATACAGATCTTGTTAAGTATGTACTCCTCTGTTAAATCGGCGGTTAAATTATCCCACGGGGTAACTCCTTTCTTTCAATCGTTCATTGGAGTTAAGCAGGGGTGTAATCTCAGCCCCACTTTGTTTAATGTTTTCATAAACGATATCCCGGAAATCTTCAACGCGCCATCTTGTGATTCGGTAACGTTAGGGGATATTAATTTAAACTGTTTGCTTTATGCAGACGATTTAGTGCTTTTATCTCAGTCAGAGTCTGGGTTAAACAATTGCCTACGGAGGATCGGAAGCTATGCCAAATAATGGAGACTGAAGGTTAATTTGAAAAAGTCCAAAGTTTTAATTTTCGGTCACCAGAGGCCAACGGCGTTTGTACATTAACTCTAACTGGTATCTTGATGGGGATTTGTTAAAATGCGTTGATGAGTATTCATACTTAGGAATAACGTTCCATTATGGTGGCGGCTTCAAACTTGCTCGAAAGGCATTGTACAATAAAGCGTTACGTGCATATCATAGTATATTTCGGAGTTTTTCTAATTTAGATAATACACCGATCAAAGTGCTTTTGAAACTATTCTCAACGCTTGTGTCACCAGTACTACTATATGGGTGTGAGGTTTGGGGAGTGTATGTTTTAGGAAGAATAAATAGTCTTCACATGTTCAGGAGTAAGTTTTTCAGTGCAGTCTCCGACATAGAAAAACTGCATTTGAAGTTCTGCAAGCGGATTTTAGGGGTGCATTGCAAGTCCACTAATTTAGCGGTATATGCGGAACTGGGCAGAGTACCGTTGATGGTACACATTTCTATTTTGGTGATCAAATATTGGTTACGTGTAAAAGATTCTTTATATGAAGACGAATTAGTTGGGAAAGCTGCACATGTGTGTATCCAATCAAATTTTCAGGGTATTAAATTCACTGATTACCTGTTAGAAATGTGTAATATCAAGCCTTTAAAGGATATCGTTATAACACCTACTAATAACATTAGGTTCCTCGCTAAATATCTAAAGTCTGAATTATACAGACAATATAATATTGCATATACCCTATGCATAAAGGACATTTTGATTATAACTGGATTTCTCCTGTCAGCAATGAATATTTGTGAAAACCAACATTGTCACGTAAAAGAAGATGCAAAAATAAGTAATACTGTGAAATTTGAGTGCCATAAGTTACATTGCTTCAGAGTAATACACTTTTGAAATAAGAGAGATTTGTATGAAAATAGTCAGCCATGGCCCTACCAGCCTCGCTTTCATGTTTTTCCTGAACCTTAAATGGTAATAACTTTGGAGGAATTTGTGATAAAACTATTAAATTGCATATGATGAATAACTTGTACTTGCTCTTTCAGGTTACAGTGTCAATTTTTCTTTAAATGTTAAAATTTTGAATTTATGTAAATTAGGTTCCAGCTTTATGCATAGGGTCTATGGGCTGATCAGATTCAACAGAGTAGTAAACTGCGAACATTTAATCTTGTAAAACGAAGAATAGGTTTTGAGAACTATTTATCTCGAATCTCAAATGTTAAGCATCGTCAAGCGGTGACAAGGCTTAGGATATCTGCACATAAATTTCCCGTTGAATCTGGTCGATACACAAATGTCGCCCATGACTCGCGTGTATGCACAATTTGTAATTCGAACGTAGTTGGTGATGAGGTACACTATTTCTCCGATTGCAATAATAGTAAACTAGTAGTTGTCAGAGATAATTTCCGCAGTAACTTGTTAAAGGTTAATAGCTCGTTCGGTTTCCTTGGCAACAGAGATTTGTTTATGTATTGTCTATCGATGACAGATGATTCTATTGTGAAACTTACGGCAAAATATATATATGATGTAACAACTATTTTTAATGATTGTAGCTGCCTCGATTAGATTAATATTATGTATGTATTTCCTAGGTACCAATGATGGTGTATTGGAATAAAGTATTATTATTATATCATATATATATATCCTTTATATTTCCATCAAACTTTCTTGACAGTTGTTGCTTTGGCAGACACAAAGAAACATAATAGGCTTTGTTTTCCTTAGTGTTTGACGGTAACGAAGTAGCAAGTTCAACCGTGAAACTCTGCCATTTTGGCCTGCAATGTTTTGATCACACATTTTAAATAGTAAAAGCGGTAGCCGGTCAGTCGCCTTTCTTTAATTGCTCAATAATCTAAAGGCCGGTTTACATTCATGACGCGTTTAACGATCCCGGGGCAAAATGTGTCACGAGATGAAAATGAATTAGTTTGTGTATCTTTTTATACAGAAATCAAGGGCACCCAACGACGTTTTCGGTTAAAAAGCTGTTCGGGAGAGTAAGTTAGCCTAAAACTTTCGGATTTGAAAAAATTGTATAGATTGTTAGGAACTGGTTGTGCATTGTACCTCCTGGTTATTACGATAATTTGTAAACTTTTGAATGCACGTGCGTATTCCGTCAGTCAGCAGTGGCCGCTCTAGATGTAAACAAACACAAACCTTTGCTCTGATTTCTCCACTTTGAAAAATCATATTTCCAATTGTAGTCATTTTCAGTGATAGGATTTGGTGTATTATTCTTATGAATGATTGAATTTAATGCTCACAACGTTTTAAAAAAAATTGTAGGTAGATTTCGAGGTTTAGCCATTTTTCGACTTTTTTACTCTCTCGAAACTAGAAATATATACAACCTTTTTTCTGTTTTCGCTAGTACAGTTTATTTGGCATCAAGATTTTGCTAAGCTTTGGGGAATACGTTTAAGCAGTTTGGATTCTAATCACTTCTATTGACGAAAAGCTACGGTCATTTCAACTTTGACAAAACGTTAGTAAGGTGAGAAATTCAGAGATCAATTTTGTGTTGTTTTCAAGAAAGAAATTATTCGACTTTAGATTGAGACTAGATTTCGAGTAATGGCTCAAAATGCAAAAAACAGGGGTTGCCTTACGTCACAATTACGTCAATTGTATGAGTGATCCAAGTCAAGATTTTGACATTATCAGTTGTATCAATAAATTTTGTACTATTTGTGAACATTTGAGCAGAATCCGGCAAACATCGTAAAAGTTATGACATTTTGTTTAAATTCGCAAAGTGGCTTCGGAGTTTCAATCGAGACGCCTTAAACGCCATTTTAAGCCATTTTAAGGCGCCTACTATGTCTTTTGACGTATTCTAGAAAGCTATTAGCTGTTCGGATTTTCTAGGTGGAAATCGCGTCAACCGAAAATACTATGGCAAAATATTCCCGGCCTACGAATTTGTTAGTAGTCTAGAACCACAGGAAGCCCAAGCTCTGTTTATGTAAATTTAATTTATAAGGGTTTGTATGGGAATTTTTAAATCTGGTTTTTCGATAAATATACTGTAATAAAGTGAGTAAAACTTACCTGGTGTCTATGATTTGTGTCTTGGTTGTGTCTGTACGTAGTTTCAGCGAATTTGGGCGAATTCGCTGAAACTACGTACAGACACAACCAAGACACAAATCATAGACACCAGGTAAGTTTTACTCACTTTATTACAGTATATTTATCGAAAAACCAGATTTAAAAATTCTCATACAAACCCTTATAAATTAAATTTACATAAACAGAGCTTGGGCTTCCTGTGCTAGAACAGAAACAAGAATTTTCTAGCCCAAGTAACTTCATGTTGAAAAGTTTTGTGGAGGTACGAATGTTTTAGGGATTCTTTTTTCCTTTAGGCAATTCTTAGGGAATGAAAATGTGTTGTTCTGACTCTATTGATCAGACGAATTGGGAGGTACGAATATTTTAGGGGAAACCTTTTAGTCTCCCTTTTCTTCCATAATTCTGAAGGGATTCAAGGGGATTGAAAACACATTTTCTAGGCAGTATTTCAGAAAACAATTTTCTAGGGACAATTTTTTCAAATCCGAAAGTATTAGGCTAACTTACTCTCCCGAACAGCTTTTTAACCGAAAACGTCGTTGGGTGCCCTTGATTTCTGTATAAAAAGATACACAAATTACTTCATTTTCATCTCGTGACACATTTTGCCCCGGGATCGTTAAACGCGTCATGTAAACCGGCCTTTAAATTATTGAGCAACTAAAGAAAGGCGACTGACCGGCTACCGCTTTTACTATTGAAAATGTGTGATCAAAACATTGCAGGCCAAAATGGCAGAGTTTCACGGTTGAACTTGCTACTTCGTTACCGTCAAACACAAAGGAAAACAAAGCATATTATGTTTCTTTGTGTCTGCCAAAGCAACAACTGTCAAGAAAGTTTGATGGAAATATAAAGGATATATATATATGATATATATAAGTCTTTTGCAGAGTTTTTTTGCTTCAGTGTATATATATATATATATATATATATATATTTAAGCAGGCCTAAAAGGTGAGCTCCCAATTATCTCAACTGAGGTAACGATCCGAAAAAAACTATCAATTATATAAAAAAACAAATATAGAAACACAAAAATAACTGGTAGAATCAAGGGAAATCAGTGCAAAAGGTTTTGAAGAAAAATGAAGATAACAGAAAATGAAAAAATATATTAAAATATTATCACTAGCTTCTGGCAAAGGTTTCGATCCAGGCCGCCCTGTTTCAACAGTACGCGCGCAGGAGCAGCAGAACGTCGGGGTTCGGGCGCGAGGTGAACCGGAAGTCAGCCAATTTTTGCTCTCATTCTATATGTATGGTGCTTCGCTAGCGAGGGAGCTCTGCTATTACGGAAAACAGTTTACGTACCCTCAATTCTGATACCTTCAAAGAAGATCGAATCATCAAGCGTTTCTCACACAAAGACACAAAACGAACAAAACACTTAGTGCGATATTTTTTTATTGCTGGCATGCAGCTCTTCCTTCGGAGTATTTTCCTTGAAAATGATAACAACTCATTAGTTCGATGATGAAGTTCACAGAACAGAAGTCACGGCTGCGTAAGACCTGAGACAATGTATAAACAAGGCGACCTCTCCCTGTGACAATATCGAGATATTACCTCTTGCCTTTGTCCGGCGTAAACTCTCGCACAGTCGTTACTTTACCACCCTGGCATATTTAAAAAAAAACCTGAATATCTCTATAACGAGATGAGTTATTGACACGGAAAATGCAATCCTTGAACAATTCGAAAGGGCTTTCAAATGAGATCAACTTGATGTTTAATTCATATATACTGTAACACATAGATTTCATTTAGCTGTGGGTCTGTCTTCTTAAAGATGCACAGATGAAGTCACAACGTGACGAGAACAAAGAAGTACTCCACGAGACGCAATCGAGTGCGTAACTGGATGTTCTTCTCACGTTTTGATGTAATATGTGCATCTATAAGAGGACAGACTAACGACAAAATGAAATATATTTGTTTGATACAATAATTGGCGACATATCCCAACATAAGAGAGAGCGCGCGTGACCTTGTGACGTCATCTGTGCATCTGTACTCTAATAGATCATGACTATCGACCAATCAGAACGCCGGTTTATTGTATAAATCAAAATAGAATACTCCTTATTTCTTAATCGCCAATTCTGATTTGATGTGTGTTGTTGTATTCCAACAGGCGATCATACAACCTTGGTATAAGTGTATCTGATCGAGGTTCCCCTCCACTGTCTTCCGCGAGCCGACTGGTGATTAATGTGAACGACATCAACGACAACTTTCCTGTATTCAACCCTTCGGTTTACAGAGCCGCAGTGAGAGAGAACTCTGCAAAAGGAACCAGCGTACTAAAGGTGATAGATATGTAAAGAGATATCAAACACATAAAAGGCGTTGCTTGAATATAAATGCTCACAAACTTTCCAATTGTATGTGATTCTTCGCAGGTTTTCTCGACAGATCGTGACAGTGGAACGAATGGTGCTATTCGATACAGTATAGAGAGTGGAAATGACGGCAGCACATTCAACATAGACGCCAGCACAGGTGAACTATTGAAAACACTACAGCATTGGCCAAACGGGCTCGCACGTCGACACAAGTCAACGCAAATTTCGAAATCAAAACTTGCGCTCAGACATGCGGCCAGGTGGCTAAACGGTGGCTAAAGTTAGGTCGCAAGTTAACGAAAGTTTAGCCGTAAAAAGCCATCATGCTCTTTAGTTAACTGAAATCCCCCATAATTTCCACAAATTCTATCGATAAATGCGTTTCTTTACCACTTTTGACTTACAGTCACCTTCGTTGGCCAAACGGTGACTGAAATCTTGCGTCGGCTTGCGTGTGGATTTGAGGTCGATCTGCGTGTAGATTTGAGAATGACGTCCAGTCCACGCGAATACGTTTTCAAATATTGTATTGGTGTGCACAGGACTTCAATGATCCCCTTTACTTGTCGTATTCCTTCAGTTTTTCTTGCTGTTTTGTGAATGTGACTGTTCTTTCACCGCAGGTGTAATTTCTGTCAATCAATCTCCTGACTTTGAAACCAAACCTCTGTACGACCTGACCGTTCAGGCAAGCGATCAAGGCAGCCAATCAAAAACAGCTACGACAAAGGTCAAGGTCACAATAGAAGACGTTAACGACCATTCACCAGTGTTCAATCCAACCAGCTACAGCAAGCAGATCCCGGAAAACGTTGCCATAGCAACTGTTATTACCACGGTGACGGCGACCGATCGGGACTCAGGTCCCCGCGGACGAGTAGTGTACAGGATTACTTCTGGAAATGATGGCAATAAATTTACCATTGACGGCAACTCAGGTAAACTGCAATTAATATTGGGAGGTCAAAACTGTGATAAATACTTATCTAGCGCACTGCAAAAATCTAACCATTTATAGATTTTGAAGTACTATGTAAAATGTACAGATTAATAATGTTAATAGAACTGAATGGAGTGCAATGCCAAACTTTCACATCAGTTTTCTATTGGTTCTTGTTATAGGCCACATTCAAGTATCCTCACCACTTGATCGCGAGACCAAAGCATCTTACTCTCTACGAATAGAGGCCAGAGATGGGGCGAATAAATACCGAAGCTCCAGCGCCCAGGTATCGATCACCATCACAGATATCAATGATAATTCGCCCCTTTTCGGAGGCTCGTATGTGTTCAGGGTGTCTGAGAGCGTTGCGGTAGGTCACCGAGTCGGCCAGGTTGTCGCCACGGATTCGGATGCTGGACAAAATGGCGATGTTACTTATTCCCTGAATGACAACACTGACGTTTTCCAAGTTAATCCCACCTCTGGAGACATTATCTTAATCAAGCGTGTTGACCACGAAAGAAAGGCTACGTACTTGCTTTCTATGACCGCCAGGGATAACGGGACACTACCTCGGGCAACGAGGACAGTCGTCAACGTAATCGTTGATGACGTCAATGACAACCCACCAAGGTTCGCAAAGGATTCATATAATTGCTCCGTGGCTGAGAATCTGGCGTCGGGTGTGGCTGTCTGTTATGTCACTGCGACCGATGCGGATTCTGGAGACAATGGACGACTAGCGTATTCGATCAGCGGTGGAAACACAAGAAACTCCTTCCGTATAAATAGGGTAAGTAATAACGCTTTCTTCCACGCTTGATATACGTAGGGCCTGTTTACATGAAGGGATGTTGACCCTAGTACTAGGACCAGCAGCATTGTTATCGATATACAAAATAGTTTCGAGGGATTACAATACAATGAAGATAGTCCTAGTACTAGGACCAGTAGCAATGTTGCCAATATGTAAAACAGTCTCGAGGGATTACAATACAATGAAGATAACCGCTAGTGCTAGGATCAGCATGCAGCATTGTTGTCGATATGCAAAACAGTCTGGTGGGATTACAATACAACGAAGATAACCCCTGCAAAGCATGAGTCTGGTACCTTGACCAGTAGCATTGTTCGTGTAAACATGCCGTGTAAACATCCCATGTAAACGGAAGCATTGAGTTGCAACATCAGTGCAATTTAACATTTTGAACAGCAAAGATAACTGTAAGTTCTGGAAATACAACATTACCAGATCTAAAAACGAGATATAGCTCGAGGACATACACCACATTCAAGACTTTTAACAGGGTCCTAGAGAGGAATACTCAAAGCACGGCCAATCGAACTGGGGTTTATAGACTTTATGTGGCTTCGAATGAATTTGCCGAATGTCAAACTTTGTCAAATTCCTAACTGATGTAAAGTAATTCGTCACTATAAAGTTAACAACACATATGTTTTTAATTGATTGCCATAATAAAGTTAAAGCAGCTTTTCGACATCTAAAGCTTCAGTCCGTCACTGAATGCATGATTGTTCTCAGGCCTCAGGAGAAATCACGACATCATCCCCTCTAGACCGTGAGAACATCGCATCCTACCGTCTCACAATAACAGCGGAGGATGGACAAACCGCTCGCTCTGCGGGCTCCACCAGTGCCGCTACAACCGTCAATATTGTCATCCAAGATGAAAACGATAACCAGCCGAGTTTCACCCAGCTTTCCTATACGTATCGTGTTCGCGAGGATGCCTCGATTGGGTACGAAATAGGGCAGGTGACGGCACTTGATCGGGATGATGGTTCCAACGGCAGAGTGACGTATAGTATTTTGTCTGGTAACATTGGCGACAGGTAAGATGCACCACCGATACATAGCTCTGACTTCCGTTGGGCGTATCCCCGGGGGCGTATCCCGCTTAACGTTACAAGAGATTGAAGGCACTTAATAGTCCTATATACAAAGTTTTTTTTGTAGTATCCAACTGACTTATTTCACAAGAAGAACGGCTTAGGAAAGCGCAAATGATTAGTAATCACAATTCTGTGGTTGCAATCATAATACTGTTCATCTGTGCTTAGAATGTAGAACATAATATTGGTACTAGATTGATGGAAATAAGGAATGTATATGGCACTCAAAGCCAGAAACCAGGTCGTATGAGAAATAAAGCATCATATGACTAACAACGAAACCCGACTCAATTGTGAAATAATCTAGCACATTTATTATTCATTATATAGGCCATACAATAACGGGTTGAGAGGATTTTACATGGCCGCGTGCATTTTTGTATTTCAAAATACATGCATTACTAACAAGAGTCAGATATACAGTAATTACTCTGTAGTTAAGGAAACTATATTGTACACATTTATAATCTGAATATGAGACCTTGTGATTAACGGTGGGTGTGTAATATGTGTATCATTTGGCTAACATCCGGCTAAATGTCTCGTTTCAAATACTTTGTTATTTCAGTTTTAAAATCAACCCACAATCCGGAGCCATAACAATTAAGTCAAGCCTCAACCGAGAACAAATTGTGAAGTACACTCTCACAGTGAAAGCAATGGATTCTGGGACACCGTCTCAGTCTGATAAAGCGGTCGTCACTGTAGCTCTCGATGACGTCAATGACAATGCTCCCCAGTTCACCCAGCAAGTGTTCTATGGAAAAATCAGGGAGGACGCTTCTGTTGCGTCCACTGTTCTACAGGTCAGTGGTAATACGTACATTAAGCATGCGTTAATGCTATTTATGATTCGAGCTATAACATGTATATATTTTGTCCAGAAAATCTTGATTGACGAATTTTGCTGCATTTTACTTGAATGAAAACATCGTTAGAAAAAGCAACGTTTTAAATCGTTACAGCGTCATTATCTCATTCACTTTTACTCGTCATTTTTTTTAATACACTCTGTGTGCTCTCAAATTATTGCATGACTCGTAAAATTATCTAACCATATACTACACATTAAACTGTCTAAAAGACCGCTTTCATAAATGACTAGATAGATTGTTCACATATACAGAAAAAAATTAACATTGCCATGTGAAATAGCATATGAAAATTGAGTGGTGTAACTTATAGCGCTGTTAAGTTGCAGCCATTTGAAATTAAAAAGATTTGTATGAGGAAAACAATGGAGGTCTTCTATTAGTTTCGCTTTCATGTTTTTCTGCAATAACGCAACAGAAATTCTCCACTGTACCCCAAAACTGAAAATAATTACTAGTTTTAAAATATTGTCTTTCATGTGGTAGCATTAATTTATCTCTCAAATTATGCAAATTAGGAGGCGACCATTCAGAAAGTGGTCAATAATATATATATATTGTTTATAAGTCGAAAGCTCTCTGTGCTGACACTCTCGTAAGCGGACAGCTACAGTTACGGACACCTTTCCAAAACCCCGATTGAACTCTCCGGCAGTGAAACTCTGTATTTACATATTCCCGTAAGCGGACAGTTCCAGTTACGGACACTTTCTGATTCCCGAGGGTGTCCGCTTACGGGAGCTTCGACTATATGCATAATATTTTGTAAAAGGTCTATATTGGGCTATCTAATTAACATGTAGGTGGAATAGATAAAAATAATTCGAGATTGCTTTGAACATTACCTTTGTAATTATTAAGTATTGTGATGAGAATAACTCATTAACATTGTGCCTCAAATTCAACAGGTCATAGCCCAAGATCGAGACGCAGGCACGAACGGCCAGCTAAGTTTTACCCTGTCTGGGAAAGGCAGCGCAAATTTCACGATCGACTCCACTGGCTTTGTCCTGACGAAAACACCACTTGACTTCGAGAAGACAAGCTCATATTTCCTGATCGTCACCGCAAGGGATGGTGGAACACCTCCACAAAGCGCCAGTGCGCATGTCAATATATCGATCATCAATGTCAACGATAATGTCCCCACTTTTGTATCGCCGGCTCAGGTCACGCTTATACCAGAAGACATTGCCGTGGATACGCGTGTTGTTAAACTAAATGCCACGGATTCCGATGGAAGTGCGCTTACGTTTGACATTACAGAAGGCAATGCGGGGTCTTCGTTCAAAATCAGCAGATTGACGGGTCTTATCTCCGTTGCTAAGAAACTGGACAGAGAGACAACCGCCAATTATACATTGGTTGTCAAGGCAACTGAAATTGGCAGTGGCGGCAAATCGGTGTTCAACAACGCAACCATACGTGTACTGGATGTGAATGACAACGCGCCAGTGTTCCATCCTAGTTCACTTGCAGAAAGTTTATCAGAGAATCTTCCGAAAGGTATGTTCCCGCATCAGAAAAATTGTTTGAATCGAACTGAAGTTAAGTTAAAAGATCTATGGACATAAGAGCTGATGAGCAGCTTTATAGACCTTAAATATAGAACGTTTATTCTATCCCCAACAAGAGAACTGGCAAAGGAACCCCCACCCATCACATCTGAATAGTTTGTACGTATTTTTAACTTTGTTGTATTTGTTTTATTTTTAAGAAGTGGTTTTAGCTGAATATGCTATGCATGAAAGCGAATAAACTTGACTTGACTTGTAAAAGTGTACGCTGCGATATAATTGATTGAAACAAATTGGAATGCGTAAGACTGACTGCAATATAAAAGACTCGATTTTTGCGGCAGAGGTGTGAACACTGATTTATATAGCCATTCCTAGACGATTCAGTTTAGGCCGATAACGTTCTTGAAGTTGCCTTGCTGTATACATATTATACAAAGCAAGCTAATGCAAAAGAAACTTGAAAACCCACAACGCCATGAAAGTAATGTAGACCTTGATAAAAGTATTACACGCGGCGGCCATGTTGACTAGAACAATTGATTTCCCACGCGTAGCCTCGCACCGAGAAGTTTCAGAACGAGGTTGGATGGGGAAAACAAAGTTTTTTTTTAGTTCTCCTGGTACTGAATATGGCAGCCGCAGGGATGAGAATGAAGTGCTCAAGTTAATAAAGCAAAAAGTACAAACTTAACGTAGTACAGACGTATCTGTTGTTTTAACTTTTTTATATTGTTTTTTTTGCCAGGACAATCGATTGCAACGGTTAAAGCCACAGATCTCGATGAAGGAAATAACGCGAGAATAAATTACGAGTTGACAACTGGAGACAAAACAAAGTTCCAAGTTAATCCTACTACAGGAGTGGTTGTCACAAAGGTCGAACTAGATCGCGAACGACAATCGGTTTACACGTTGCGTGTCACGGCAAGGGATCATGGGACACCTAGCCAATCTTCCGTAGCTACGGTAACAGTCACTGTAAATGACGTCAACGATAACTCGCCCCAGTTCTCGGAAAATAGCTACACGGTCACGGTAATGGAGAACACTGCAGTTGGTTCCACTATTCTCAGGGTGCAGGCCGCTGACCCGGATGCTGGCGTTAATGGGCGTGTTCAATACTCAATAATATACGGGAACTTCGATAGTGGTTTTCGAATTGACGTAAACAGTAGTGCAGTGATGGTGAACAAAGTGATAGACAGAGAGCTGAAGAACTCATATAGCCTTACTATCCGAGCACAAGACTCGGCATCAATAAGTCCCCGTCATACTGATGTCTCGGTTTATGTCACTGTCGCAGACGAAAATGATAACGCGCCAAACTTTACCAGTCAAGCCAACGTGTTCAACATCGACGAGAATCGTGCGCGCGGGGTCCTAGTTGGCGTTGTCACGGCAACTGATAAGGACATTGGTAACAACGCTAAAGTCGCTTATAGCATATTAAATAGGGATGGCAGCGTGTTTGCAATCGATGGAGTCAGCGGTCGTATTACTGTGAAGGGGAACATTGACCGAGAGACAGTAGCAAGGTATACACTGACCATTCGAGCCTCGGACCGCGGCTCGCCCGTCATGTTCAGTGACAAGCAGTTCGTTGTTGTCGTGAATGACGTCAATGACAATCCACCAGTATTCGACAGTAGTTTTTTCACAGGTGAGCACTAGTCAACAGTCGATTTATTAAATGAAGGACTTTGTAATACGACAACTGAGGATTGGTTTAGGACAACGTTGTTTAAGAAAGGTGTTTTTGAGTCTCATTGGAATGAATGATTCGCATGAGTGACTCTTTATTTTTAGTAGAAGCCAACAAGTGTTCTAACACGAATCCTGCAATTTGATTGACTAAGCTACCCACTATTTGAGTAACGAAAAAGCCGGTTTAAAAAGACCAAAACGATGGCAGCTAATTCATTGACATACTAAACATTGCGACTTACTGATTAAGAGTCCTGACAGAATCCTGAATCTGCCCAGAGTGCAACAGAATCATAATGGCACTTACTCTCATAATAATTTATTGAAACGAATTAAAAGTGTTGCCACTTACGGCAGCATGCGGTTTGCAAACGCTGCATTTTTGTCATCCAACCTGGCCAATAGGCAGAGACTTGTGGTATCACGTGACATAGAAGTATGCATGAGTTTGTTTGGGTTTCGTTGAAGTGGACATTTCAAATGATGCTATGCTACATTTGTTTCTCTTTAGGTTTCATTCCAGAAAACTCTCCAAAAATGACATCCGTGCTGACAGTGACAGCACATGATGCTGATACTGGGCCTAATGCTGTGCTGCAATACCAGATAGTCAGCGGTAATGCACAAGGACGCTTCATTATCGATGCTGTTACTGGTCAAATAAATGCGACGATGGGATTGGACTATGAGGAGAAGTCTAAGTACGTCCTACAAGTCTCAGCTTCAGACACTAAGTACACTGTCCAGACCACCGTCACAATCAATGTCATCAACATCAACGACATTACACCTACATTTAGCAAACATTCCTACACTGCGCTTGTACAAGAAAACACCGCTGTTTTGACTTTAGTAACCAAGGTGTCTGCAAGCGATGGCGATCCTTTTGGGAGCCTCGTTTATTCAATCAAGCCCGGTAACCACAGCAGTAAGTTTAGCATCGACCTGAAGAATGGAGTTATTTCAACAGCTGAAGTCCTCGACCGAGAGGTGAGTGACAGGTATACCATTGAAGTGCAGGTGACAGACAATGGTGACCCATCTCTTAGTGATGTTGCCACGGTTACGATTGACGTCACGGATGTGAACGATAACATCCCCTTATTCAATACGGCTTCTTTTTCTGTCTCGATAAACGAAAACATTGCAATTGGTTCTTCGATTTTGAAACTGCAAGCTACCGATATGGATTTGGGTACTAACGCCAATGTGTTCTATAACCTCACCTCAAGTAGTGCATTCGCTATTGACCCAGTATCTGGAGTCATAAGAAACCTTATCAAACCAGACAGAGAGAAAGTCTCCAGTTATGTTCTGTATTGCCAAGCTGCGGACCATGGTAGCCCACAGCTCCTCTCGGACCTCGTACCAGTCCACATTACAGTGCAAGATCTGAATGATAACTCTCCACGATTTACTGAGAATAATTATTATGCAAATGTGAGTGAGAATGCAGCGGTTGGGACGATTGTATCAGAAATACAGGCGTTGGATCTTGATCTTGGTACCGGTGGTCTGGTTGCGTATGGTATTTCTACCAAGCAGGCCATGTTTGTCGTCGCTAATACAACAGGTGAGATTTGGAGGGGGAGGGGTGGGGGTGATGTGTGGGAGGAAACATGAGAAATGAATATTAACGGCCAGGAGTATATTACACAGAAGTACGTGTTCCTAGGCCCTTGTGTTGGCCCCTAACACAGTACTGAGATGGTGTGTATATTTATAGTCGCGAAGTTCTGGTATGCGATTACGTTGTCTTTTGTTCTCTTGCGCTTTGGTATTTTTAGCAATTTTTCAGTGCATCCTGATTGGTTAAAAGTGTCGGCCTTTGTTTCTTCTAGCGGGAAACTCTATGCTAAAAATAACTCTACGTCTACAGTGTTTTGTGACAATAAAATGTGGGAAGAGGAACACTCCTCTGTAATATACTCCTGCGGGAACGTATCCTCCACTGAACAACAAGGGTTACAGTCTCAAATGTTTGTCATGGATGCCTAAATCTAATGCTGTGTTTGTCTCCTGTAAATTGTACGTTAGATGTCAGTTATGGACCGATTTTCCTGTCTATAACACTCATTAAAATACAACAAAATAGCTCTTGTTTTCTGACAATAGGGGCAACCGTGTGACGTCATAAAATCCAAGATGGCGGCGCACGGAAAATTCAAATGAGTTTTTTTGACAGGGAAATCGGTCAATAAATGACATCTGGTGTACAATTTACAGGAGACAAATACAGCAATAGATTTTGGTATCCATAAGGAACATTGGAGAGCAAATAATGTTTTTCTGGAGGCTCCCTTTAAGTGAAATATTAAGGAGAACAATGAAATGCATTGGCAATGATTTTCAGAAGGATGAAATCTAAACGATGCTAATATTTTTGAGGGGCTTATTCATTGCACTTTATCATACACAACCTTGCATGGAACAACAATTATTCACGTCTAGCTCTGGTTCCCCTTCCCTTCCATTTGATGTCATGAATGTTTCTACTATGGCTTCTTATGTGCGGAAGGTGGAGGATTCAAACACCAACACTCAGGGTCTTAAAATAACTAAATAGAAAGTGCAGTGAATTAAAAACAATTTCGTTCTCGACGTGGAAATGGTTATACCTGTGCGTCTTCTCGGATAAAGAAGCTAAATTGTAAGCCCCTCGTTGGCCTCAAGCTTATCAGTCTCTCAGTCGAACGCCTAATAAGGTTTCTTAACCTGTGCCTTTGGCTAAACCACTTTATTATTTTATCCACTGCAGGTGTAATAACCCTGGCGGGTTCTCTGGATCGAGAAGTACGAGACTCCTATATTCTTAGCGTGCAGGCTAGAGACCATGGTCGTCCGTCATTGGAGTCTAGTGCCACGCTCTACGTTAATATCATCGACATCAATGACAATCCACCGCAATTCAACTCCTCAAGCCTGAGGGGAGGAGTTCAAGAAAATAAACCAAAGGGTACTCACGTCATGCGCGTACTAGCGAGTGACGCTGACACCGGATCGAATGCTCAGCTTTTGTTCTCTCTTCTCACGGACGAATACAAAGATGTCTTCCTTCTTGATAACAGTACAGGAGATATTTACACCAAGAAGTCTCTAGATCGTGAAATGCAAGCCATTTATACTCTTAGGGTTAGTGTTTCGGACAAGGGGACACCCAGCCTGTCTTCGTCGACTACCGTCACTATTGATATTATTGACGTAGATGATAATTGCCCTCGGTTCCAGCCCTCGGAGTATAATGCTACGATCTTTGAAAATCTGCCGCGTGGGACTAGTATCGTCACGGTGATAGCTAGCGACGTTGATGTTATTGCAAATAAGAAGATCCAGTTTGCCATCCGTTCGGGTAGTCCGGGTGGTGAATTCACTATAGATCCCGAAAAAGGTAAGTTAGTAGCCCTAAGTAAGATCTGAACTGGTGAACCGTGTGAAACAAAAACAAGCAAGCAAGCAATCAAACCAACCAACGAACACAGATAATTTAAACTTCATTTAGTGTTTAATGTTATGAGAAAGTTATGAAATACGAAGTATCCATGCGACGTTGAAGATCGACAAGGCATAGACTATATCGCAACTCCGCCGTCGCAGTGCACTCTGGGATGGATATCTCAGTTTTCCATTGTTGTTGTTGGGCGGCCATCTTGGATTTAACAATGGAAACTGAGATATCCATCCCAGAGTGCACAGCGACGGCGGAGTTGCGATATAGTCTATAGAAATAATCAGCAATTATTGGATGAGGTTGAACATGAGAGAAAACAGAATACCGATCGAGGTCTGTGTTCGACTGAGGCTGATGATTTCGCTATCATACGAATACTGAATCCATGCAATATTTTATTATTATTATTCATTTTCTAAACTTTTTCAAAATAGATTTGCAGAGCTAGCCAAGATTCCAGCTGACAAATTCAATGATGCATACAACGCACCATTCAAATATACAATTATCTTGAAATTTCCAATGTTCGGCATTTTCCATTGTATTTCCATGATATTTCCATACTTTTGAAAATTTGGAAGTATGGAATGTAATATTATGAAAAAATCGTGGCAAAACCATTGGAAAATTATGTAAATTGCAATTTCCATGATAGTTATACATTTATATACATGTAGTGTGGAAATACCACGGAAATTCGAATTTCCATAGTTTTCATGATATTTCCATGGTTTTTCATGATATATCCATGGTTTTTCATGATATTTCCATAGTTTTCCACGATATTCCCATGGTTTTTCATGATATTTCCATAGTTTTCCATGATATTTCCATGGTTTTCATGATATTTCCATGTTTTTTCCATACTGTGAAAATTTGTTGTTTTCCAGTTGATGTTTTATGAGTAAGAAAATAGCCGGTACCTCTTTCATTTCCTTGAAGGGATACTTAAAGTCGGAAATGGGGTCGACAGAGAATCCTCTGGAACATTCGAGGTGGTGGTACGAGCAGGAAGTGAAGATTGTGGAGTGAACGATACTGATGGTGGAAACACAGGTAAGAACACAGAGTTTTAAAACATAAGCAACTTCGAGTCTGTGACTTTTCTTATTCGGAGTTCAGGCCAGTATTTCAAGAAGCTTACTGTGTAACTACTGTAACGGGGGCCACTTAGACAACGAGAACAAATAACACTGCATAACTAAAACAAAGCATTTCATATCCACGCGATTTTCTTCATTGAAAAGACTCCGGCTTCTAAACTAGCAAAGCTCGGGCAAGTTGAAATGCTATAGGATTGTACTCGACACTGATTGGCACAAATAACCGTAACTTGGAATGCTTTGCTTTCGTTCTACAATGTGATTGTTGTAACCAGGGCCACTTAGACAACAAGACTGAACCAGTTGTACAGTAGGTACTTCATCAAACTGTGAAGGACTGAATTATGGTTGAATGAATTTTCATTGGAATTAATTCCTTCTTAGAAGTCGCATTACGCAGCAACTTCTCGTGTTACATAAAGACTCTTTTCCATAGAAATGCACAATAACTCAGTCGCAAGCAGTTTGCGATGGCCTTTTATGTTACATCGCCGATAGATATCCAACTGTCGCAAACAACACGTAAAGATATAACTGCTTTATCAATAATCATTTTCAAGAACAGGTCCAATTATTTGGAATTGCATACCAACATCCAACATGTGTACGAAACGAACGCAAACAAAACGATTTTTAAAACGAAGATATGTAAGTTACTTCAAACAATATTAGAATACGAGGATGACTATGCTGATGTACCCATGATAATTCAGAAAATTCAGTCCAAATAATTAAAGCGTTCTTCTTATCCTTTATATTTACTTATTACTCAATATTGTTTTTCTTTCTCCCTTTCCTTCTTCTTCCTTCATTCCTTGAATTATTAAATGTATTAATTGTCTCTTCTGTTTAATTATTCACGGCCCGCCACGATTAGCTTTAGCTATTTGCGGGTCAGTGTAATTGTAATTTTATATGTCTGTTGTCCGATATTTAATTATTGTCTTGTTGCAGCATTTTAGTGCGCTGTCCAGTCTTTCAACATTTGCTCCCAATACTAGTGATATCAAATGAACTTTATCGACGGTGTGCATATCTTTCCTAAAGTTGCTGATCGACAACACATTGAAAGTCAACCGTTCGCTTGTCGTTTGCCATTTTAATTTCAATCACAATTGCATGCCAACTACACAGCAAAACAGCGGGGCATTTCTATGATTGTTCAACCTACATACAAACAACGTGACGGCTTTCATCCATCATTAGAGTGTCGGGAGTAATTGGGTGATTGCGTTGGTGTTGTGTTTGCTTAGCTTATCAAAAGGACATTTCATGATGACGTCATATGACTTCAACTACCAGAATCCTTTGCACGGTTTCTTTAGTTCCTCTTATTTAGACCATTCTCTTGGTATTCTCAAAGGAGTTGAAAAATCTGAATAAAAAATAATTTGAAACAGATTCTGGTAGGTGTAGTAAAATGACATGATGACGTCGCATACTACAACCAGAAGAATTTGCGTGGTTTCTTTTGTTCCTCTAATTTAGACCATTGTCTTGGTAAACTCAAAGGAGTAGGAAAATCTGAATAAGAAAACGATTCTGGTAATTGTAGTCTAATGATTCTTTTATGCAAGTGTCATATTGGCTGTGAAAAATGATTTGTAATTAACAGCCGATCAAGTTCTAAACTACTTCCTAACATTGTTTGGGTGCGCGCGCAATCAATTTTCGAGTTATTCACGATTGCGTTTACTTTTCCTCGTGATTGGTTCAAGTAAAACCAATCGCAAATTACGTCAGTTCGTGATTGCCTCATTGCGTTTTTACTTGCTCCCGTGATTATTCTGTAGTGCGGTTTTCGATGGAGTGTGGCGTAAAATCAAAATCTGAGCTTATCACGGGAGCAAGTAAAAATATAATGAACCAATCAGGAACTGAAGTAATTCGTGATTGGCTTGACACGAGGGAAAGTAAACGCAATCATGGATAACTAACCAATCAAATTCGAGTTACTTTTCGACTCTCAATCGAAAACCGCTCTAATTTCTATGGCATATGTTTACTGTCACATTTTCCTTGAATTTCCCCAGCCGAAGGTGGTACGGACGTCCTATCGTCTGCAGTCGCCATTATAAACATTTGGGTCAAGGATCTAAACGACAATGCGCCCAGCTTTCAGCGAAGTTCATACGAATACGACTTCAATGATGTGAACAAAGTCAACTTGTTCACAGTCATCGCTACGGATGATGATCTAGGGCCAGGCGGGGTAGTCAAGTACAGATTGGCAGGGCAAACAGAGGTATTATATTTATTTGTTTAACTTTTCATTTGAAACAAATTGCATGTGCCATTCAATACTCAAAAGGACCTATAAAGGAACAACGATAACTCTCTTTTCATTTATTTTACGCTCTTTTAACATAATTTTAATGAAAGTACGAAGGAGAAGATGCGAAAATGTTAATCTGCTTGACTTTTTTTGGAGCAAATAAAATGCCGTAATATCTCACATCCGCGTGGGCAGAAGTCTGGTAACAATGGTATCAGAGCGAGGCCAGTTGTCCCGAAGATCGCAAAATTGGAGTTGGTCAGAATGTCTTAGTTTCTGTCGTACCGCACTGTTGTACCGCACGTTATTTCCGCCATCGACTGTAGATGTGTCTCTTCCTGTGACAAGCTGGCCTCGCTGGCCTCGCTTTGATGCCTATGAATACCGATATCAATACCGATAATATTTTCCAAATGGCAGCGGAACAGGGATATGGAATAAGTCAGGAAGCCTTCACTTCTCAAAACCTTGCATTTTATTGGACCTATTTGGACTGCACTGACAAATAATTCCATTGTTTAGGGTTTGTATTGTTTCAAGGTAGGCTATTGTTTGAATAGACAGTACTATTCCAGGTTCCGAGGAGGTGAAGGCCGCCCCGAATAAGTAAATGGCTGTTTAAAAATATACTTACAGTGACCTTTTTTTAATCCACGTTAGGTTGGAGGAAATCGTGTCATTACAGTCTCAGCTTACGATCAAGGATCACCAAGTTTGGTTAACAACGTCACTGTTACCATTAGAACCAGGTAGGATATTAAACAAAATCAGACGGACATGCCAAATGATACGATCATGACAGCAATGATATTATTTGGATAGGTAATTTCGTGAGCTATATGACTGGTTAGTGTGCGGTCCATAACTTCTCGTACAGACCGCAAAATTGAAGCAAAGTTAGTTTTGTTTAATTTTTCTGCTATTTTACAGGAACTATTTGATATATATTTTATCAGATTCACTTGCTCGGACCATACTGTAAGAAAGAGATCCTCGTTTTTGTTCTTCTCTTCGTATGGTCCGCATTCGTCTAATAAGAGGTGTATATCAGTGAGAAACGCTAATAACCTGGAAGACCAGCGCGTTGACTGGCACCAACCTCTACGTCAAACTCTCATGAAGAGCTCAGTGATTACGCGCCGGTCTGTGATGTGCGGAAGGTCGAGGGTTCAAATACTAGCCATACAAACACTCAGGGTCTTTAATAAAATAACTGAGTAGAAGGTGCCGCCTTTGTGAAACAATCCAGGACTCGAAAAGCAGATGGTTAGACCTTCACGTCTTCTCGGATAAGGACGTTAAATCGTAGGTCTCCCGTCGGCCTCAAGTTTATCAGTCTTTCACGACTGTTACGAGCTACCGACGTTAAAGTAGACTGCTTGCAAGTCCCTTCTGTTCCGATAATGTCTATATATGCGCGAAGACATGGCTCAACATGGCACAACATCGTTCAACATGGTTTGGGATAGAATGGTATGGTGAACCATGGCACGACATGGCATCAACGTAGTTTGGTTTAAAGCGGTATGGTGAACCATGGCACGGCATCGTTAAACATGGTTTGGTTTAGAGCGGTATGGTGAACCATGTTTTGCCATGTTGTGCTATGTTTAGCCATGACTTCGCGCTCATATAGAAATTAGCGGAATATAATAGAATGGGCATGCTAGCAGTCTAACGTTAAATAAGGTCGCTTTAGCTTTACGGAAAGTCGGTAATGATCAGGTTAAATTGTTGCAACTTTACCATGTGGGATGTTCTTTTGTTGCTAGCATTTCCTGCGAGGCGATGGTGTTTGCCATTACAGAGGACGGTGCTATATCTACCAAGACACTTTGTAACTTTGTGATCACACCCAGATATCATAAGGTCACTACTGGAAATTCGCACACGGTAAATACAAATTATCATTTCACAAAAACAGTATACCCTACCCCACCCTTCAAAGGAGCAGTCAACCTGTAACGATTAAGTCTATAGTTAATAGGTTCCTCCAAGGAGCAGTCAGCCCATATACCCCCCAGGTTTCAACAGGAGGCTCCGGGTAAAACATTTTTTTCTTTTCTCAGAGATTAAAATATATTTAATTTATCCCGGAGCCTCCTATTGAAACCTTTGTATCTGACTAGTGAAGCATATGTAATCTAAAGTGGGCTACTAATGTACCCGATTAATTGGGTTATGATATTGACTTGCAGTTCAAGTGTTCTGCCAAGGGAAATACTAATCCCATGTACCGTTGGATGATGAATGGTCGCTTTCTATCCAGCTGGTCACTTGATGGAAATTACGTCATCAGCAAACTGACCAATGATGATGAAGGTGCTTACTCGTGTCTGGCGTCGAGTGACGCTGGAGTTATCCAATCAACAGCAGCTAGACTGGAAGTTGACGGTAAGACCACGAGGTCATGTGCACTTCTCTCTTTTGACCATAATTGTCGCCAAAAGCTAGCAAAACCTTAATGAAACTTCCCTATAGCTACAGAGCCTTTGCAGTAGATAATATGCCTCTACAGTTTAAAAGCGTTTACCTCTCTTATATGTTCGCGGTTATAACACTCCGCTCAGGCCGAGAGCTTCTTGAAGACTGGGCTTTCGTGAATGAACGTTATATTTTATGGAGAAGAGTCGGTGACGTTGCATAACTTCACTGGTCCATTTTCCTGGTGATCACGCACGAGGCCGCGACCAGGGAAATTGTTCGCTTCTGTTTGGTTGAAATATCACTCTAACCTTGAACTTCAATGCTCCCCTCCCTCAAAAAGAAAATTGCTAAGTCGGCTCGATTTTACAATATTTCATATGGAAACATTAGATAACCATTTTCTATTTATAATGATTTACTCTTCGTAAGTATATATATATTCTATCGCTCTCGTATCATCACGTTTTTTTTTTATCCAAACAACAACCAAATCGCTCTTATTAAGAAGAAACATGCCTCCTAGTAGATTACACCCAGTTGATTCACTCTTTTCACACCAGAACGTCCTGAGATAATCTTCCACCCAGAGAACACTTCAGTGGGAGTAGGAGGCACGGCCAAGCTTGAGTGCAGAGCCAAAGGCGACCCTGAACCAACGTACAAATGGTTCAAGAATGGCGACGTGATTCCCTCTATTAACGGTATCGACTCCACCAAACCGGTGTTGATCCTCAGGGACGCCATTCTCCAAGATGAAGGTCTGTACTTCTGTACCGTGTTTAATAGAGCCGGAGATGTCAGTTCTAACGTGGCATCACTTAAAATATACGGTAAGTGGATCTAAGCAATGCCATAAATAAATACATTAACATTTATGTATGGCCGAGCGGTTAACACGACGGACTCGTAGTCTAGGGACCCTGAGTTGATACCCCGTGCGCTCGACCACGTTTGTAAATAACCAGTTGATTTGCCTCCTCGTCGACTGGGATTCTTATTCTCTTAGTTTAAACACGGCCACATCAACTGATCGATGCTGCAGTTAAACGCACCGTGTATATTAAATAAGTGCTATTATCATTATTTTGCTGCATTTTCAAGCAGTGTATAGTATCCTATACTTACTTTGAAGTACTCAACATAGCACTGTTGTGTTCCCAGAAAATCGAGCACTGATTTCTATGGAGATTTCAGTCAGCAATCCAGACCTTGCCAAGCGGTGTCATATGTTTGATGTGGAAGCATTTAAGGTAACGTTTAAAACATCGCACGCGACTCTAAGGCTTGGTACACACTAGCGACACAAGCACAAGTAACATACGCAGACGCAGTGCCGTTACTTTTTTTACTTTACTTCAAAACTTCACTTATTTACCAAAGAAGTAACCCACCAACATTTAGCATAAGGCTATTCTAAGTTATTGATAACAATAACTTATTATATTCTAATTATAGACAAATAATAACATTTTATCATTCGACTTTCTCCCTTCCCGAATTCCGATTGCTTGATTCGCCTGCAAATAACTGACTGCAAATAACGGTCTGAGCATGCGCAGTCGTGATAATTCAATATTTGCAACAAATAACGGTCTGAGCGTGTGCACTATTGACCACTCCGTTTGGTGGAGGCAGATCGCTTTGCAGAGGCAGAGGCACGCAAAATATCCTGATTTGGTGGTGTCTCGCCGTCAGTTATTTGCCTCTGACTCTGCGCCTTCGGTATCGGCAAATAACTGGTAGCTCACCACGAACAAGTCACGATAGTTTGCTCAGCCTCGTCCAATAATTGCTTATAATTTTACTTAGAAGGGAAGGGAAGGAAATGTCTTCAATATTTAGATACTGACTGCATAATATGGGTATCATCACTAATATAATCATCACAAGCTGGTAGAACTTTTATTAACAAAGTTTTACATTGTTTTTTGAACAAGGGCTTATTTAAGGAACGGATAGAAGGTGACAAACTATTCCAAACTTTCATACCAATAGAGGTAATCGGCTAACGCTGTTACCACCCAATTCAGATCATGTGATGTAAACAGATGCTACTCTGGGGAATTATTCCTTTTTTATTCTAATCATAATGCAGTCATGCCTATCTGAATAAAATTAATTTTCAAAGAGTAAATTCTCCAGAGTAATGTGTATTTACATCACATGATCTGAATTGGGTGGCAACAGAGTTAGCCGATTACCTCTATTGTAGAAAAAAGATTTAGCACATACATTTAACCTTGATCGAGGTTGAAATAGGTTACCACTCTTGGATCTAGTATTATTAGTATGCACATTATGGCACTATCGTAAATAAACTAGTAATAATAATAGGTGGTTTGTTGTTTATCACATCATGCATAATACATACAACGTTTTGAAAATGAAGAAAATTGAGTGGAAGTATGCCAGAATCAATATAGAAAGGAAAAGCACGATCTCTATATATAATTCGCATATATAAGTGGTCAAGCGAAGTACACGTTTTTGAAGAACAGCAAGAGGAGTAAGATTCGTCTTATTTCCTTGACCCCATAAAGAATTTATCATCAGCGGTAATTGCTCAACTCAGAGGACTGGTGTGAAATAAGAACAAGCGCCACTAATGATCGATGTATGACTGCGTCTGAGTCTGTTGCTTGTGCCAGGAGCCCATTACTAGGAGCGTCCATCTACCCCATTGGGTCAATACGACGGCACAGACTCGTTTTGTGCTAAAATAGACAGAATTTCGCGGGAACAATTTGAGCAGCCAATGAACACGACTCTTAAGACAAATCGAAAGTGACGTCGATTTTGCACATTCTCAGTTCAGTAATGGCGAAGTAAATTCGATCGAGAGCAGTGATGTCGGCGTCAAGTTAAAAATATTCATAACTCGGTGTTCAGACAAGTTTTTTTATTAGAATATGGCGTTATTTATCAACAGGAACCTGTCTCTCGTTCTTTTTCATTGGAAAACGTGTATGGGGTCGAATAATGACGGATTGTCGACTTCGACATTGGATCTCTCGCTCCGCTTTGGCTACCATTGTTTTCAACTTTGAACTCGAGAATTTGTGGACCTCTTAGGAAGCAATCTATTTATAGAACAAAACGAGAATGTGCATGCCGTCATACTTATATAGTACTGAATGAACGCTGCTAGTAATGGGCTCCTGCTTGTGCTTATGCCTATGTTGATAACGTAAACCAGGCCAACACATTAGGGCCCCAATTCATACGAGAGGAAGTTAGTCGCGGCTTATCTGAGCCGCGAACACGAACCTGTCCGTTCGCGGCAATAAGACGGTTTCTCGTATGAGGCTTAGCTAGATGAGCCGCGGCTAGCCTTCTCTCGTATAAATGACTCTATTGTCCCTTGCCTTTACTATGTTCTTAATCGTAATCGTACAAGTTTTTCTCACAATGAATATTAATAGCGCGGACTAAATATAATAAAATAAAAAAACATGGACTTTGTTTAGTTCCGTTCACCGACCTTATTTTCTTTACGCACCGCAGGCCGAGCTTAACAAGATCGTTGAAGTGAAAGTCGTGATCGCGAACTATTCTGCTGAGGGTATTTGTGAGGCAAACCCGTGTAATGCCAGGCCGTGTCGTAACGGTGGTGAATGTCAGGTGATGATCACTAGGGATTATACCTGCACGTGTCCACCAGGATGGTATGGCAAGAACTGTGAGCTGGATTTTAATGAGTGCCAGGGAGGTGGGTACAAAAACGCCACTATTATTAACACTTCCCTTTACAGTTCCTTCCGCCATTGTCACTTAGTGATACGACTGCATGAAAACGAGGCGAACGGTGGCTACGACAGTCAAAGTACTATATTACACGATTGTACAGCGAATTTCCCGATTTGTTTTAAGGATAATTCCCTTAAGCTTGTTTGTTTCATATTCGCCGTTCGCCTCGTTTTCATAACGGTTTACATGAAATATTCAAAATGGCGGAGTGAGCTGTAAGTTGGTCTATTATATACTTATTTTATAATGTGGTTATATTTCGAATGAGTGGAAAGACTGTAGCTATACCGTAACCGTGTAGTAACAGTGCCGTAACGTTGCCATGTAGTCATGTACAGTTGTAGTATCTGATAACATAGCCGTGTGGTGGTCAATGCCCTAACTATTTCTCTGTTAAGAAATCCGCTCTACTATACTTCCCATTGGCCTTTAGCTTCGTGACAAGATAACAGTAAGCAATTATTGGATTCGATTTTCTCTTGACAGTGAAGATTGTCAAGACCAAGATCTATGTTATCTGCCAAAGTCGGGGATGATAACACAGACCGACAATTCCGCTATTATGCGAAAACCGAATCAAATAATTATTTTATTATTCATTTCAACTTCTTAGAAATAGATTGGCAGAGAAATATCGACTGACAATCCAAGATGGCGGCTTGTGAGATGATTTGTACGTGTAATTTTGACTGTATTAGGTTCGCAAGGGATTGTGGTCAAATATACAGCCGCCATTTTGTTTTCGTATGGCGACTCCTGCGCCTTGATCAGTATCTGTAGGCTGCACGCGCAGCCTTCAGATAATGCTCTACGCACGCCGCTATCCTCTCAGCCAATCAGAATCGAGATTGTGACATGAACGAATAAACAAACATACTGTGCCTTTCAATGATTACATCGTATCTCTTTTTGAAATACTGTATATTCTTTAAAAGCACTATATTTTGGACGTCTTATGCTGAAATATCTGTTTTGCCATTTTCACAGATCCTTGTTTCAAAGGGGGTACATGTCTGAACAAGAACGGGACCTACGAGTGCGCATGTCAGACAAACTCAACAGGGAAAAAATGTGAGCTCACGGAGGGCGCATGCGCGATGAACAACTGTAAACCTAACGAAGTGTGCGTGCTATCTGAATCCAGTAATAATGGTGGATTCGAATGCAAAGACAAGGTTAACATCTTACAAATGACACATGCCAAGGAAATTCAAGGAAATCAGAAGATTTTCCGCTTGGAAAAGGAAATCGAGGGCATTATCCAGTCTGCTCCGGACTCGAACAGTGTTGTAAGTGTTTAAGTAAAACATCTGAGTGGGTCTCTATTCCATATTATTTCCAAGTAGCTATAGTGATCAAATTTCGATGTTGTGGTTTAAAGACTCTCTGTCGATCGTGATGCTTTGCGAGGGTGTAGCTATTGTTACATACCTTCTGGGAATACCTAATTATATCGCTAATGTTTTTATGCTTTCAAGCTAAGAATTTCATATCACACGAAATTTGTTTGCGTGGCGCAAAGCCGTAACGGTCGACAGTCTTTAAATCATTCTGAGCACTGTTTTACCTCTAAATGGCTTCTACCTCGCATCCTCTAAATCTAACCTAATATTTAATGTTTCTGGTAACATTAAAACCGTATTATAATCAACTGTTTGTCTTGTCTGTCGCAGAGTGTTATTTCCAGGCGAATCGCAAGGAGTAGTCGCACACAAAGCGGTACTATCGACTATGGAGCATGCGTAGTGCGTATCACGTCAGTCAAGGGCAGGGTAGTGAGTTTCATTCTGTTGTGTCCGAAGGACGTTGATCTGCACACGACCAAAACCTATGTATGCGGTCTGATATTCAAGGCTGGAAAGGCAGAATCTTGTGGGGCCAGCAGTGGGATGATGACTCCCGTACCGCCTACAACATACGCACCCATTGAACCAATGAGGTAACGTTGTTTACGTAGTCTCGTTGCTGATTGGCTAAAGTCAAAACAGCCATTTGAAAGCTGAAGAAAGGTGTCGTTGCTAATTGACTAAAGTAAAAAAGCTATTTTAAGGCTGAAGTGCCATTGCTGACCGCCTCACTGGTTAGCTCAGTTGGAAGAGCACGGTCTAGAGTGCGGGTGGTCGACGACGTCGGGGGTTCGAATCCCAGCCGCGTCCTTGGGCAGGGACGTTTATAAGCCGTTGGCCTGGTCTCCTTCTAATCAGTATTTGAAGGGGACGTGAAAGAACCTGCTGTACTACTCGAAAAAGAGTAGGGGATTGTCATCCGGTACAGCTGCCTGGCCATTGTACTAACCACACACTCAACATTGTAAACTGCGTGATAGCTATTAGCGCCGTATAAGCAGTCCGAAAAAATCACTGACGGGTATGTCAGGAATATGTAAAGCGCCATAAGACTCTGGTGATATGGTGCTATATAATATATAAATATATATAAAAATATATAAAAAGCCATTTTGATGCTGGTATCGTTGCTGATAAGGCCATTTTAAGTTTTATACTGTTTTATATTGTAGAGTAAGGATCGAGATGTTTGCAAGGGATCGTTCTGGAAAGAATATCGCGGCTGAGGAATTCATTGGCTTGATTAACAGCGATGACTTCAATCGCGTCATGGAAAAACAAGGAATAAAATTCGTAACGGCAAAACAAGGTGAGTAAAAGTTATCAAAAGCAAATGTGACAAAATATCCAGAAAATGAGGTCATTGCAGCAGTTATTTATATTTTCTCATCTGATTCGATGACTGTTCGACTAAAGCCCCAGTTTGAAACGGTTTCAACATCAATACAATATGAGTACAACATTTGTTGAAACCGATCTTGAAACCGCTTGAAATGGCCTTTATGTACTGTTTAAAACACGAACAGCAGTGTTTTATCAAGTTTAAAAATTCGAGGGCGAAGGCCGAGTGTTTTAAACGGCTTAAAAAACGCTTCAAGAATGCAATGAAGAATGCAATGAAAGAAAGACGCACATCTCAAGGGAATGGTTACTTAAATGAACCATTGAACCTTTGTATTCACAACGCCATGCAAAATATTCGAGTAATCACCGCCGGCAATTACGAACATCTCAAGGGAAGGACATGAAGAAATTACCATACTATGTTGTTTGAAGCGGCGTTTCGCAATGCAAGAATAACCTGCACTTGAAGGATTTGGTGTCGTAGTTTACCTCGATAAAGTTCAAGACTTGGAAAGCGATGTGACTGACATGACGGCAGACTCTAAATTTTTGACTCCGGCAAAAATATGTAAGTTTAATGCACGTTTTTATTATTTACGGCTTTGAGTTTGGTTTAATAATTGGAACTAAACAGTGGCTCGGTAAACAAGTAATGGTAGTTGGATAACTTCATTTTAAAAAAAATTTCTGTGTATCTCGGTAGTGTGCTGATATTAGTAAATTTAGTGCAAAATTTATTATCTAGGTACCTTATGTTCCGTGTACTTTTTGCTATCTTTGGGTCTTTATCAGTGAATTCTTAATTAGGATGAAGCTTTATATAAAATTTCATGTTCATTAATATTCTTTATATAAAACGTTCATCCTAATTAGCAATTCAGTGAGAAAGCTGAAACCAATAGAAATTCCATTGTCTCAATCATTAACCCCGTTTCCCTCTGGGACAGAATTCAAATCCCTCCGCGGGCCTTTTAGAATGATGAGATATTATCAGGTATAAAGGAGCATGCACGTGACTGATTTGCTTCATCTGATTGGACAAAATGCTCATTAATTATTCATGAGTTTTTGAAGGTTCTATCGATTCCAAAGCTGCCCATGCCCCTTCCCCGGGCATACGTGGGGCATTTGACTGAGTTTCTGTCCCGGGGGTGGGGCAGTTGCCGGCAAAGAAAAGTTGGGAGGTGGGGAATTTGGTCAAAGAGAGTCAAAATAGAGAGTTTTACATCGGTGTTTATAAGAAATTTATGCGTGTTCCAAATCCTCACAGTGGGGCATTTGCAACGCTCTGATTCAAAAATGTCACATGCCCCATTGACAGAGTTCACGTTAAGTTTTGCAAATGGCTTCTAGGAGTGAATAGGAATCGAATGCTACAAATAATGCTTGCCGTGCTGAATTAGGCAGATTCCCACTGAAAGTCGAAGCGACATTCCGAAGGATTGGCTAAACTGGAAAATGATAATGCCAAATTGGCGTTCGAGGCCCACGTTGATTCCAGACTCTTACTTGAGCCCATGGTCTGGTGCGAAAAGATAAGGGTTATAATATTTCACAAATGTGGACTATGGTAGCTTAATACGTGTAGTGAAGGAAATAAGTCACTTTATGACTGGCCCCGAGGGAAACAGTGTCACAGCAGAACGGCATAGCTTTGCATAACTGACCATTAGCGTATAAGCAACAAATGCAGACGCAGTAATGCAGCGCTTGTTCTTATCTCACAATCACGGCACTGCGTCTGCATTTGTTGCTTGCGCTTGCTTGCGTCACTAGTGCGAACCAAGTCTTCACTGGGTAACAAGTAAAAGCAAGGAATCACAGGGTAATTCAGCAGTAATTCAGCAGGTGAACTGTCGATATACTGTACTAACTGCTATTTTAATCGTTTTCAGCCAAACCCAAGCCATATAAAGGTGAATATAGCATATACTCGTTTAAATTACCATCAGCATTATAAATGAAATGAGCACTTAATGGGTACATTTATTTGTCATCTGGAACGATTAAACACTTAGTGACCGGGACCCAAGGGAAACATCTGCATGAGTTTTGTTTCCCGATATCTCCGGCAGTGTTTCCCAAGACAAGACTGATAATTAAAAGTCGAGGGAAACATCAAGATTCGAACAAAACTCACAGGATTCCCGAAGGTCCAGTCCAGTCATTACTGAAGTGATTTGTTATATAGCCTAAGAATTATAATCCATACTTGCGATTGCAAACCAAAAGGCAAAACAATTCATGTCTAGATTGGAATTTTCAAATGTATTTAAAGCAGCTAGATTTGAGATCGAGAAATTCAGTTTAGACTGTTGTATGGTTTTAAACCAGTTTCATCCCAGAACGATCGTACTCTTTATTGGCATGTATATTTCTAGTAATAATGCAAATGTACTGTCACGTGGTTGTATCAACAGAATCCCCGCCTTCCAATACTGGTCTAATAGTCGGTCTCGTAATCCTCGCTGTGCTTGTCGTCGCCGCTGTAAATGTTGCTGTTTATTGGTACTATAAAAAGTAAGTTACGAATATTGACTAAAAAAATCGTAAAAAGGTTATTGCTTTAAAGCATGCGTTATCTTTAAGGTTGGTGGTACATCGATAAACGCCAGTCAATAAATAGAGATTATTAGTCAGCTAAGCATCTAATACGGCTGTGCAGTATGCTACGATTCATTCATATTTTGTTGATCTTTAGGCAAGCCAAAATTAAATGTGGATGATAGCCAAACGTATACAGCCGTATAAGATGTTTTCGCTAAGTAATCTTCTGTTGTTTATTGTATAATTTTTGCCAAGAAACGAAAATGTATTTCCATAATAACCAAAATCCTTGCGTGCTCGCTGAGAAATGGGATTTGCCATGGTAATGGCAGCCATTTGACTAAGGCCATCCCAATAACATGTTTCATTTACCATCGCCCTCTGGCTCGTGATGGTGGGTTGGTCAGTCGGTTAAAAAACCCGTTAGGGCCTGGAACCAAGCCGGTTTGAAGTTTCATGTATTCCTTGACTACTTTTTCCTCTACTAGTCTTGGATTGACAATTTGCATGAAAAAGGCAAGAAACTAATACGTTGAGAGCTCGGAAAAAAGGTGCAGTTAAACAAATTCTTAAAACGTTTCTTTTTTACTTTTTCCAAAAAATTGGGTCGGTCCTAAACTTTGTATTTTTTTTGCTTTTCCCCTCAAAAAATGGATCGATCGATGGTAAACGAAACATTTTATTGGGATGACCTAAGTGTTGCAGTCTTGTGCAAGTTTCGTGCGTTCTCGGCAGAGTTATACAATAAAATCAGTTAAAAAATAACCTCCCAAGAGTTTACTGATCTTTCTGATAAAATTTTCAGGCACAAGAAAGGAGATGGGCACATGGCACTCAGTAACCGTGCCCAGATGAACCGTTACGACAGCAGAGAGAACATCATAGGACGCAACGTGTCGGTACGAGACATAGCTCGCGCTGAGAAGAAATTCGTTAACCAAGCGTACAATGATTCATATGATGACGACGATGAGATGGAATTCATGGTGGAGGTCAATTTGGGTAAACCTAACAAAAGCAGTACTGCACTTACTAAGGTAACTAGCTTGGCGCGGTACCCTTAGCCGCGGTACCCTTAGCCGCGGTACCCTTAGCCGCGGTACCCTTAGTCGTGGTACCCTTAGCCGTGGTACCCTTAGCCGTGGTACCCTTAGCCGTGGTACCCTTAGCCGTGGTACCCTTAGCCGTGGTACCCTTTCCCTGGGTGCCAGAGGCTCGAAAGAAATGAGGCGAGAGAGAAGAAAAAGAAGAGCCTCCGTGCTATCCGTCAAGTGCATGTGCTGAGGTTTGAAATCAAGAAAACACTTAAAATCGGTTTTGCTGAGCCATTGTTAAGCCAATGAAAATTACCGTTACATCCAGCACTCGGCATGGAACCTTGCACCCGGTAATGAGTAGAATAACCAATCAGGGATGAGGTTCAAATTCTATAAACACTAGAGGCTCCTCTCGACGTTCTTCTCTCGCGCCTATTCGTCGTTTCTTTCTTCGAGGCCCTGGCACTCAGGTATGGTATCCTAGTATTCAAATACGTTTCAAACGTACTAACAAATTACCTTTTTGACATCATTTAAACAAATGTTGGCAATCTCTTTATGTAGGACGACACGATTTTTTACCAAAAATACAATGGAATACAACACAATATAATTCAATACAACAATAGAACGCAACACAATACAATAGAATACAATTTGGTAGCAATTCGTGTCGTCCTACATGAAGGAATGGCCCAAATGTTACCAAGTTCGATCGTCTCCACTTATAATAACATTCAAATCATACTTCATCCTTCTAGATACTTAGATCAACTGATTACATTTGCATTATGTAGCGATGTTTCGCGTCATGTCATCTAACCAGTCAGTCATTGGTTCCTGACACAAAGCGGCCTTTTGAAATCATGGTTGTATTTTAGCATAACAATCGTAATGTTTATAAACACGAAACATCGCTATATCGCGATGAAACCTTCCAGAACCCTTTTCAAATTATTTTTCTCATTCAAATTTATCAACTCCTTCAGGCCAATGGTCCAAATTAAATGAACAAAAGGATCTGGTAGTTGTAGTATGCAACGTTTCTCTGCACTGATGTTCGTCCGAGTGGTCCAGACTAGATACAATCTAGTTTTTTTCAAGAACAACTTATTCTTTATCTTCTACTTTATTAATTAATTAATTACTACAGACTTCACAGATTCGAGATGTGCCTCAAGAGTTACCATTGAGATCAGTTTATATATTCGTCCTGTGCCGTGAATCGTTTACTTCAGAATAAAATGTTGGTACTTTATGAAGGTGTGTGGGTAATGTTTTCGCGATTTGGGCGAAACTGTCATAAAAGGCCACAGATTACAAAATAATCACCCACACAACTTCATTAAGTATCAATCTTTTATTTCTTAAGATAATTTCTGTAGCTATTGGGAAAGACAACTCACACAGAACGACTATATATATGAACTTGCCTCAGATCGCTTGTAGAACTAAGCGGTACACACCACAGGTAACCCGAACGATAAGCTTGTGTAATTACAATTTATCATCTAAATGAAATAAATTATTGTTGTTGTACGTCTAGCTCTACGAGGCGCCGTGGTACTACGATAAAATTACACCCGTAGAAGCCGAGGAGCTTCTAGGCGACCAAGTACAGCCGGGGACATTCGTCGGCCATAGGGGAAAGGGCAGCGACGAATATATCTTGACGATAAAGACCCCAGAGGGGGGACCAATATATAGACATTTACTTATGAAACACACTGGTAAAGACAAGTTCATGGTGCAGTTCGGCACCATGCCTGCTCCTAAAGAGTTCGACACGGTCAGTGACGTCATAGACTATTTCCAGGTGACGCCAATTGAGTTTGAAGAGAATTCCCCGGATGTTATTCTGACTCATGGCTGGAGTAAAACCCCTGTGTAATACGTGAACTATTTCTTGGTGACGCCAATTGAGTTTGAAGAGAATTCCCCGGAAGTTATTCTGACTCATAGCTGGAGTAAAACCCCTGTAATACGTGTTAATACCACGTGTTCCTCCAAGAACTGACCCAGCATACCTTGTGACAAGATTAATTCCATTCATTTTGAAATGACTGGAGTTTTCTGCAATTTTCTTGGTTGAAAACAAGTGTTTACAGAACAAAAACATTTTTAGCTGGACCAATCAAAAAGCAGAAGCCTTACAAACAAGCCAATGAAATCAAAGCATTCGAGAAGCCATTTCATAGTGAACTGAAAAATATGAACCGAAGGGCTTGCGTAATCGCTTGCTCGAGCGGGCTCATAGATATTTCAATTCCCTTCTTCTTTAAAGCTCTGCCCGCTTGACTTTTTAATTTGTTATTGTAAAAACAAATTTACGCTTAGTAATGAATATAATTAAGTGGTACTTCGTGTCTTGGTCTGAATTCGACTGAACCTCTTGATTAGAAATACTGGTGTAACCATTCGTATGATTTCAGACAAAATTGCACTCCAAATAGATCTATTACGAGTATTTAAAACAAAATACCTTGTTATAAGGTAGAGCAAGCCTATTAGAAAGGCTGATTTTGAGACGAGAATCTGATAAAGGTTGCAAGGATATACCATAATAACGTATGCTATTTGAAACCATTTAATGCTAGATTGACCCTTTGTGAGGTAACTGTCAGGAGAGATTGGTTCATTAATATATTGTTGAGAACTTGGCATTTTTAAGTCCATGTTCAAGAATTTATACTCAAAACCGCTTTTGTCAAAATCCTATCATAAGCAGGTAATTATAACGGCCAATTTAGAGATTCCCACAGATCGATGTTGAATATATTGTACTGCTGAATGCCCATGATGTAAATACAATAACATTTCGTCCGCGGATGTTATATTATCTGTTCCGAGAAGAGAACAGTTACCAAGAACAAAGCTCGAGGGAACTGTGAGAATGTCCAAGGACAAATATCAGGGCACATTTTGACGCCACAATGGAGGTTATTGTGTTATTATCCTTCAAATATTTTCTGAAGGGCGCTTATATGCTCACACGGGGTGTAGTCGCTGAATAGAGAAAATATTGGGTCACGTGTCGCATTCAACCAATCACGCGCAAGAGAAAATATTTGTTGGGTTTTAACAGATTATGGCCCAACCATGATGCTTAGCGGCCTTTTGTTTTGTTTATTTCTGCTTCGTGAAACTATCAAACTAAACAGGAAAACTACAAAAGAAACTTTCCCAAAACAGATTCCAATTGAAACTGTCATACAAAACAACAGAATTGCAATAATTTCCAAGACAACAAGCTAAGTACAAAACTGACTTTTCAACTGTGAGAAAATGGCGGCCATCACGCAAAGCATTATGGTTGGCCTATATTATCATATTACAAATTGTTGTTCACAAATAACCCAAAATGTTTATTATAAGTGGCAGCAGGAGTCCATAACTAGGAGCGTCCATCCCACATACTAGGTTTTCACAAGTTAGGTTATTTTTAGAACGGTTTCCCGCTATTGTTGAGTTGCACTTATTCCTAAGGGGATCAAAAAAGCGTAGCAGCCATGTTGTTTGGTATAACAAAAGTAGCTGAGGCAACTTTTGTTCCGCCACGGTGCAACCATTAATTGGCGGGGAAATAATCTAAGAATAGCTCAACTTGTAGAAACGCTGTGACAACTATATAGGACATATGGACGCTCCTTATATGGGACATATGGACGCTCCTGGTTATGGGCTTTTGCTGGCAGTTATTTAGTTGAATATCAGGAACATAATATTTTTGTCAAAATGAGTACAAGTGTTGCGTAATGGTAATTTATTGATACCATTTTTTATCACGCTTGTAAAAAGGAGTAGTAGTAGTTATAGCTATATTGTTGATATTAAAAGAATAATGGCTAGTAATAGTGTTGTTTTTTCGTAAAAATATGTCGCATTACCAGGTCTGGGTATATACTTCATGGTAATGTTTCGTTCCATATAGTCTTCTTGCATAATCATTTCCTCTACTGTTTTACAGTATGCAGGGAGACTATATGGAACGAAACACTACCATGAAGTATATACCCAGGTCTGGATCCCATGGCCACATACCTACCTACCAGACCAATGGAAAACAGCCAAAGTAATAACAGAGTTTAAAGCCGACGATCGGTCAGATCGATGTAATTATTAGCCTGCTATGCAAACGTATTTTTTCACTCTCATAAATTCGAAGAAACGTCTGCTTACTCGAGCGCTTAATTAGTTTCCAATTTGCAAGGATGATGTCGCACGTTTGTTTTATTTTTCTGCCCAATCAAAGCCATTGTTATAATTTTAGTGAATTGGCGCGCCAGTGAACACTCTCCTATGATTGGTCAATGGCAAATGTCTTGTTGAATTTCTTTTAAATGTAACATTACGTCACTTTCCAGGATATGGAAGGTAAAATCTGATTGGTCCATAACACAATGAAGTGTACATATTGGAAACTAATTAAGCGCTCGGGTAAGCAGACGTTATTTTTTCTTCGAATTTACGAGTGAAAAAATGTCTGGATAAGCAGGCTAAGTAATTATAGACCAATTTCAATTCTGTCGGTTGTCTCAAAAGTGTTCGAAAAATTGATATTCGCACAATGAATATTTATCGGAAAATAATCTTCTGTCTGAGCACCAGTCAGATTTTCGCCCAGGCCATTCAACTTTGACTACCTTGTTAAAGGCAACAATGGCTTGGTACAAAAATATGGACGAGGGCGATTTTAACATTGCTGTGTTTTTAGATTAAAAAAAAGCTGTTGACACGGTAGACCAGAACATTCTTTTACAAAAGTTGAATCGTCTGGGCCCGGTTGTTCGAAGCAAGGTTAAGCGCTAACCCAGGGTTAAATCGCTAATCCTGGGTTAAACTGTACAGATTGCAATTACAGATTTAGCGCTAACCTAGGGTTAAAGTTAACCTTGCTTCGAACAACCCGGCCCTGGGCATTAGAAGTATGGAAAATATTTGCTTTAAGTCATATTTGACAAAGCGTAGTCAACACTGTTTCGTGAATGGAGTGCTATCAGATAGTAGAGGTGAAGTGTGAAGTACCACATTCCGTGAATTACCTCCCGAGCTGCCTGTTGGACTCCATTCCTACATCCTTAACCTATAGTAACAGAGATTTTACCATAATCGAGGATAAATAGCCCACTTCTGCGATATGCTTTACTTGTCACGCACACAGGTTTCAATACGAGGTCCCGTGCTAAATTAAATTTATTCTTTTCACAGAGAAAATAATTAATTTAATTTAGCACGGAGCCTCGTATTGAAACCTTTGTGTGTAACAAGTGAAGCAGATCGCGGAAGTGGGCTATTTAAATGCTGATTTAGATCGTTTACACGATTGGCTCAAATCAAATCGACTCAGCCTTAATGTCGTGAAAAGCGAATATGTAGTTGGTGGCATTACGGAATCGACTGAGTAATTTAATTACAGATCCAACTGTTATTATAAGTAATAGCATGGTATTTCGGTTGATTAGTGATTAAATGTACCCGAAATCCGAGGGAGGTCCCGTTAGATCGAAGTTTATTTATGTTAAATTTTTACTTCGATAAACAAACCACAAGTTTGCAAGATATCAAACTTATATTTACCCAACGTGATTATAACGTGTTGAAAATTCACACTGCGGAAGTCGTTCTATAATCTGTCTTCCGTATGGATACTCGTCCAACTAAACCCTAAACTGAGACGGTTATAGTAGAGAATTGCTTGGAACTGAGGTTTGAACCGAAAAGACCGAGTCTCTGATCCCGAAAAAAGTAGGTAACACAGCATGTTTATATTTCTCCACAGTGAATTTGTAAACAAACTTGTAAAATTTGTACAAAAATCACCCCTGAAAAATGGATTTCGCTTGGACAAGGCCCCTAAAAATACTAAATCGCCGATTTCATACCCTAAAAAAATGCGAAGATCATCCCTATATATACCACCTGAATATAGAAAGAACTCCCCCCGGGTTGGCACATCTCTGTGAAGTAAAAGAGAGATGACTGATTGAGTTTTTGTCAAGTTGTTGACGTGTGCCAATAATCATGAACTCAGTTCATTGAATACTATACGATAAAAAATATGTTCCTAGCCTGCACAGCTCGAGGAAATGGGATTTTTTATTTTTTTTATTTTTTTATTTAAACAATATTTGGGCTTTACGTTTGCCCCAAGAGCTCTAAGCTCATCGTGGGGGCTCACGTGAATTAATTTATACAATGTTGACCACGAAGAAGCACAGAACAAACACAACGAGAAAGGAAATAGAAATAAATAGAAACTAAGATAACAAATTACATCTCTTAATTAAAACGTCCAGATTGGCATATGAAATTCCTTACAGCAATAAAGATAACAGCATTAGCTTTGAAATCCAAAATTGTTAAACCGTTCAGTAAAACATCTACTCTTTTAGATAAATTAAGTGATGACCAGGCGTTGCATTTTCTCAGTCATGAAGTAGTATTCCTTACAACTAAGACAAATGAATGTTCCCGAAACGTTTGATTTAATTTGAATTGTGATTACGCCTTCGCATTACGTCCCAAAACAACTTCGGACAGCTTGTATCCCGTAAGCTATAGGTGCACGATCCTGATTTTATTGTGGTTAGAGGCCAAGTTTCATGAAGTCCGCGCCGACTATTCTCGGGCGTTAAGAAAACCCAAATGGTACACAAAATCGGGACCAAAAAATGCGACGCTGTTTGAAACGCGTACGGTTCAACTGCATGCGGTTATATGGGGGAACCAGGATTTGTTAACTAACAAATGCCTTTCTCGCTCGTATTAAGGCAAAATAAGCTGCTACATAAAGCAGTTACGAACATAACTTTAAATTTCAGCCCATTTTCTCGGGAGAAAATAACTTACTGAGATTGTATTACGGAACATGTATTTTGTCAGAAGACCTAAAGCTTATGAAGGAATTTATGTATTTCAATATAGCTTTACAAAAGTGCAAACTGGTGAAATAATGAATGTAATTAAATCAGGCTGAAACTGAAAGCATCTACTGTAGACTGGTTCCTAGCTCTCGGTCGTTTTTCTTCTTCAACCTGAATTTTTCAAACGGCACTTTTTTCATACCAAATCAGTAAGATCTATTGCCGTCTATTAAAGTGTGATAAAGCTAGTAATTTTAACAGTCTGCTTTCAAAAACTTGTCACGTTGGGCTAGGATAGGTGTAAAATGTGTCATTTGAGCATATCTTCACCGTCTTTAAGTCATTCGTCGTGAAGATTGCCATCTGGGCTGGGACAATTAAGGCAACTATTCTTATATTCATTTTGTGAAAAAAAAAAATGATGACGTCACAATCGATGACGTCAATACATCACAGTATTAAAACGTTTAACATATTTATAATTTATATAGCTGGTTTGAAGGAGCTTCTCAAGAGATGATGAAAGCCGCAAACCGTTTCTTGATACGAGCAAAATTCATCGAGATATCACATGTTGAGTGAATTATACATGCCCCCCCTGAACCAGACTTATAGTACAAACAGACAGGGAAATACCCGTTGGTTCACTTTGTTCTATGTTTGATTGGATTAAGTCAACTCTTGTTTGGTATTTAAGGCTAGCCGGTAGGGCAAAATGCTGTCGTTTTCGATTTTTGGATTTCAACCTCATAACGAAAATATTTGCAATTGTTAAATTATGACGTCACACATTGGATGACGTCACAGACAAGTTTTGTGCATTAACTTAGGATTGAAAAAGGTTTGAGTGAAAAAAATTCATTCTCCTTATTCTCCGATAGCTTGGTGATATTTCTGACAAGGTATCGGTACAATTTGGTACCACACATGTGACAATTATTGATTAGATTAAATTTACTGAAATCCGGGGAAACTTACACTTCGACAGCAGGTTTTTGACAGAATTTATATAATATATTCAAAAAATCATATCTCAGCTAATTTACGTCGTAGCGACAAACGGTTTTCAGTGTTGAAGACGTCTCGAGTATATCTATCAATACCCCTATGTAAAGGAAGTCGATATTTAAGAAATACGACATTTAAGAAAACATCAATATTATGACATCATCGATTGTGACGTCATCAATTTAAATTTTATTACAAAATGAATATCAAAATATTTGTCTTAATTGTCCCAGCCCAGATGCCAATTTTCACGACGAATGACTTAAAGACGGTGAAGATATGCTCAAATGACACATTTTACACCCATCCTAGCCCAACGTGCATGTTGCTCTACTAGAACCATGAATATAATAATTATATATATACTTCGATATACTGAGTATATGGGAAAAAATTAGTCCATTGCCGAAACTGAAATCTAATTGCCTTTTTAGTAAGTCATTTTCGGTCAATAAATGAGATTTAATTCGAGGACCTGTTTGAATGAATACCACTTTTGCGGACACCCGATGCGGAAAAAAGTCACTTTATACGTTCATAGTTTAGCAGGATCGAAGCTCGGTTAAATTTTTTTTTATACATGCAGGCTTCCTCTCTACTCCTAACTAATAACTGCATGAAAACTTGAAAGGATATGAATTTGCTGTACTAACCTCCTTCCGGTGATAGTTTGGAAGCCTGTTTCAGCGCATGCGCACACGTAAGCATGCTACACAAAGAAACTAACATGATATAACGTGCATAAGGGATTATAAACATGTTAGGTCGGTGACGAGTTTATTTTCCCCGGCCTTTTACCAACGATTGATATGCTGTGAATCGATACCTGTAAACAGTTCTTCCAACTCTATTGAACAATTCGGATCAAGCCAAATACTAGGTAATATCAGTATTTGATAACAGGGGGTTCACTTCACTGAGCAAAGACCCACAAAAAATTAATAAATACAAACAATATGCAAATATGCTCACACTTTTAAAAAATAATAATAAGAAAGACTACTACCGTAAACAATTTTCTAAATTTAAGGACAACCTCAAATATACCTGGAAGCTAATTGGTACCCTTATTAAACGTAAAACCAAGGGCCAGTCCTACCCCACAAGAATTGTGCAAAATAACAAGACATTCACTAATCAAACTGATATTGCTGAGCTATTTAATAATTACTTTGTAAATGTAGGTCCAACTCTAGCAAAGAAAATTAAAACTGATGGTACATGTAATCCTACACAGTTCACAAATCCTTCTCTGCAAAATAGCTTTTATTTAGCCCCAATAAGTGAACTACAAGTCTTTACACTATTTGCCAACCTAAATGAAAATAAGGCATACATTAATATACCAAACAAGCTTATTAAACTTGCTAGTGGACCCTTGTCAATACCATTCACAAAGATTTATAATGAATCAATTATAACAGGGACAGTCCCTGAAGCCTTTAAAATATCAAGAGTAACCCCTATATTTAAGAATGGCAGCGTAACTGAGCTAGGGAACTATAGACCTATAGCAATAATTTCTCCCTTTAGTAAAGTATTGGAACGGCTTATCTACGATCAACTTATATTCTTCCTTGAAAAAGAAAATATACTTTTTAACTACCAATTTGGCTTTAGAAAAGGATATTCAACAGAGTATGCTATTTTAGAAACCATAGAAAACCTAAAAACTGCTATAGATGAAAATAAGATAACTTGTGGAATATTTCTGGACTTTTCTAAAGCTTTTGATACAATTAATCATGATATTCTTTTGGCAAAAATGAACAAATATGGAATACGAGGGCTACCCCTCACATGGTTCTCTAGCTATATAAGTGATCGTAAACAATATGTCAAAATTGGTGAGGCAGAATCTACCCTGAAAACCATAATATGTGGTATCCCTCAAGGATCCTCTCTTGGACCTTTGCTTTTCCTTCTCTACATTAATGATCTCCCAAACTCTTCCAAGAAATTAGCATTTAGAATGTTTGCTGATGATACAAATATGTTCTATTCTTCAAATAACATTGACGACCTTGAAACAGTAGTTAATAGTGAACTTAAGAATGTATTGAATTATTGTTCCGCAAATAAACTATCAATTAACTTTAAGAAGACCAATTATATGCTAATAACTACACCTAGAAAAAATCCTATAATAAGAATAACAGCTTGTAATATAGAGCAAAAAACTCAAATTAAATATCTAGGTGTTTTTATTGATCAGCATCTACAGTGGGATGCACAGCTTAAACATGTCAGTGATAAATTGGCAAAAAATACAGGAATTCTTTATAAGTTACGACATTTTGTTTCAATAAACACATTAAAACAGCTCTACTACACTCTTGTGTATCCCTATTTAAATTATGGTCTAATGAGTTGGGGAACTGCCTGCCAATCTAGACTGGAAAAAATTAAAGTAAAACAAAATAAATGCCTCCGTTGTATCTTCTTTGCACATAACAGAGAGAGTGCTGCTCCTTACTTCAAACTTCTAGAAATTCTTAAACTTGATAATGTTTTTAATCTTAAAATATCTTCCCTCGTACATAAAATTAAGTATGTGTCAATGGAAATCCCTACTACTTTTTCTAACTTGGTTCTGTATGCCTCTGAAATTCACAATTATAACACTAGGTACTCCTGTAACCAAAACCTCTACAGACCAGCCTCGAGAACAAATTATGGACTTACAAGATTTAAAGTAATATCATCAAAAATATGGGAAACAGTACCAATCGAGATAAAATGTTTGCCTCATAACAATTTTAAAAAACAATATAAGCTCTTCCTCCTTGAAAGCCAGATATAAAATGTTAGCTGTATATATCAATTATATATCAATATCAATTATTATTTATAAATACTTACTGTAAATGTCTACATTATTCTGTATTGTAAAATTACCATATATCCAAACCTAGTTTGTACATGTAAGCAGCCTTTATTTTATTTTATTTTCTTCCTCTTTTCTCATTATAACCAATAGTCATACTTTTTAAAACCCTCTAAAGATACAATCAAGCCTATTCGTTTGTTTATTCCTCCCCTCATTAACTTTCAAAATGGTAGTGGTTAACTCGAAAGCTTTCGCTCCTTTGACCACTACACACTATTATCTAAAGATTGTAATTACTATCTCCTATTTATTTTATTTTTCTCATGACTTGTTATATTCAACCAATAATTGTAACATGAACAAGTGTGAATAAATTGAACTTGAACTTGAAAAAAAAAAAAACTTCAAGTTACTGGTTCAATTAAATTTCAAGCTATTAATAGCCAGAAACATTTCCAGTAGGTTGTATCAGTTTCAGAACTTGGCTGTTTATCTTTACGTCTATATAGCTATTCTAACACATATCACAAAGCAACAAATCAAAGTCGATAAAACAAAACAACTGAAAAACCTAATGTTATTCTAAGCACTTTCTTCACGCTGTCTCCAGGTAGAAAAGATGAAGACCTTGGTAATCATCTTGATCTGTTCTTCATTCTTGCTGAAAACCAGCGCACTCGATCTACCTTACGAGGTGGAAGAAACCTTGTTAGATACGATGAACGAGAAAGAACTCGCCAAGATTAACACGAAGGACAAGAACTTCATCCGACCAATCTATCGCAAAGACTTGGACCCTAACTACATCGCCTACTACGAGATTAACCTGGGCAAACGCTTCGCAGTTCTCTCGGCTGGACCAAAGACAGGGGACCGCAGAGAAGTCGAGTTTGGAAAAAATCCCCGACCCACACAAGTACTCATCAACCAAGAAAGGGAAGTAGGACAGGAGTGCAACACGTTCTACCGACTGACTTCCACTGGATTGTACATTCATGTGCGAAAACGAAAAGGACGTTGCAGTGGCGGCCACATTCGACTGGATTGCAGATGCATCGGTAAGTCAAATGAACTGATAGTCTTAAAACCATTGATACTTTCGGCAAATAAAGTGCTTATATACAACAGAATAGCCTGGTGACTATTTCATATTTTTGTCGGCTCTCCACGGCTCGCAGAAAGCGGATGTACCGGCTGTATGCGCAATTCTGAAAACGTTGACCAGTCCATGTATAACTTGAATCGGCAACGTCTTCTTAGTACTTACCATAAAATCTTTCGTTTGTAGGTTTCAGACTGGCGAAAACTTCAGAAAATGGTCCAAGACAGCGTGAATGACTTCAAAAAGGATTGGAACGAAGTCGCGAAATCCTCCAAAGAAGACTGGAAAACTGCCCAAAGAAAACCCACTGGCAAGAAAGCAGGGACTAAGGCATATGACGCTGAGATTGTTTCTCCTGGTTCAACGGCGAGAGTTGCGCTGGAAAAAGGCCATAAGCAAATCTCCATCCACGCTATTCCAGAGAAACGACAGAACGAGTTATGTAAAATCCTCGTCGATGTTTGCCAGAATAAAGACCAGACGGTCAATCCAAAACTCATCCACAAAAACAAGAACGAAATCAACTATCTCCAGTTCCAGATACAGGACAACAAGCAGTATGTCCACAAGGTTCTTCACAACAAAGAGATCTCATTCTATATCAAGATTGAGACTGGAGGCGGAGAACAGATCTTTCAGTACTTCTCTGTCGACCTCAGCTCCCATCGCAATCGCCGCTGGAGTTCGTGGAGTTCCTGGTCAATACAGAAAGAATACTTATTTCCAGACTACATCCAACACCTTTGTTGTGGGTGCTACAGCGGATGTGGCCCCGTCGCCTGGGCACAGGTACTTGGCTACTATGACCGCATGGCACACTATAGTCCCTCGTCGGGCTACAGCAGGAATTTCTGGACCTGTAGAGATGGAAGGTATACTATTATGATGAATTGTATTGCTCCGAAAGAAGGCATAGCTGCTGAATGATGTTAAAAAGTACGTAGAAGGCATCCGTAAAACGCTTGGAACTTATTGCACGACTGGTGGCGGATCGACCACGTTGGCACAAATGAGCAGGATTGCTAACTGGTATCGTGCAAGAGGAATTGGAGGAATCATCTGCACCCATTATCAAAAGGGAAAGCCGATGAGGGACTGGATTCTAGACCGTGCTATAGGTCACATAAAGGCTGGTTACCCAGCAGTCGTTGCGTTCTGGGTGGGACAGGCCGGGCATGCTGCTGTCGCAACTCGCTACAAAGTGAGGCAAAAGAGGATCCGAAGATGTGGCAGGATTTGCCATACTAAGACAGTTTACGAGAAATTGTTCTTCATACACACGGGCTGGGGATACGGCAATGGATGGAAACCACTTCGTATCTTCGCTGCGTACTGCGCCCGCAAAAACTGATAAACGGACTGGAGAGACCGCCGAGATTTTGGGATTGATTCGATAAGAAAACATTAGGATTGGAGTAGATTTCTGAATTGATTTGAAGGGAAGCCAAAATAATGCCTGCAAGGTTAATGTTGCCGTTGTAACCATGGGATAATAACTTGCCGCTGTTGTAATGAAGGAAATGGTCGGGGCGCTATAAGATTTTAAAATGACTTTTTTGTTTGGTTTATTAAATCGAGGGGTTTGGCAAAAGAAATAAAATGATGCTTTATATGTCAGTTATGTTTTACTTTTTTGCTCTATATTTCTGTAGCTTTGGCGGTAAATGAAGCGCTTCTACTCCGACATATCATAGTTTTTGTCAGTTTTTTCATCTCGCCCTTTATGATCTGAGTTTCAGTTTCTTTTTTAGTTAGCATATATACTAAATCAATGAACTTTTTTCAACAAGAAAATTACCATTAGAATGCTTTCTTTGGGGCGGACTTCACCGTTTATAACCTGAAATGCTATTGGTTACCCAAACAATAGCCTACCCCTATAACAAATGAACCACAACCCTAAAACAATATGATTCAAATGATATAACTCAAAAGGACCTTTGCTTCGGAAACTTCGAATGACGTCATACGATCTTTCTCCGACCAAAGGGAGATTCAAGATGGCGGATTGTTTACTTTCCCATCTCGGTGGATCTTCGTTAGGACCGTGGAGGGGAATGAAAAGAGAAATAAAGCAATTTATGCAAAGAAAACAAGACGTGTTTCTTTTAAGATGTAGCTGCTATTTATTTTATTTTATGTCGAAGAAGTTCAAAACCGACGAAGGGTCCTTTCAGTTTATATCGCGATAACTTTGACAAGTTTTACGGCACTTTTAGAACTGTAAGCACTTCAAGCTCGTGTGGTTTGTCTCACCTTTTCCTTGAACAGAATGGCCTGAGTCGAGTTTGTCGTAACAGGCGCGTGCGTGAAGTTTTCGGAATAAAGCGGGAATATTTTTCAACAATCTTGTAATAGTATTTTTTGATGGCTATTTTGAGGTTCCTCGTTGGTATATACTAAAACAATTATTCTCTTCAATCTCGGTGAATAGTGGCTTTTAGGATATTTAACTCGCTGCTTCGCAGCTCGATAAATATTCTGCCACTATTCTCCTCGATTTCAGAGAATATTATATATATATACACCCGATCAAAAAAATGGCACTCCAGAATATATATATCCCATATGAGTCTTTGTTGTTACCTGGGAAAGCAATTGCTAGCTTTCACTTGACGTAATAGCTGTCATGTTGGTGCCCTTAAAGTGCATATGAAGCGAAAATTAAGTTGATCTAATGTTAAAATGCTTTCGAAATGAGGAATAATAACATTTTCCGTTTGTCAACATCTCATCACCTTTCAGAGATATTCGGGTTTTTGTAATATGTTGTTTGCACAGCCTGGAGACAAATCACAAAATGAAGAATATCTCTGCAAATATTGAATAAAAAATACTGAAACTTTGCACATGTATGACACTATGGAAAGTACACATCATTGTGCAAATTATGGTGTTGCCATGGAAACTCTCATGACCACACGCACCTTGAACATAAAATTCCAATTTCGTTCCTTGTTACACAAAATAAGTTGCTTAAACTACTCACATACAATGCCTACATTGTTGCAAATCATATTTTGGGCCCACAAAAAAAAATTGTGTTTGACAAAGGAGAAATTAGGGAAGTTTGTGTTATTTGTAGTGGAAGCCTGGGGCCAGAGTGTTTCCATGGCAACATCAGTTGCACAATGATGTGTATTTTCCATAGTACCACATATGTGCAAAGTTTCAATAGTTTTTATCCAATATTTGTAGAGCTATTCTTCATTTGTGATTTGTCTCCAAGGCTGTGCAAACAATATGACGTCATAGGTCATCTCATTTGCATATTACAAAAACCTGAATATCTCTGAAACGAGATGAGATATTGACAAACGGAAAATGTCATTATTCCTCATTTCGAAAGCATTTTAAAATTAGCTCAACTTAATTTTCGCTTCAGATCCTAGAACCAGATCTTGTAATCCTGAGAACTTTCGACATCTACAGTCATCTGTAAACGCATTTAGACATTCGTTCTACGTCCGCACTATACCGCTCTGGAACTCTCTCCCCGCTGCTGCTGTAACTGCCAACACTCTGTCCGTGTTTCAAGCCCAAGCTCGTGCCTCCCTCTGAGTCACTTAACTTTATTATTTGTAATATTTGATTATTTATTTCTAATTTAATTTTCTGTCACTTGACAATTAACTTAGTGAATTAACTTAGTCGTTTTTAGAACTGGCTACCGGCACAGACCACTGTACCAGCCTCCTGCCGGGATTAGCTTTAGCTATATATGGTAGTACATATATTTAGATTACACCAACATGGCCCCCCGGTGACGTCATGTGCAACCATCTATTGGACATTTTCATTATGGCGTCATTTTACTACAACTACCAGAACTTTTCAAATTCCTTTTCTCATTCAAATTTACAACTCCTTTGAGAATTCCAAGAAAATGGTACAAAAGGAACAAAAGAATCCGCGCAAACAATTATGGTAGTTTTAGTATGTGACGTCATCATGCAAACGTCCTGTTGTACTTCTTACATTAAAACCATTTTTATTAGCTTCAATTGCATAATTCTACCTAAACAAAACGCGGCTGCCAATCTCGGCAAGTGCAGGAATTACCGTGCGGATGAAGATTTAAAAATTTGCTCATCTTATCGGTCCAAAAAATATTAGCAGACTTCGAAAAATATTTTTTGATAATCAAAATAAATTTCTACAGTAGTTTATTGAGTAGTGCACGCGTAGTGTTGTGTACGTTTATTGAGTATTGTTGTGTAGGTTTTTTTTATGAGTTAAAGATTTTGTATCGAAATGTCTACAATATTTTGTAGGCCATGCGAAATGTTTTCCTTCGCTTCAGTAACGCTACCGTTACGTGACGACACTTTGAACGGCTACGAAGAAGACATGAGTGGAATTAGAAATTTGAAAATCTTCATCAAATTAGAACCAGATTTTAAAGGCCGGATTTTGTTTTGTATACAATTTTTATCAGTAGTGGTGTCTCGTCTTTAAGAAGTAAAATGCTGCTGCGCCACGGTGGTGGCACAGGAAAATTATCAACTAGAAGGTAATTATAAGGGATTTCGGCAAAAAAAAAAGACTTAGATCTAAATAAAATAAATAAAATAAAATCTTACTTTGCTAAGAATTTTCCTTTTTAAAGTAACGAAATCGGTTGAGTAGAACGTGATCGAGATATGAATTTTTGAGTATTTTTTCTCGAAAGAAATGTTCTTGGGCGTTGTCTTATATCCGAGTTTCCGGTGACACTACTGTTGCAAAAGCAACATGATTTGTTTCTCATCTGAACATAGAGTTGGATTCTATTTAAAAAAGTACTGAAATGTATACGTAGATGTAGAAGTGAACGGTACAATGTATATGCTGATATCGACCAGTCATTTACAGTCGTTGACCGGTAACAGCTCCGGGGTAAACGTCGCTCACCGGTCTGAGCAAAATTAACTTTCCGTGCTAGAATTAAAGCAAAACTACATATTTTTGTGGTAAGTAGCTAAAATAGGATCTAACATTGCTACTTCGGTAGTTTCCAGTGAACAAAATGGTTATAGGTGGCAGAAATTTTTCTATAAAAACTTTAACTCATAAAATAACTGTCTCAGCTGCTTGTTTTATCGAGGAAACTGTTATAGACGGTTTCCTTAGTTATCAAAGTAGTTTTTTTGCCGATAATACGCGCGGATTTTTCATTATTTCGGACGGGGATTCACAGCCGCTATTTGTTTACGTTGAACCATGTTACTGAAGCAAATAAAAAGGTTTTGTTTTGAAAGATTAAAGTAAGCAACATATTTTAGTTTCACAGATATAACTATTTAACAATTATTCACCGAAGTGGAGGTGAATGGTGGTGGATATTTACCGAGCCACTTCGGCGAAAATTAAAACTCTCTCAGTTGGAAATTCTGAAGTCTCGCCCTCGGACCTTGTTCGTAATCTTGGCTCATGGTTTGACAGCAATTTATCTATGTCTCTTCATGTCTATAAGATTTGCAAAGCAGCTTATTATTACTTAATATACAATATCTCCCGGATTCGAAAATATATCATGCAGTCGTGATTCTATAGAAACTCTCATCCATTCTTTTGTCACAAATCGCTTAGATTGTTGTAACGCATTACTTTATGGACTACCGAACTCACAATTGGGTAAACTGCAACGAGTGTAAAATGCCGCTGCTAGATTCATCTATCGTGCGGGCCGAAACGTTCTAGTATTATTTTAATAAGTCCTGAGTTGCTCTTGTTCACATTTTTATTCAATTGTATAAGTACTACCGTGGACGAGAACTGGGAATCAATATTTATTGAGCCGTTTGGCTGTACTAGTCGTTGGCTGAAGACATTTGGACATTATATACATACTTCATATATAGGCATTGTTCTTATAATATAAGAACAATGCGTTTTTAGACATTTTTTATTTTGAGTCATATATATACAATAAAGTACATAGACTAAAGTCCAAATAACTATAATAAATTATAAATAGTGATTACGTATCATTATTTCACAGAACTTCATATCTGTATTCAAGATATAATTATAACAAATAGGTGTAAAGGGGTAACTAGTGGATAATATGGAATAATTATTGACATACTAAAAAGTTCAAGAACGCTCGCATCGACGCCTTTTTTCAAGGCATTCGTAAATAAACTTGGACTGAACTTAATGCTTGGAAAGATTTGGGTGGGTCGATAATGAGACGAAATTTCACGTATGAGTTGAGCTAATTGATGAGAAAAGTTCGATTCTTAGATCGCCATAGTTTCTACATCTGACTAGAAAGTGAATTTCGTCTTCGATTTCGGTCCCACACTGTGAACAAATTCATTCTTCAGGCTTTTAGTAAGGTCTCGCATGCCTTCCTCTTTCAATTTCTAGACTGTGGTTGCTGATTCTCAATTTAGTCATGGCTGTTCTGTGTTTCAGCACAGTGACAGTTTTTAGACAATTTTCGTAATTGTAAATTGTTTTAAATAGTCGGAATGTTCTCAGTTTGTTACGTTGATGCGCAACCTCGTGACCAGGGTCTTCTCGGTCAGATCCAAGATGGCGGCTACTCCGAGAGAAGACCCTGGTAAAGGTCGAACTATGCATATGATGTATTCTGATTGGCTCTTTGGTTACGACACAAAGGTTGTTCTAACAATGCTTTTTATTGGCCAAACGGGCTGAGACCTCGGAGAGAATTCATATATAGTTTAATTTTCTCACATTTGATCAATAAAACCTTAAAACACGTTTTGTAGGTAGAGCAATAGATGAAGTGTATTACTGGGTAGTTTTCTGGAAAGTTTCATCAGTGCGACAGCCAGGAGAAGCCATTTACCCTGAGCATGTGCTATCGATCGCTTCGCTAACGGAAAATGAACGGCTTTTTGGGTTTCTCTTCTAGCTTAGATACATCCTGGTAGCATTGTGACACCCTTCCACTGTCTGTTTCTTTATCCAAGTAACCTCCATTTCGAGCCGTTTAGTAGACTTGTTTTCACTACATCTACACTACATCGAAATACCGTTAATCGCAAATTGCTCACTCCGGATTGGGATACCTATGGTTTGTAGGCACGTGTTAACATTTCCATATTTAGCTTGGCCGCCATCTTGGAAGCCCACATCACGTGATTAAAATCTCCAGGATTTCACATTGATTGACCAGGGTCCTCTTGAATTTTATTTCGCATAGAGTTCTAAAGTTGCCAATGCAAGATATGCCGAGAATTTAATTAAATATCCATCGCGAACAGCAAAACGAAAACCGGCCTCATTCAATTCTGAATAAAATAAAATATGTTTGATCAATACTTCATATGCGAAATAATTACCTCCCCCAAAACGCAAAAGAAAACAACTGTGTTCCAAGTGAAAATTTAGTTCTTTTGCAGACTTCATAACGGCAAAAATATTTTAGCTGCGTTTTGGCTTTAAGTGTTTTAAAACTTGGTTGTTTGTTTGGCAGAATTGCAAACGTGGTCGAACTACTATAAGATAACATAGAAGGTTCCAAGGTATGAAAGCAATTTAATGAATACTTCAGCCTCGTTTAGGAAACTTGCTGCATATTAAGTCTCCTGCATATGGTCTTAGATCTTCAGAAAGTCGTAGGCTTGCTATTCCTACAATCAGAACTAAGACTACATTGGGAGATAGGGCATTTGTTATTGCTGCGCCTAGATTGTGGAACTCTTTACCTAAGGAACTACGCATGATTGAAAATATTAATACTTTTAAGAGCTATCTGAAGACCTATCTTTTTAAATTAGCTTACTAGTATTTTACAACTTCCATTGTAATGATGTTTTTAAATTTTAAATTGGTCATTTTTATTATAGTGTCACGTTAGATTTTTATATTAGGTTTATAGTTTATTATAATATTTTATTACCATATAGTTCAATGATTCTGTGTACTTGTTAGTTTTTGCTTAAAATATGTAATGCGCATTTGATCATTTTAATGTAACTTGCCCAATATAAGTAATAAATTATTATTATTAATAAACCTAGCTCGCTATAGACTTTCTCAAAGTCCTTTGAGAAAATGTTTTTCCCCGCTTCGGTTAGTTGTTCTCTAGCTAGTGCGACGTTGAGAAAGTAAAGTTCAGAATACAGTGAGTTCATCATTGAAGTCATAGCAGCGTTTCGGTCGACCGGACCCAGTGGCAAACGCATGGAATAAATTAGTACAACTAAAACTGAAAATAATACTTGTTTTCTTCAACTGATGGGCCCATTTTTCATTCCTACCTGATATATTTTTTTGTTAGAAAACGCGTACGCGGCTGTTTATATTGACATAGACATTATTTGATTTGGACCTTGCATAACTAAATACATCGGCTTTTATCCAAATAAGTTATTATAATAATAAATGCTGGAGATATTCAAGACTCTCTAATATATATATTTTTTATAAGCCGTGATAGACGTTATTCATTTGTTCCTTTCTTTGATGCATTCGTATATGTATCTCGATACTAAATTTTGCACATTATAGGGCGGGTTAATCAATAAGAAGAATATCTCATCTTCCGTTAAGTATTGTACTTTTCTTTTTATAGTTTTTTCTAGAGCGTCGAAGACTCGATCACGCTTTGGGTTATAATAAGGGCATCGAATTAAAAAGTGCATTTTTGACAGATTCGGTCTTCCAATTTCTGAAAGGGCTTCAAGTGCCTACCTTTCTCGAGTTGAAGGCAGTGGTTACTGATACGGAGCTTAGTAAGTGATATTCTGTGCTTGATATTACTAATGTGATTGAGGTATTCTTCTTGTTTATATAGTCTATTTTAAATAATCGGTAAGTCCTAAGTTTATTACTCTGTGTTGTATCTCTGCGTTGATCATTATAAATTTCTTCAGTCCAAGACTGGAATTCAATATCTCTAAGCCTTTGTTTTGCTTGTCTACGTAGGTTTTTCCAATCAATAAGTGTTTGATTTGTGTTTGAGCTGTTTTCGAGCCAAATGTATCCGTAACCGAGTCGTTCGATGATATGGTTCAGCTTTTCGGTCCAACTTAACGAGTGATGGTAATGAAGGCGATCCAAAATAGCCTGATCTGATAGTTTGCTTTTGTCAGACTATAAATTTCATCCAAAAATTAATGCTTCTGAAGATTGCGTCAATTTTTAGAGGCCATCTACCGAGCTCTGCCCTGCATGCGTTATTCGTGGCAGTCTTGCTATACACCAAGTAGCATTTTACAAAATTTAGTGTGTACCAGTTCAGCTGGATCTTTTTCTGTATTCTTCTTTATATCTACTCCCCATATTTCACTCCCATAAAGTACAATTGGTTTAATAAGCGGTATCGAATCTGAATTTGATGGACAGGGAGACATCAGTTCTAAAATTCTGACCCATTTCTTTACGTAGTTTGAATGAAGCTTTAAGACCTACTTTCTTTAGTTCTTGTCTCGCCAAATCGAAAGTATCAAGAGTTGTAAACATTAAACCGAGATATTTATACGATTTTGCATTTTCTAGTTTTGTATTATTATAATAGAGACGATAATTATTCATTCGCTTTCCGTTGTTATTGAATATCATAACTTTAGTTTTATCTAAATTTACACTTATTCTGGATGATATACAGTAGTCATGTAAATAGTGTAACTGATTTTGTAATCCTTGTTCGGTTTTGGACATGATAACTAAATATATATTACGTTATTAAATGACACCAGAGTCCCCCACCCCCAACCGGGATGTTTTGTCTTCGATAAAAGTTTACAATGGTATTATATTTGCCAACGCGATTATAACGTGTTGAACGATTATGTTGTGGATCTGAGTTGTTCTGTAAGCTGTCTTCCGTATATACTTGTCCAACTAAACTTAGTGGAGGATTTCTTGGAACAGAAAACAGCATCCGACCCCGAGAAAAGTAGGTAATACTGAATGTTTATATTTGTCAACGGCGAATTTTGACCAATGAAATAATGTTATCTAGATCTAGAGGCAATACAACTGAAAGTCACAATGTGTTTGTTACATATCGCTTTAACGGAGCCCGGCTGAAATTTAAGTGCTAAAATGTCGGTTCTAGTTGTCTAAACACTGGTATTATCAACTAAGCCCTTCGTCAGAGGGCATCGTGGATATCGATGGGGAATGGTTTGTCAGTAAAGTTTTGAGTACATGACTAGTTGTCTAAAACCGGATTATTTGAGCCGGACTTTCGGAAATTAAGTGTAAGTTGGATACCACTGCAGACTTCCGTTAAATTTCCTTCTTTATATCGCCTGTGATAAACTAAAAACTTCAGTTCAAAATACCAAGTAAAATATCTCATTAAAAGCAGAGAAATAACTTTTAATTGCTCTTTTTTCCTTCCCATTGTACTTAATCAACCTTAAAACGTCTTTTTATCCAGTATATTAAATTTTAGAGTCCGATTACTTAGAGAAATACGAAGTCATGGGTTGCCTACTAAAATAAAACGGAGTTCTAAAAATTAAGCGAAATATGCTTCGTGGACAACTAGTTTTAAGAGGAACACCCAACGAACTCTTCTGCAAAATATATGTTCTTCTGCAGTCTGATATTTATCAGTTGGCAAATTCTACACTTTCATTTTTTCCAAAATAGAGATTTCTTCAGGTTGAAATTTGGCTGACACACCTAGTACCTAATATTGAAATTAAATTTTTAACATTTCAATTAAGTTTTTCCTGTTGGCCTGTCAGTATGTCAATTCCCTCTATATATTTTCTGATACCTGTAGCCTTACTCATTTTTTACCACTGCTGATTGGTACTGTAAATTACTTAATTTTCACTCTTTTTGCTACTGACAAATTCTGCCCTTAAATATTCCAGCTGGGAAATTTAGACATTTTTCATGAACTTTAGGCTGGCTGCATGCCACTTTAGAATAGTTGTTCGTCTGGCCAGCTGAAAGAAAAACCGTTCCTAAATATGTTTAAATACATCTAATTTGATATTTAAAAAAAAATCAACATATTCCTTTTTTTAAGCACAGAAACTATAGAAAAACTGATATCTGAAAGTCGGAAATGAGATTGAATGGAGAAAAGATAAACATCTTTACCGATATTCCTTTCGTCACAGAGATGTTCTCAAAAATGATAGACATTCATATATTTCCTGTAAAAGTGTATATCAAGTACATACAATCAATTTAGTTAACCGATGAACTTTTTACACAAAATGCAATGTATCAAGTATGATAAATTAAGCTAATTTCATTTCTGTCTGCCAGAACAATAAATAAATAGTAGCAGCAGAAAATTAACATGTTGACCGAGTAGACAAAATGTTCGCCGTTTTTCAAGGCTTTTCAGAAATGTTATTTATAGACCACGGTACTAAAATGCCATTATTCTTAGTTAGTATATCAAGGCTTCCTCGGTCAACATAGATATGTTTTTGGGAAACCGTTTGTGAATTTCACTTTTACCGACGCTCAAAATGTACACTTAATATCTTCATATTTTAACAATTAAAAGTTGTTTTATAGTTTTGACAGAATCGATGCTCAGTAAAACGTGTTTTGGTGCATGCCTCCTCTCGGCCTAAAAAATGAGAACTTAAACAGAGTTAGAAATTTGCTGTACTAGCCTCCTTTCGGCGATGTTTGGAAGCCTCGGTTTCAGCGCATGCACACACATAAGCAAGCGCGCAGCCTACGTGTGACTCAGCCAGAGCTAACGCGATATTACATGTTGAAGAATTATCAACATGTTGCTTTCACCTGTTATTGATAAATGCTGTGAATCTATTGATAACTGCAAACAGTTCTTCCAGCTATACTGGACAATTCGGAGGGTAAACTCTAATACCAGTTTTAGGTAAAAAGGGTTTTCAGTATTTTCGCTTCACTGGATCAATAGACCAGTTCGCGGTTAAATCCGACATTTTGAAAGGGGTGCAAACATGGTGCGAAATACAGTGTTTGTATGGGAATCCGATGCCCAAATAAAATCCGTAAAATCGAATTTCTGAAATATTCTTCAGATGCAAACTTAAGATACCAGGTAAAAGATCGAAATTTGAGGAATGTAGCTGTGGTGGGAAGCGTTCAATCGTGTTTTCAGTTTTCCATACATTGTCTGTACATTTTCCCGCGGACTTTGACTCATTTTTACAGACAATGTATGGAAAACTGAAAACACGATTGCACGCTTCCTATAATACACTCAGCTACATCCCTCAAATTTCGATTAGTTAATCTTTTACCTGGTACCTTAAGTTTGTATCTGAAGAATATTTCAGAAATTCGATTTTACGGACTTTATTTGGCATCGGATTCCCATACAAACACTGTATTTCGCGCCATGTTTGCAACCCTTTCAAAATGTCGGAATTAACCGCGAACTGGTCTATTAATTTCCACAATTTCAGATTGTAGCCAGGAAACATTTTTGTATAAGTTTCAGAACTGGGCTTTTATTTTCCACAGGATAATATAGCTATTCTAACAAATACAATACAAACAAGTAATTATCTTCTGAGCACTTTCTTCTCACTGTCGCCAGGTCGAAAAGATGTATTTGAAGGCCTTGGTGATAATTTTAGTCTGTTCTTCATTCTTGCTGAAAACCAACTCACTCGACCTGCCTTATGAGGTAGAACAAACTTTGTTAGATCTGATGAACGAGAAAGAACTCGCCAAGATTAACACGAAGGACAAGAACTTGATCCGATCAATCTATCGCAAAGACTTGGACCCTAACTACATCGCCTACTACGAGATTAACCTGGGCAAACGTTTCGCAGTTCTCTCGGCTGGACCAAAGACAGGAGACCGCAGAGAAGTCGAGTTTGGAAAAAATCCCCGACCCACACAAGTACTCATCAACCAAGCAAGGGAAGTAGGACAGGAGTGCAACACATTCTATCGACTGACTCCCATGGGATTGTACATGTGCGAAAACGAAAAGGACGTTGCAGTGGCGGCCACATTCGACTGGATTGCAGATGCACCGGTAAGTCAAATGAACTAATATAGTCTTACAGTGCGACTACTGAAAGCGGGGCCACTTAGACAACGAGAACCAAACACATTGCAGAACGAAAACAAAGCATTCCAACTTCGGTTATTTGAGCAAATTATTGTCGAGTACAACACAATAGCATTTCAACTAACTTAAAGTTGGAATTATTTGTTTTCGTTCTACAATGTGATTGGTTCTCGTTGTCTAAGTGGCCCCGCTTTCAGTAGTCGCACTGTAAAGCTATTGATACTTTCGGTATATATATTGCTCATATACGTGAATAGTCTGGCGACTATTTTATATTTGTGCCGGCTCTCCACGGCTTGCAGGAAGCGGATGTACCGGATGTATGCGCAATTCATTTTGAAAACGTTATGAAATAGTTGACCAGTCCATGTATAACCTGGATTGGCAACGTTTTCTTAGTGCTTACCATAAAATATTTCGTTTGTAGGTTTCAGACTGGCGAAAACTTCAGAAAATGGTCCAAGACAGCGTGAATGCCTTCAAAAAGGATTGGAAAAAAGTCGCGAAATCCTCGAAAGAAGATTGGAAAACTACCCAAAGAAAACCGGCTGACAAGAAACCAGGAAATAGGGCATATGACGCTGAGATTGTTTCTCCTGGCTCAACGGCGAGAGTTGCGCTGGAAAAAGGCCACAAGCAAATCACCATCCACGCTATCCCAGAGAAACGACAGAGCGAATTATGTAAAATCCTCGTTGATGTTTGCCAGAATAAAGACCAGACGGTCAATCCAAAACTCATCCACAAAACCAAGAACGAAATTAACTATCTACAGTTCCAGGTGCAGGACAACAAGCAGTATGTCCACAAAGTTCTGCACAACAAAGAGATCTCATTCTATATCAAGATTGAGACAGGAGGCGGAGAACAGATCTTTCAGTACTTCTCTGTTGACCTCAGCTCCCATCGCAGTCGCCGCTGGAGTTCGTGGAGTCACTGGTCAATACAGAAAGAATACTTATTTCCAGACTACAACCAACACCGTTGTTGTGGGTGCTACAGCGGCTGTGGTCCCGTCGCCTGGGCACAGGTACTTGGCTACTATGACCGCATGGCGCACTATAGTCCCTCATCGGGCTACAGCAGGAATTTCTGGACCTGCAAAGATGGATCATCAAATGGCTGTGTCGCTCCAAAAACAATGAATTCAGATGTCGTAAGGTATGTAGAAGGCATCCGGAGAAAGCTCGGGACGTTTTGCTTATTTGGCGGCGGGGCAACCACACCATCTGGAATGCGAAAAATCATTGATTGGTATCGTGCAAGAGGTATTGGAGGACGCATCTACAGTCATTACCACAGTTTGTCGTGGACCGGATGGACGAGGGACTGGGTTCGAGACCGTGCTATTGGTCACCTAAAAGCTGGTTACCCAGCAGTCATTGGGATCTGGGTGAAAGGAAAAAAGACAAAGGCCATGCATTACGCTGTCGCAACCCGCTACTCTGAGAGGCAGAAAAAGAAACGAAGTTGTTTCTTGTCTTGGTGCAAAACCAAGACAGTTTATGAGAAATCATTCTACCTGCACATGGGCTGGGGCGGCATCAGCAATGGATGGTACCGAGTACATGCGTTCGCTGCGTACTGCGCCCGCAAACTTTGATAAGAGGACTGACAAGAGATCATGATAAGGGATAAGCTTAGAACTGTGACTTTGTTTCTCGATTCGATAATGCTGATTAAGAAAAGAACAGTGGGATTTGAGTAATTTGGTTTTAAGGGAAAATAACGCAGGCATTAAGGTTATTGATGGTTCAGTGTAACCAGGCGAAACAATAGTAATTTTACTATTGATTAACACTGAAATTGGGGAAATATTTGAAACATTCACCTTTTGTGAAGTTTGGTTTGTTACATGGAAGGGTTTGGCAAAATAAATCAAATTATGCTTTTTGTGTCAGTTATACTGTACGTGGTTTTGGCGACATTAAATGGTTCTGGTCCCCCCCCCCCCCCCCCCCCCCCAAAAAAACATAGCAATAGATTAGGTATTTTTAACAAACATTTGAAAGCAAACACTATTTCAGTGGAGGTTCCCCTGAAAACAAGTTTCAGTTAATGCACTAAATCCGTTAAATACTTTTTCAGAAAGGAAATAGCCAATATAATATAACTATTTTACAAGTTTCTTTCAATGGCAAATTGGCATATCTCCATTGACCAGTACAAATTAGAAACTGACTTTTTGGTTTTGTTTGTCGAATGAGAATAAGCAGACTTAGTACTGGAACTGTTTGGCAAAACGGTGTGGCAATTTAGTCTTGGACCGGACAGTCAAAGTCCTTCCAAAATGCAGCAGAAAATGAACACCATTTGTTAAGTATGAACAATTCAAATGCTTTGTACTGAGAAGCATCATCCCATACTGCATGAGGCTAAGTAATATACACACCATCATTATTACATCTATCTTAGAAAATGCTATTCAGAAAGGAGCTCCCTTTCTGTCCTTTGCCCTCGTTCTCTCTTCTCCCTTTGCGTAGCGATGCACGCTACCGAAAGTCTTGTACTGTATAGCTACATGCGTACATGTAGCTACCTTTACACACTATAAACCTTATTTTCTTAGTAGTATTTTCCATGGCTGTTAGACTAACTCTTAGCTTTTTATCACGAAATAATTTATCAAGACACTTGATACAAAAATTGTTGTTTTTCAAAACATGCAAGATCTCTTTTTAACAGATGCCTTGTTTTTCTCTGGAAGACAGTCAGTCAAGCCATTTTTCTTATAAAGAAAATACAGCAATTTCTTGGGAAACCAAACAAAAACTGCATTCATTTAATCCACTTAAAATATTTACAACGTGCTTCTTTGTTAGAGAGATGACCCTCGGGCCTCGCACAGCAGTAGAACTGCCGTCCATAGTTAGTGCCTTTCTTCTTGACAGTCCTGAGTACACAGGGCTCATTATGTCCGGGGCACAGAGGTGCAGGTGATGGTCCCTTCAAGATGTTTTTCCACGCAGCAACTTCGGCCTTCCGATCAACATTGGTGAATTTCGTGAGACTGTCGGAAGAGTTCGGAGTTGAATTGGGCGATTCGCTGGAAGTAGAGAATCCAGATAACTCTTGGGAATCTGGCTTGCTATCACTGTCTCCAGATGATAAATTACTTTCTTTGTCACTAAATCCACTATTGCTTAATAATGAACCTACTGAAGTCATACTGGTATTGGAACTTTGCTTTCTTCCAAAGAACTGAAGCAGGCTGTTTTGTTTAACAGACTGAGCCATCTTAGCACGTTTTGCCTTTGAATTCGAAGAACAAGTAGCTGGCCTTTTTGTTGATAAGGTTTCTTTTGGTGCACTAGAGCTACACATTTCGCTATCAGCACAGCCTAGTTCTTGTTCTTTTTTCTTACTTTGCTCTGTTTTCGCCTGCAATGATTTTGATGAAGCCTTAGACGTTTTCTTGGTGAAGAATGCCACAAGTTTTTGCTGTCTGCCAGCGAACTCTGGCATAAATCGCGAGCACAGTGCAGGTGGCTTGCTAGCTGCCACAAATGACCTTCTTAGAGAAGCAACAACCGGGCAGTGATCCGATCCTTCAACCTCCGGCTGAATAATACAACCAGTAAACTCGTGTTGAATAAGAGAAACGTCTGCAAAGACATAATCGAGTCGTCTACCGTAGTTTGTTTGCCGGGCTCCGGTTGAAGTTGACCAGTTTGTATAAGCTTCCTTTTGAGTGGGGTGGAAATATCTAAAGGAGTCAACTAATAGACTACCCCCAGAAACTCTGTGTTCCTTATCGAAGCCATCCATTTCATGATTATCGGAAAGTGCTGAGGGATTATGAGCTAGATCCTTGATGCTGAACTGGACTGGCCGGTCAAGTTTAGAGACTGTGACGTCTTTTGTATCATGTGGCATACCTTGTTCAGTTGTAGAGACTGGCTGGATGGTAGATAAGTTTACTAGGAACTGGTCCAGCCATGATCTGCCTGGATAAGCCTTAAATTCCTCCTATAGAAGACAATTGAAATGTAGCTTATTTCCTGCTTTCCTGGGTAGTCTATACAAGTCATGTATCTAGAACATATTTAGTCATATCAGTTATTATTTGGTACATGTACATGTATATATAAATATATTTATTCTATTGTTTGATAGAATAAACACTTACTTTAGTTTGAGAAAAAGAAGAATTTGCTTACTAAAATTAATAAATAAGAGAGGAATTAATTGTCATTGATTATCTTAGTTTCTGTTTGCTGTTGTCTCTCTAAAGTCTCTATCACACTGCTATCTTCTGAACCTGGGCCACTTACATGACGTCACAGGCATTGTTAACTCGAAAACTCGGTCTCAGTTCTTTTCTGCCTGGCCATGTTTAACACAGGTAACCCAAATTAGTGTTATTTGGCCTGGTTTACCCCTAAAAAAAGGTAGTACATTACGTTTTTTTGTTTTTGTTCCTAGCTCAATGGAAACATACCTTAATTTCCAACATTGAGAGCTCAGAACAAATATAGGGTTTATATGCACTTTAATGGTATCCCATCAACCAATGGTAACTAGTTGGGAGTTTCATGGTTTGGCTACGCAAAATCCCAAAATGGTTAGCCGAGTAAAGTAAAAGGAAGATAAATCAACTTTATTTAACGTTGGTAACTCATGACAGTCTGGTGAGACTGGTAAACTCGAGGACAACGCGGGAACTATAATTTTACGTCCTTATCCAAGAAGATGTGAAGGTCTAACCATTTGCAGTTCGAGAACGAGACTGATTCACAAAGGCAGCACCTTCTACTCAGTTATTTTAAGACCCTGAGTGTTGGTCTGGTCAGGGTTTGAACCTGCAACCTCCCACTTGTCAGACTGGAGCTAACCAGGAGGTAGTAAAACTTTTGTAACACTTTTGACCATAAATAATTCTACACCTAGAGAAAGACCCTTATGAAAAATTGAATCCTGTTACTAAGGATTCTTGGGCAGCCAATCTCACTGTTGGTTAGTAACATTTTTGTTTACTTCACCAAATGATTAATTTTGCTCAATGTTAAATTTGTTTACTGTTCCCCTTTTTTTCTCCACTATACTACATGTATGCAGGCTCATTATGTATTGAAGATATGGGACTGAAAAAGAAATGTGTGAAGTCATATACTTACAGGCCTGCCAGGGTCACAGTGATCAATTTCTTTGTGAGCTGCATTGATATCTCCAAGGACGATGACATGTCTGAAATGCAGAGAATTATGGTTAATTGAACAATCTGGTCCTTCATAAGTGGTAGGTGAGTGGCCAGGAAGTTGTTGGCAAATTGTTATTGTTATATGTACATGTACATGTTGTTGGTACTGAACTCTCTTATTTTTATCATTTTCAAAAGCTTGATATTCAGTTCATACAATCATGTATTTGTGCAAACATCTTCAAACTCGGTAAACATACTACACTGTAATTTTGATGTGATCTTTCATGTGGTGGGGTTCATTTATAAAAACAAACATTTTTTTTAATTTGATTACATTGACACACTTGGTTCCAGTCCTAAATATGAGTTTATGAAATGGGTAATATTTTCTTTTCTTTGAAGAATGCCCCACCATCCCCCCATTCTTTGCTGGTAAATTCCCCACCCCAGGGCCAGATAGATTTAAGTTGTCAAATGCCCCTCATATGCCTGGGGAGAAGGGGGGATGGGCAGGTTTGGAATTCATAAAGACATAATACATGTACATGTACATTGTAAATTCAACCTCATCCCCAGGGTCTTCTCTGTCATATCCAAGATGGTGGCTACTCCGAGAGAAGACCCTGGTAAACACTGAACTGTCGACATATTCTGATTGGCTCTTCTATTATGATGCATGGGTTGTTCTAACAATGCTTTTTATTTGCCAAATGGACTGAGTCCAGAGAGATGAACTTGTATATAGACTTGATTGCTCAAATGTTATCAATAAACGATTTTAAATAACCTTAAAATATGTTGTGTAGGTAGAGCAATAGATGAAGTGTATTACTGGGTAGTTTTCTGGTAAGTTTCATCAGTGGAAAAGCCAGGAGAAGCTGTTAAACCTGAACATTGTACTATCAATTGCTTCATTAGAGCACTAATGGAAAATTAACAGCTTTTTAGGATTCTCTTCTAGCTTAGATATGTTGCAGGTAAATTGTATTTCAGGTTGAAATTTTTTCAACCTAGGTTGAATTTTTTAAACTAGGTTGAAATTTTTAAACTAGGTTGAAATTTTTAAACTAGGTTGAATTTTTTAAACTAGGTTGAAATTTTTAAACTAGGTTGAAATTTTTTAACCTAGGTTATAATTTTTAAACTAGGTTGAATTTTTTTAACCAAGGTTATTTTTTCAAACTAGTTGTTCTGCTAACTATGTATGAGTTTTAGTGACTACATTTTGTAGCTCTAATCACCCAAATTAGAGAGCACCCGTTGTGGACGGTTAGGGTGTTTTCAAATGTAGGGGTAGGGATTGTATTAGTTCACAGGACCATCAAAGAAGCATTATTTTTCTGTGTTGTTCAGTGATCTAAATTTAGTGACTATAGCTCTAAAAACCATAACTTAGTGTCAGCACCCTTTGTTGACGGTTAGGGTGTTTTTAAATGTAGGGGTAGGGTTTGTATTAGTTCACAGGACCATTGAAGCACATACAGTGCTTGGGTAGGGTATTCTGCAGTTGCCCTAATAAGGCTTTTGTTACTCTTTGACTTTATTGTACTTAAGACTTAATGAAAAATAAGTCTCGTGCAGGTGAATAATCGTGTAGTCAGGTGTACAGTTCACTCATGTTTTGTTCACCTAATTATACAGACATTTGCAAAAATCCATAAGATCCACAACTTGTTATCAATATTAGGGACAATGGTGCTTGCCGGTAAACTGATTTTACTATGCTTTCAATCGGATATTGTTGAACATGAGAACGGTACAAATTATGTAACAAAACTGACACTGACAGCTGATAACTTTTTGAGTTTTATACATGTAATACCTGCCTGAGAATGATTTTATTCACGGCCATTTTTGGCAGTTCAGTCCTCACTTTATATCTAAAGCAATCCTTCCTACACAACTTCTTTGCTGTCAGGTTATTTATAGAAGCTGATTTATAAACTTACTTCCATAATTTTCTTGTCAAGTCAGAGATTCTCTTTCATCACTTTTGACAGATATCGCTTCACTCTTCCATAGAAATTTTATCTGGTTTTCTTTTAGTTTGGTTTTAACTCTCTAAAACTCGGTTTAGTTCAGAGTTTCTCCGCTTCTAATTGTGCAACTCAGCGAAGTCTTCCAAGTCCAACTTTGTTAGTAGTGCGCATGCATGAATAAAATTAAATATGGAAATTAGTTACTAGTCCCCTCTCGGTTAAGAAAAGCTATTAATATTATTCCAAAAACGTGACTGGAACTCCAATGCAAGTCTCTGACGCAGTTGGTAAAGCTCTGGTCTTCCAAGGCATTCTTCCAAGCGAAGGGTTGCAGGTTTGAGTCCCACTACTGGCGGTGAACGAAAAAAAAAAAAAAAAGTAAGTAGTAATGATGTGTAATTAATGAGTGAATTATGAAGTTGGTTGTGGGGGATAGAGAAGGGAAAAGGAGATAGGGAGGGGGGATGGTGAGTACCGTAGAGAGGGAAGGGAGAGTGGACAATTTTTTTTTTCTCAGGGGAGGGGTGGGTGAATTTTTTTTTCTTTTTCTTTTTTCTTGAAAAATATTTGAATTGAAATTTATTTTGACCTGCAACAGATACATCCTGGTAGCATTGTGATAACCTTCCACTGTTTCTTTATCCAAGTAACTCAATTTTGTGCCAATTAGTAGATTTGTTTTCACTGCATCATTCCCTGCATGGAAATACTGTTAATCGCTTCTCGTTCACTCCGGATTGGGATACCTATGGTTTGTACACGTCATGAACTTTTCCCATATTTAGCTTGCCACCATCTTAGATCGCCAAATCACGTGGCAAAATACTCCCAGAATCTGGCCAAATTAAGAGCCAATCAGAATACATCATAGTTCGGCCTTTACCAGGGTCTTCTCTTGGAGTAGCCACCATCTTGGATCTGACACAGAAGACCCTGTGGACGAGGTTAGGGTTAGGGTAAATTGTACTATTATACAATTCTGCTAAGAACAGACAAAATATGCACAAGAATGCACCAACTATGATACCGTTTTTTTGGGTATGACACGTACATGTAGTTGCGTTAAAATGGCTTCCCTTCACCATGGTAAATCCCATTTCTCAAGCGAGCATGCAAGGATTTTGGTTATTATGGAAAGAAAATGTTGTTTCATTGCAGAATTTATATAATAAATAACTTATTAGTTGGCTAAAAATCTAATACAACTTTATTTTTACTTATTGTCCATATTTTGGCTAGCCTAAAGCCAATGCCAAAATATGCATGACTCGTATTAAATACACAACCATATTGTATATTAGCCGACTACTAAATAACCTCTATGTATTCTTATTTGTAGCAGGAGTCCATTACCACAAGTGTCCATCTATTACTCATTTGTGAGCCAACATGTTCCAAGGTCAGGCTATTTTCTTAGAATCAGGTTGCCATGAAAATAGTTTTTGCAAAGGTTTGCACATGAGTTGAAATATGTAAAAAATGTGACTCCTGGCCATGTTGTCTGAAGTAACACATATTATGCAAAATATGCATAGTTTGATGCATTCTGATTGGCCATAAGATAATACTTTGGTACATTAATTAGCTGGTGATTTTGCTTGACGGGAATATAATTCTAAAAATAACCTGATTGGTAATGTATACTGACTGATTATATAAGACCCAGTTTGTGAGATGGATGCTCCTGGTAATGGTTTCTATTTGTAGCCATACCTCCCAGAAGCCAATAAAGCCTCAACTCTCCTCTGCAGTAAATTATAAAACTTTAGCTTGAACTGAATTCTCTCATCATTCTCCATATCAGCACGTGGACAGTACACATTTATTATAACAACTTTGTCACCATTTGCCGACATGTGTTCTGTCAACACTGAGCGACCTTCATTGTCCAGTTTCAGCAACTCATCCAACATAAAGTCATCTGTGTTACCATAGCAACCTATGCTGGGTTCTGGATTCATTAGGGATGTGAGTCCTTCCTCTGCCCCACATGGTATGACAGAGTCTTTACAGAATGTTACAACACCTACAATGGAACATACATAATTTTAAGGTCAGAAGTGGTGCACAAATTATGCATTTTAAAACAACTTTCTGACCACATGAGTATTATCATTAGAATAATAGAAAATATTATTCAAACTTAATACTGCCTAGCCAAGAAGAATTACCTGAATATCCTGTTTTTCCTCGAGAATAACTGAAGTACGCATTGTACCCATCTACAATGCATATCGCTTCTTCTAGCATGTCCCCTGTTGGGAAAGGTAAACACAAGTAAGCTTAAATATATAAAACAACTTAAACAATAACTGTATTTAACTTAAGTTATTGAGTTATTTTTCGCGCCAAAAGTCAAAACTCCCGCAAAACTAGGCAAAATCATAAATGGAACATACGAGTAACTTTCGTCTCCTGAAAGCATATCACATCGGCTCCTAAACAGTTCAACAGTTCTTTCAAGCTCTTCTCTCGTGTTACAGCTCTAAGACCGTTAATATTCCACGTCAAGATCTTCATATCTTATATATTTTAGGTATGATTGAGTGCAGTACTTCCCTGTTTGACCGCCATTTTGAAATTTCTCATCTCGCAAAGCAGTCTGGGAAATATTCTTTAGTAACTTTAGTATTCTTTAATATACAGTAGAGAGGGGTAAGTCATGATGATAACGAGAATTATGCAGGATCCCTGCATGATAAAGTACTATTTTTTGAATATCTAATCTGTATTATGCGCAAAATAGCATCAAAGCTTGAAATGTGTTCTTTTTTCCGATTTACTTGTATCTTTTAAGTTTTGAAATTACCTGTCCCCGATGTGTAGTGCAAAAGAACATTTTCACTACCTCCCCCCATAGTAAATTGACAGTAACATTTGTAGCAAAGAAGGAGGAAGTGAAGTTAGCTTTATTTAGCTCTTTGTCCTTAGTTCCTGCTCTTCCTAACGCTGAAAACTCACCCTTTCGACACAAGAAAATCCAATTTTGCAATGGCGGCATCTGGTGACGTACCAAACGTTGGAGAAATGTTTGCAGTTGATCCCAAGAAAGATTGTCCTCATGTTCAGGTAAACCATGCACCTCTCTTTTATAATGATCGCATTTCTGCTTTACGCTTGCAACGAAAATGCCGACACAAACAAACTATACTTAGCACTGTCAATTTGTCGAATATGGAACCTTCGAGTTTGTCTAAAATAAAACCACAGTTAAAATAAAATAAAGAGAATTATACCTGAAAAACTTAAATAAATTTCCACACTGTTTTGATCAATATAGAAGTGCTGGTAATGATGATTGGATTACAAAATATTTTTACAATTTATGTATTTTACAATTTATGTATTGTATTTATGGAAAGAATGCAATAATATAATCTTTACTAATCTGAATTATTAAGGTCCTTTTTAAAAGAAAAGTTGGCTCTGGAACCCCCCCCCCCCCCCCCCCCCCCCGGCTTTGATCAGCTTCTATGGTTGTCTCAGGTCCCATCCTTTTTTGTAGTTGACCTGAGTGGACAAGCCAAAGTGTTTACAATGTGTATATGAGATAAAGTTGGCCTATTCCCTGGGTCACAGACTCTACAGACAGACAGACAGACAGACAGACTTTATTCATTAGCTCTTTGTACTACATTGGTACATCAGATGACTGCTAACAAATTTAAAAAGTTGGTTAATGACGGATAGATTGTTCTGTAATCTTAAAATATAATATATATATAGTTATCATTAAATTAGCTCACATTATTTGTGCTGAAATTATGGTGGATCGCATGTCCATACAATCATAAACATATTTTGCTGCTACTGTTGTGACTTGTCTCGGGGGATCAATGATTACCGAGAATAGTTCTTTTTCTGTCATTTTTCTGCTATCTAATTTCGTTAGAGTTTTTAAGGAGGATAAGAAATCATGCCTAATTGTCTGGTAAGTTTTGCATCTCAGCAGGAAGTGAATTTCATCTTCCATTTCTTGTTTGCATGTTGGGCAAATTCGTTCTTCTGGTTTTAGATAAGGTTTAAGGTGTCTTCCTTTTTCAATTTGAAGGCAATGATTGCTTATTCTTAATTTGGTGAACGTAATTCTATGTTTGATGTTTCTGACAAGATCCAAATAGTTTTCGAATTCATACTTCGTTTTGAATGTTCGATAAACTCGAAGTTTGTTACTCTGGTTTGGATTCTGTCGTTGGTCATTAAATATATCACTTAACCAAATTTGTAGTTCACATCTCAAAGGATATCTACCAAGCTCTGCTCTACATCCATTATTGACTGATGTTCTGCTGGTTCCTAATAGTAACTTGCAAAATTTTGTATGCACTATTTCTATTGGATCATTTTCGTTAGATCTTTTGCTATCGGTCCCCCAGATTTCGCTTCCATAGAGCAAGATTGGTTTTATCAAAGTGTCGAAGAGTTTGATTGTCAGTTTAATATCAGATCTAAAGTGGGATCCCATTTCTTTTTTTAGTTTAAACATTGCCTTCAGTGCTGATTTTTTAAGTTCTTGTGTTGCCACATTAAAGTTGCCGAATGCGCTGAAAGTAAGTCCGAGATATTTGTACATTCGCACATTTTCTAATTGGTTATTTTTATAATAAAAACAATAATTGTTCATTCGTTTTCCGTTATTATTAAAAACAATAGCTTTTGTTTTCTCTATATTAACAGTTAATTGGTTAGTGTCGCAATAACCTTCAAGGCCTTCCAGTAGACTTTGTAAATCATGTTTATTCTTAGATACTAGGACTAAGTCGTCTGCGTAGAGTAAGTTGCTTATATTAGTTCCACCAATACATATAGGATCATTTACTCCTGATTCGTCTAACACTTGAGGCAGATCACTGAGGAAAAGATTAAAGAGGGTGGGGCTTAGCATGCAGCCCTGTTTGACTCCAATGTAACATCTAAACTTTTCTGTGATAACATTATCTATTTTAACTGCTGAATAATCGTCGGAATACATTGAGTGTAATAGTGAGAAAAAATTACCTTCAATACCTGCCTGTTTTATTTTCTCGAACAGCTTTTCCCTTGGTATACTATCAAATGCTTTTTTAAAATCGACAAAGCAAGTAAAAAGCATGTTATTTTTCTTGTTTGGTTTACTTTTAACGTACTTATCGATAAGGCCTTTCAAAACAAAAATGCTATCAACAGTGGAGTGTCGTTTTCTAAACCCAAATTGTTCTTTCTTCAGTATTCCTTTATATGTTAGGTAGTCGTATAATCTCTGGTTTAAAATTGATGTAAATAGTTTACTAAGCGCAGATAAAAGCGTAATGCCTCTGTAGTTCTCTATTTTTGATCGGTCACCCTTTTTGTGGATGGGAGTAATGAGGCCTATGCTCCATTCTTGCGGGTAAATTCCCGAAGAAAGGATCTTATTGAAGAGAGATGTTAGCGGCTTTATGAGTTCTTGTTTACCCCATATTAGGATTTCATTTGGGATGCTATCGATGCCTGTTGCCTTTTTATGTTTTAGTTTTTTAATAGCATTCTCGACCTCCTTTGCCGTTATTTCATAGTCTAAAACCCCTGTTTGTTCCGCCGCACAGTTCATCTGAGCGTTAGCTATATCCTCTGCATTGTCCTTTCGATTATCGTTTTGATTTTTGAAGTGTTCGTAGGATTCTTGTATATCATTCAATGGGGAATGATTGTTTGGCCTGTTTTTTGTTTAAGTTAAACAGATTTTTCAGTTCTTTCCAAAGTTTCTTTGGATTTTTATGGTCTAGGTTTTTTAGTCGAGATTCGATTGATTGTGTCTTTTTCTGTTTGCATAATTTCCTAAAGTGCTTTTTCTTTACATGTAAGTGTTGCCTTAATTGGTCATTGTTTGGATCGTTACAAACCTTTCTCCCGAGAGACTTAAGATTTTCTTTTTCCATGGTACAGTCCTTGTCAAACCAACTGGCATTTGTCTCTTTTAGTTCATTGTCTCTATCTTGGTATTTCATACCTGCTTTTTCACATACTTCTATTAGTATTTCTGTGAAGTTTTTTGTTAGAGTGCTTAAAGAATTTTTATCATATATTTCGCTGTTATTTAACGTTTCGAATTTGTTTTTGTATTCATCAGATTCAAGTATCTCTGGGATTCTGTCTTTTGCTTCTTCGTTAATCATTAATCTTCTGTGTTTGCAAAATTTCGTGGAGTCAGTTTTGCTTTGTGTTGTAAAATTGCTTAATTTCATACCAAATGAAATTTGACAGTGATCAGATATGTCAGGCTGCAATGAGTATTATCTTCAGAGAGGAGGATCACCCCCGGCCCCCCTCCCCCAAGCCAAGTTTGCAGTTTATCCTGTAAATGTTGATTTCATTTTATAATAGTAAAGGAATGTATGAAAAGTTTGCTTACCCAGGATAGCTCGGGGTGGGAGGGTGCCCTGGGTCCCTAAGTCAGCTTTTCTTTATATAAACAGGACCTAAGTTATTTTTTATTTGGTCATGGGCAATGTAAGGTGTCAGTGTACTTATAATGCTTTATTCAGAATCAATATGCAAGTCCGTGTATAGTCTCCTTGCATGCAGTATACGTGTGTGTATTTTTACACCACTCCTAATACAATTAATACATGATTAACGTGATCATGTTACAGGCACGTTTACTTTATTAGGGCTGACCTAGAATGTAAAACAGTCATTTTCCTATCATGAAAATCAGTTGAGAAACATGGCTAGGAGCAAGGAAATTGAAGATTGTGGCCAGAGAATAGGGGAGATGTGAAAGAAAGGGATTGTGGACCTTTCTCTATGTTTGACATTCATTCTGAATTCTTCATTGCTGGAGAAACAGAAAATTTCCATTGGCTAAAATTTGGTAGGACATCATTGTCAATATTTTGTTTAGTTAATCAATATGAACCTGCAGTACACCATACAGAGTCTAGATCAAAGCATTGAGTGAATGAAAAGTTCTAAAACCAGACCATAAATGATGCTGTTTTATCACTTTTATGGCAAAATACTTAAAGTGCCTTTCACCCTTTTGCAATTTTGATAGCTTATAAACCTCCAAAAAGTTTTGAGTACTTCTGTGAAGAAAGTTTTGTTTAAAGTGAATATTTTATGTTCTATGCTTGTTTGAAATCGTGTAAATTTATGTGACTTTTCCTGACCCTTGACCGCGTAAGTAGACGTCATCTCATTAATGCATTATTGTCCAGGGTGCCTTTTACAAAATCACAACAACATCGATGCATAGAAATACACAGTTTTTGAGTTGTTAGTAACTTTAGAAAAAAAAGTCATTTTAGTCAAGTACATGTTAAATATTTCTCAAAATGATTGCAAAGCCGAATTAATTATATGATGTCAAGATGACGTCTACCCAGGTTTCGACCCAGGCTTTTACTTGCATGGTCATGGGTCAGGAAAGGTCACATTTACACGATTTCAAACAAGCGTAGAACATATTTTAGTATTCATGACTTTAAACCAAAACTTTCTTCACAGAAGTACTCAAAACTTTTTGGAGGTTCATAAGCTATAAAAATTGCAAAAGGGTGATAGGCACTTTAAATATGCATAATTCAAAGTACTTCTGATAGACTGCTAGAAGTCACTTCTATTCCACTAATTTATAAATATTATATAGCTCAAATTTAAGACATGGCTGAACATGGAACAACATTGTAAACAACAATCACATAGTCAACATAAGTATAATCTTATAAATTAAGCTCATCGAAGATTCTTCAGTCTTCTGTTTTCTATTAAATCCTCTCCTTAAAACTGGATTTTTTTTAGGAGTTTGGCTAGCAAACATAATAAACTGAGTTTCGAGCTGAATCCATTGGAAAGCAATATTTCAGTTTAACAATTACCGGTAAGCAAACACTTTGACAGTTTGCAAGGTTGTCCTTTAATTTGTCTATTCACAAAAGTTTCCAGGAAAAACCCATTCAAATGGTACCATGTTCAATGTGTGGTGGCCAGGACATTGATTGATATTTTGACAGACAAATAAATGATGTACTATATACATTCTGTATTATTAGTTATTAGCTATTCAGAACAAATTTTAAACAGAATGGTCCACAGTCCCTAAATTTCCTTTATGTCTCTTCCCAATAGTCCTGTATCCTGACAGGTTTTCTTGATATGAAAGGGACTGTTTTACAGTGTAAGCTGACCAATAACCATGTCTCCAGAGAATAGGTAAATGAAGGGCATATTGTTGCATGGGGGATTGTACATTTATCATGGTACACATGCATATATATTGCAAGAATTTTTTTCATACAGCCTAATGTTTATAAACTTAAAGGAAGAAATTAAAGCATTTAAATTGATGAGATCCCACTCTGTTTTATGGCTGCATTAGCACTGGCCGAGAATATACATGTAGGTTTAAATTCCTTAAGGGTTTATAGTTATTTTATAAACTGCACTAATCAACTTTTTCTATAGTCTTTAGTTTCTGGATTAGAAACTCTTAGCATCGACATTAAGAAGCCTTGTAGTTCATGTGGAAATGTTGGGGAGAACTGGCTGTGCTTGACATGTTCTATGGTGTACTGTAGCCGATATGTCAATAGTCACATGGTTGAACACAACAGCAAGGAACCAAGCCACATGGTTGCCTTAAGCTTCAGCGATATGAGTGTCTGGTGTTATGACTGTGACAGCTGTAAGTAAAACATGACTATTCTAAATTATATTTTGCAATAACTTAATTATTAATATATTAATTAATTATTAATTAATGGTTTGATGTGCTACATGAAATAATAAAGGAAACAAATTGTGTTGAGCTTTTATTTCATGCTTTAAAAACCTGGTAATTAATATATTATTAACTTGGCGAATAATAAACTGAATTTTAAGTGTTTTCAGTAGTCACACTATAAAGAGTTGATTCTATTTTTCTTATCTTTTCAACACAGACATAGTGTCTCCTTCACTTGGTCAAATCTTAAAAGCTGCAGCTATGGCAAAATTTGCTCCATCGTAAAGATACATGTAATGAAGGAGAACCCAGAGGAGATCAGACCTTTAGCTTACAAATTATATTTTCTTTGCCAGAGTACATGCATCAGGTAGTACACATACATGTAGGATATTAAACACAGTTCAAACATAATGTCATTTCAAGTGTATTAAAACAATTATTATTTACTAATATGCACTGTAATATGTACTCAGAATAATAATATAGCTTTTAGTATAATTAATAACCTATTTGTGGCATCGAAATATGCCCTGATCCGAGAGGAGAACAGTTCCCGAGAGCATCGAGGATCAGATAATGTTCAAGGACAAATATCAGGGCGTATTTCGACACCACAATGTACGTTATTGTTGTTATCATCCTTCAAACATTTTCTTTGACGCGCGCCAATATACGCTCACAGGGGGTATATTCCCTGATATTTCCCACTCGCGGAAAGAAAATATCGGGTCACGTGACGCATTCAACCTATCACGCGCGAGAGAAAATATTTGATGAGTTATAAGCCCTGATATTTCGTCCGCGGTGTTCTGAGAAGAGAACAATTCCTGACTCGAGGATAATATCCTAGGACAAATATCAGCCCATATTTCGACGCCGCAATGTAGGCTATTGTTGTTATCATCCTTCAAATATTTTCTTTGACGCGCGCTTACGATCACGTGGAGAAAATATCGGGTCACATGACGCATTACGTCAATCACGCGCGAGAAAACATATTTGATTTGTTATAAGCAAGAATACGAAAACTCGATGCAGTACATTTGCATTTCCTTTCATTGGAAATGTTTTGTCTAACTGGCCAGTGGTACATCACAGTAAATGTTGATATCCAGTGTCGTACTTTGGATGTCGAGGATATGAGTGTTGTTAGTGACAATAAAGTATGAATAATCAAAACTTTCCCGAGTCTACTTCAAGTACCATTAAGAGAGCATAAGAAAGAGAGGGAATCTTGTAGCGCGCGGTGTTCGATGATAATGTTTAGTAAACTCTATTTCAGTAACCGGAAGCAGCTGAAGTAAAGTGTCCGCGCGCGCGACAACAAGCTTATAGCGTGGAAATATTGTGCCCGCCATTAGATTGACGTGCGCTTTCGCACTTCTCAGATGCTTCCGGTTACTAAAAGTAGATTTTATTAGACATTGTCATCGTATAAGCGCGTGTATTGGAGATCCCACTTACTTGGTACCATATATACGGCTTGCACCCGCAATAAGCAAGTTAAGCACCACGTTTTACGGGAAACGTCAGTCTTCGTTAATTTTCTTAAAAGTATTAATAATTCTATAAGAAAAACCGCGACCGAGTCGTCAATTTTAATCGCTATCGGCGGGAAGACAAAACGCTAACCGTAATCTCTCTAATGACTAAAACGCGTACGACTGGAACGAGTCGGGATATACAGTAATCGTTTCTCGCACGTTTCCTAGAGAAAGGTTTTTAAAACCTTCCTCTCCAATCCTCGCGATTTATAGGCGAGGAAAAACAATTGTCCAGCAAAAACTCTGAACTCGCTAAATACTACACTCAGTTGTTTTCGGAATTGAGACTGAGCACTAAGCGTGCGTACAGCACAGTGCGTACAATTTTCTCGCCCTTGCTCCGAGGGTTTTTCTCCGGGTACTCCGGTTTTCCTCCCTCCGCAAAAACCAACACGCTAAATTCCAATTCGATCTGTGGATTAGCCGGGACCTGGCTTTGATCAGCCCCCATGGTTGTTTCAGGTCTCGTTAGAAATTCAGAGTTTCAGAGTTTCAATTATTCTTAAAGCACAGTGTATAAGGACCTACGATTGTTCAAAGGGTGGACAGCACTATCCACCGGATAAATGAAACGAAGAAAGAAATCAACTTCGAATAATGAACTTCATTTCTGGCTCTTGGGAGGAACGTTTGACCTGTTTCGACTGTAACTCTGTGGATTAAAATATTTAAGTAATGATTCGGCTGAGAACTATAGCAGAATCCATTGTTCTGCGGCAATGAGCCTCCCTCACATACGATTTTGCTTGAATATGCCTTAAGTGCTTTAGGAGATGTCTACAGTCCAAACTACATCTCGAAAATAAGTTATTTCAGTCTTTTCTGTGAAATCTCGGAGAAGCCCACCATCCAGCCAATCGGAAATGGAGAAAACAAAAGATTTTTCAATCGCAAATTTGAGAACTTTCCTCACATACGATATTCTTCGAAATTAAACCATAGTTAGTTTGATCAAGAATATATTCAAACCTCAAAGATTATCGAATGAAAATGCATTATTTCAATGGGTTTCCATTTAATTTAGAAGTATCGACCAATGAAATTACGAGAAAGAACAATAGAAATTAACACATTTTACATTCCTTTGCCGTTCATGCTGTCGTTCAAATAATAAGTTATTACGCTAAAATTTGAAACTGAATCAGTTCAATCCAATTCTGATTTTTTTAACGGGACCTGAAACCCCAACCTTAGCCGGGTCCTGACTTTGATCAGCCTCTAAATCACAGATCGAATTGGAATTTAGCGTGTTGGTTTTTGTGGAGGTAAGAAAACCGGAAGACCCGGAGAAAAACCCTCGAAGCGAGATACCAACAAACTCAACGTAACTCTCACATGGCGCTGTGATCGGGAATTGAACCCGGGTCAGCGGTGAAGCGCTTGACTCTTGCGGCTCCCCAAATGATTGCACTTAATCCTGGATTATTAATCGGGCTTCGAAAAACTGGGCCCACCATTATAAAAGTTCCTCTATTTTTACGCGTTTGCGCATTCTTAAGGTTACCGGATACCTTCAAAACGAAAAAGATGGATTTTTTTTTTCTCACACAGAAATGTAGTTTTAGTAGTAGTGTCTCATATACCAAAAACTCCGTTAAAAAATGTTTTATATTGACGGAGAAATACCAAAAGGAAGTTTTTAACCGGAAGTAAAAGGTTCTTTTTGATTGACAGCAGATCAATAAACACATGACAAGTGCTCACTCGCCCGTAACGACGGTGTGGGAAATCATTTCATATACCAATGTTTACGTTTATTGAGAAAAGTTTTTCCACACACGATTCCACAATTCCATCGGATGTTGGCCTTATATCTTACAAAAAGCAAGCAGGATGACCTAACCCTAAACCCTTAGCTTGAAAAACAAAGAAAAAAGAAAAGCAAAACGAGGCCAAACAATGCATACGACTACAATTACAAAGCCAAATAAGAGTCCTCGCAAAACCCGACAAGCGTTCGTATTTTCACTTTCAGACACTGCCGATTGGTCCACAATCTGAACATAAAGTAGAATTGATAAGAGCCAGCCGAGAGAATATTTGTTTCCAAGAAAGCTTAGATGGAAACGTAGTTTGGCGGTTACCCTGAATCGGTTGAACCACGATCTCGCTATTGCCGTGCTGTTTCAGACGCCTGCAAATCGCTGTCTCCTCTACTAACTATGCTGGCATTCAAGGCGTCTCTATAGGTGTTACGTTCACCTTGGCTTTGCCCCTCGAGGTCTTTTTGTCTTTCCTTTTTTTCTAGCCTGGGAAACCAGCTGACTCTTACCGCTATCATTTTTCAAGTCACACAAAAAAGAACAAACATCGGCGCGTTGCTTTGATCGGAAATCAACATTGGCGGGAAATCTTGACAGATAGTTGAACTGTGATGAGAAATGATTGGCCAAGAGCTTGCTAATTGTTGGAGAGGCGGGGCTTCAGATTCACGCACGACGACAGACGGGTATATTTTTTGAAGTGCTATTTTCTCGCTTTCGATTTTCAATCAAAATAGAGTTTTAAAAAAGATCCCAATCAAGAGGAATTTATTCGATTTGTGCGAAATTTTCACAAAACGTCAATTGATATCTCAGCTGCAAAACCGTGTCGGGGAATTGGGAAATTCTTAAAAGAGAGCTCTTGACGACGTTTCCCGCATATCTACTCGGATTATTTTTCGCCTTTTTACGGAAAGCATGATAACTTTTGAACTAAATCGAATTTTGAAATTCCCCGACACGGTTTTGTAATACGATTCCTCTGAAATGCGACAAAACAAACAGATGTTTAAACTTTAAAATATTTTCGGAGTCGGAACTTCTGAAAGCCATCTCACTAGATCGGAGAAACGGGATGGCGGAAAATTCGAGATTTTCAAAGAACTCAAAACTTTTTATGTATTCTTGTAGCCAATTTTATAAGCTTTAAAATGATACATGGATGATTTATCTACGATGTTTCCTCGAGGCGCTACATAATTTAGACTGGAAACGCACCCTGAAGGTATCCGGTAACCTTAATATCCACACGGACACGATGAAAATGTGTGAAACGCATCTGATTGGAGATTTTAGAAAACTGTCAGTGGGCTATCGTTTTTATGTGGAAGAAAGTTTTCGAAAACGCTCGAGTGATGTCAATCAAAATAACCTGTCTTCACGTGTGCAGCCTCTGCACTTAGCGTTTCCGATCGTGTGGTGGGGCCTGAACTTCTGGTCCCAGGTGTTCGATAGCGCTAAATCTGTAATTGTATTCTGTACAGTTTACCCTCGGGTTAGCGATTTAACCCCGGGGTAGCGCTAAATCTGTAATTGTAATCTGTACAGTTTGCCCTCGGGTTAGCGATTTAACCCCGGGGTAGCGCTAAATCTGTAATTGTATTCTGTACAGTTTACCCTCGGGTTAGCGATTTAACCCCGGGGTAGCGCTAAATCTGTAATTGTAATCTGTACAGTTTGCCCTCGGGTTAGCGATTTAACTCCGGGGTAGCGCTAAATCTGTAATTGTATTCTGTACAGTTCACCCTCGGGTTAGCGATTTAACCCCGGGGTAGCGCCAAATCTGTAATTGTATTCTGTACAGTTCACCCTCGGGTTAGCGATTTAACCCCGGGGTAGCGCCAAATCTGTAATTGTAATCTGTACAGTTTACCCTCGGGTTAGCGATTTAACCCCGGGGTAGCGCTAAATCTGTAATTGTATTCTGTACAGTTCACCCTCGGGTTAGCGATTTAACCCCGGGGTAGCGCCAAATCTGTAATTGTATTCTGTACAGTTCACCCTCGGGTTAGCGATTTAACCCCGGGGTAGCGCTAAATCTGTAATTGTAATCTGTACAGTTTACCCTCGGGTTAGCGATTTAACCCCGGGGTAGCGCTAAATCTGTAATTGTAATCTGTACAGTTCACCCTCGGGTTAGCGATTTAACCCCGGGGTAGCGCTAAATCTGTAATTGTAATCTGTACAGTTTACCCTCGGGTTAGCGATTTAACCCCGGGGTAGCGCTAAATCTGTAATTGTATTCTGTACAGTTTACCCTCGGGTTAGCGATTTAACCCCGGAGTAGCGCTTACCCTTCCTTCAAACAATCGGGTCGAGAACAGCTAAACTTAAGTAAGCAAGTTATCAGTCATAGGCTTTTATCACGCGGTGGCCATGTGGGCTGGAAACAATAGATTTCTCACGCGTAGCCTCGCACTGTAAAGGTACCCGGTATACACGAAGGGACAAGTCCCAGGGACAAATCACCTCGCGTGAACGACTCAATTTTCATGAAAGATCTTGTCCCTGGGACAAAATTAAAATAAGCCAATCGCAAAGCGTCATACTTTGCCATAAGCACTTACGAACTCAATTTCAAGATGGCGTCTGTCCCAACCTCGTGATATCCCAACCTCGTCTTCTCGGTCAGATCGAAGATGGCGGCTACTATCTGACCGAGAAGACCCTGGTCACGAGGTTGACAATATCCCTGCAACAAGTCCCCTCATCTGAACACAAGGGATTTGTCCCCGCGACACGTAGATAGGGTCCTTGTCACAGCAACACTGACTCTTGTTTTCATCCTAGATGTGCTATCATGCGATCTTGATGCTGTCATCAGAGATGCCGAGAAAAGAAGACAGGAACCGCCACAAAGTAAATCTAATGAACCCCCTGAGCAATCGGAACAGACTTGTTCCCCAGGTGAACAAATGGAGCATCATTCATCTGGGGCTGAGCCGAGTGTACAGTCAGAAACCCCTGCAGGAAATGGTGCCTCAACAGCCGATCATGAGATGCAGACTCCATTAACCGATGAGGGAAAAGGAAGCTTGTCTAAGCCTGATGATAACAGTGACAAGCCTTGTTCCTCAAGTGAACAAATGGAGCATCATTCATCTGGGGCTGAGCCGAGTGTACAGTCAGAAACCCCTGCAGGAAATGGTGCCTCAACAGCCGATCATGAGATGCAGACTCCATTAACCGATGAGGGAAAAGGAAGCTTGTCTAAGCCTGATGATAACAGTGACAAGCCTTGTTCCTCAAGTGAACAAAGGGAACATCATTCATCTGGGGCTGAGCCGAGTGTACAGTCAGAAACCCCTGCAGGAAATGGTGCCTCAACAGCCGGTCATGAGATGCAGAGTCCATTAACCGATGAGGGAAAAGGAAACTTGTCTAAGCCTGATGATAACAGTGACAAGCCTTGTTCCTCAAGTGAACAAAGGGAACATCATTCATCTGGGGCTGAGCCGAGTGTACAGTCAGAAACCCCTGCAGGAAATGGTGCCTCAACAGCCGGTCATGAGATGCAGAGTCCATTAACCGATGAGGGAAAAGGAAGCTTTTCTAAGCCTGATGATAACAGTGACAAGCCTTGTTCCTCAAGTGAACAAAGGGAACATCACTCATCTGGGGCTGAGCCGAGTGTACAGTCAGAAACCCCTGCAGGAAATGGTGCCTCAACAGCCGGTCATGAGATGCAGAGTCCATTAACCGATGAGGGAAAAGGAAGCTTTTCTAAGCCTGATGATAACAGTGACAAGCCTTGTTCCTCAAGTGAACAAAGGGAACATCACTCATCTGGGTCTGAGCCGAGTGTACAGTCAGAAACCCCTGCAGGAAATGGTGCCTCAACAGCCGATCATGAGATGCAGACTCCATTAACCGATGAGGGAAAAGGAAGCTTGTCTAAGCCTGATGATAACAGTGACAAGCCTTGTTCCTCAAGTGAACAAAGGGAACATCATTCATCTGGGGCTGAGCCGAGTGTACAGTCAGAAACCCCTGCAGGAAATGGTGCCTCAACAGCCGGTCATGAGATGCAGAGTCCATTAACCGATGAGGGAAAAGGAAACTTGTCTAAGCCTGATGATAACAGTGACAAGCCTTGTTCCTCAAGTGAACAAAGGGAACATCATTCATCTGGGGCTGAGCCGAGTGTACAGTCAGAAACCCCTGCAGGAAATGGTGCCTCAACAGCCGGTCATGAGATGCAGAGTCCATTAACCGATGAGGGAAAAGGAAACTTGTCTAAGCCTGATGATAACAGTGACAAGCCTTGTTCCTCAAGTGAACAAAGGGAACATCATTCATCTGGGGCTGAGCCGAGTGTACAGTCAGAAACCCCTGCAGGAAATGGTGCCTCAACAGCCGGTCATGAGATGCAGAGTCCATTAACCGATGAGGGAAAAGGAAGCTTTTCTAAGCCTGATGATAACAGTGACAAGCCTTGTTCCTCAAGTGAACAAAGGGAACATCACTCATCTGGGTCTGAGTCGAATGTGCAGTCAGAAACCCCTGCAGAAAATGGTGCCTCAGGAGCAGGTAATAAGACCCAGTCGCCCCAGGCTGATGAGAAGAACAAAGAAAGTAGACCGTTCAACGTTGAGAGTGTGCTACCCAAGGAGGTCCTTTTGAGTCGAATGAGGGCGGTACTATATGGGAACTGTATTGGTGACGCCATTGGACTACTAACTGAGTTTATGACCAAAGAAGAGGCACAGCAGGTGAATAAGATTTATATACCAGGGGCCGGTTGTTCAAAGGGTGGATAAAGTTATCCACCGATAAATCGCTATCCAGTGGATGAAATAAGCTAGTTTGGTTCATACTTATCAACTGGATGGGGATTTATCCGGTAGGTAGCGTTATCCACCCTTTGAACAACCTAGAACTGAGTAGAAAGGCATCGCCTTCCTCTATTTTTGTGGGTGTGGTGTGGTAAGTGGGTATATATACATATTACTAACTGAGTTTATGACCAAAGGATAGGCACATCAGGGATTTATATACCAGGGCCCGGTTCTCCGAAGCAACGGTAAGCGCTACCCCAGGGTTAAATCGCTAGGGCAAACTGTACAAATTACAATTACAGAGCGCTACCCTAGAGATGACGTTATCCTTGCTTCAAACAACCGGGCCCTGGAGGTTATAGTCTTCCTCCATTTTGATTCAACCAAAGTTTGTGAGCGCTCACCTCTGTGGCCTGGGTTAGATTTCCGGACACGGCGTCATATGTGAGTTCAGTTTGTTGGTTTCTCAACCTTGCTTCAAGGGCCGGTTTTTCTCCGGGTTCTCCGGTTTTCCTCCCTCCTCAAAAACAAACCTAAATTCTAATGCGACCCTGGAGTTCATCTGAATACTTAATCATAAGCCTCTGGCTTGGGAGACCCAGTAACGGCTTCCTGTATCTTTGGCGCCAAAATAATCCATTTGGCATTTCGTGGGTGGGGTGGGGTACATACTACTTACTGAGTAGAGACACTCCAAGTGAATAAGGTACGGGTTTTTACTGCCTGATAACAGAAGGGGATCTTCCATTTAATTTATTTTTACAGTGGGTAGAGTGGCATGGGGCTATAGTTCAAATACACCCGCTATTTAAAAAAGGTTGTTGGTGAATTTGTCTTAAGCCTACGCGACCAGACCGAAGGGGATCATGGGTAGAAGGTCAATGTTGCCATCTAATATTACAGCAAATGATAAGAAATATACATTCGTGCATTTTAAATCAAGTAAGAACAGATGACAGGGCTTCACTTGACGATTTCAGAATTTAAATCTGCTGTCCTTTAAACCTTTTCAAGAAAATGAAGCATCATGGGTAATCAGGACAAACATGATGGCAAATGCAGTGTCTGATGTCAAATAATTTTCATAAAATTTCAATTCTGTGAAATTCATCAATTTATGAATTTCACAGAATTGAAATTTTATGGACATTATTTGACATCAGATTCTCAAACACTGCATTTCCCATCATGTTAGTCTTGATTACCCATGATGTTTCATTTTCTTGAAAAGGCTTATTCCCATGCTCCCTTTCGGTCTTGTCGCATAGGCTTGAGTCCAAGTGACCGACAACGTTTTTCTAAATAGCTAGTTTCTGTATAGACCTTATGCATAAGCCCTGGTAACCAGCATGTCAACGAGGCCGGTAGGTTATCTGGAATGTTGAAATTGAAGAGCCCGGGGAGATTGTGAAATGCACTGAACGGATGTTAAGTGAAACAATACCGTTAATTTGCTATGCGCCTGGCTGATTGTACTATAAAGAAAAATAAAGAATAAATGAGGACAGATAAGCAACATTTTTCAACTAAAACAATCATGTTCAACACGTTTCACACCTCCTTCTAGTATTTCAACTTCAACATTCCAGAGGACCTACCGGCCTCTTTTTCGTGTTGTGACCGCGCGAGTTATGCATAGTGTGTATATTATGGACTTCGTGCAATAAGTGGGTAGTGCAAGATGAGGGCATGTGAGGATGCAAACGATGACGTAATGTCTATGGTAACTCCTCTTATAGACGATCGAAATCATCAACTTTGCTGGGAAAACGAGTTCCAGCTATATTATGTCACGCTATATCATGAATATAGACTCGAAAACATGTAGTTTCGTTCTGTAAGATTTTATACGCTGTTGGAGTTTATTTTGACGCATTTGTAGTTTCCTTTTATACCGTCAATTGAATCTCCAAATCCATATGAAGGCTTCGAAAAGTCCGTACGTTGTAATTGTCTCTGTTACTGGTGACATCACGTACATGTACAAGTTAGCAAAGTGCCAATAAACTGATTGGGTATTTTCAATTAGATCTACGCAACGAAGATAGAGAAGTCGTGGCGTGGTCGTACAAAGACGATCAAGGTAGAAATCAAGGATCTTCATCTGGAATACGAAATGAAACATGATGATTTTCATCGCAGTCGCTGGTCGACAGGCGATTGGACAGATGACTCCGATCAGATGATTCTCATTCTACGAACACTGTATGAAAACCACGGAGAGGTAAGCAGGACTTGAAATAGCCTCTTCCGTAGACAACTCGGAAACCGCGAAACTAAACATCTTAAATTTGTTACAGTTTTAACTTCGCTTTTTAAAAAGTTGGAAGGCAGGGACACCGCTGTTGCCAATTACTGCGGGCCCATGGTAATATATAAATCAAATTTCAGCTGCTGCTCACCCTAAAATATCGGGAGAGAGCGTCTGTAATCATGAGTTACATTCGTTAATAGCCTGCGTTGCGGCACTGGAGTATCGAAGCGCAGCGAGCGGAGATTAGGGGGATTGGGGCGAGAGAGAAAAGAGAGGGGGGAGGAAGAGAGAGCCTGCCGGCAAGCCATGGTTATTTTGGTATCCACCCACTAATTTCTGCCGCAGCGAGCGAGCTTGAAGCGAGCGAGCAAGGCAGCAGTTCTAATCTTTTTTTTACCACAATTCATCACTTCTATTGTCTTTTTTTACCACACTGCTTTGCACGTATCTGATCGTCACGTGACATTACACGAGGTGGAATCTGCATTGTTGGATCTAACTACGTTCAACCGTTCTTTAATGCATTTCTGTGTATGCGATTCTTGTGTAATCATGAATTTGTTAAAGTGTAGACGTGTAGGCGAACTCTTTCTAACTCTGTGGGAACTATCAGTAGAGCAAGATCTCTCCTGTTATCAAGATGGCGAGCAGCAAATAATGTTCTTCTATTGGCTTCGATAGTCAAGCAGCCGGTTCAAAATACAATTAGCATTTACAGTTACATTCTCAATTACAGTTGATTTCCGGTGTTTAAACTTCACCGGGGAGAACAGTAGTTTGTTGTGCCGGGAATCTTAAGAAAATGTCGGGAATTGGTAGGCTCAGGGAATTTACCAGGAGATCGTTGTATGTTCGGGCAAAATGAAAATAAATCGCGACAACTTTTGAGATACACACCACAGCTCAAACAGGATTCAGTCGCACGACAGCCCCAAAACTACAAAATATATTCATCTAACACCTTGGCATTTTTATCACCCAGTAATCATTTTTTTTCTGCCAAAGTGCTACTGTAGGTTCTCTTCTACCTGTTAGGTATACTAGTTAAAATGCATAAAATTAGTAAGTCATTCGACCGATTCATCCAATCATCATGCGGCGGAAGTGAGAACCATGTTTAATATCTGTCAAACTCACGCGTTGAATCTCAAGGAATCTCAACTCGAGCGTAAAATTCAAAACAAATAATATACGAACTTGGAGAGTGTCAGCTGAAACTCCGAAAAAACATGTGAAGACATGGCCTAAATCCAAATCTGTAAATATCAACGACTTTTGCAGGATATGTACTGTATGTTTTAAGGTAGAGTTTGGGAATTCAAATATTTCCACGGCGAGAATCTGTTCAAGCCTTCAGAAAGAAAAGAGAGCCGAGGCTTAATTCTAGCTGGTGCCTGCAAAAGTATTGGACTTCGTATTCCAAAATCTGCTGCTCTATCTGAGCGAGTCTGTCCTGAGGAAGAAAGATTCGAAATGCAGTAGAGAACTACACCTTTGTTTGAGAAGGTTTGCAGGATAAACTGAGATTACTAAGATAAAGAGAACTCGTTGCCGCTGAATATAAAGTCGCCACCAAATCAGAAAAGAACACTGCCGACCACAATAACACCGGAACGAAGTTCTGCCAAAAGAAGCGCTAAAAACGCAGCGTCACGAAATCATCAAAGCAGCTCGTATTTTCGGAAGCACAAGCCTGTTCTTCGAACACACCGGTCCATGTTTCAACCGTGTGCGATTCGTCGACGACAAAATACAACTGAGCAAGACGCTTGTGGAGTTCCGATGCAGGGTTCTTCAGCTCATCGCGAAATTCGCTCTCATTACTTCTTATGCAGAACTAAACAGCAATTTGAAGTTGCACTTCTGTAGTTCCTCGGGTTTTAGGTCTGAAAGTTCGGCAGCAGGATAATCTAAGGAACTTAACTGGTTCAATTGATCTTTCACAATACTAGCCAAAGGAGCAATATTAAACCAAAACGAACAACCCGGCCATCATTTCGACGTCTTTAACACTATTGAATGCTTGGAATATCCTACTTTTTCCAAAGCCAGTTGGGATTACAGCTAGAAAATCTCTTCCAGACAAAATATCTCAAATAGCCTTGCTCCTGTTCTTTCTTTAAATTCATCGCTGAGGGAATTCTCTTATCGCATGCCATGCATGAATAAAATTTAAAGATTTTTGTCAATCACGCATTTTAACCAATAGCAATACTCTCTGAGGCCGAGAGTTATCAAAATAACCATGGCTTGCCGGCAGACTCCCTCCTCCTCTCCTCTCATCCCCACCCCTCCCCCTCTCTTTTTTCTCTCGCCCCAATCCCCCTAAGGCTAGTTCGTTAATTTTGTTTCGAGTAATTTATTCAGAACATTGCCATGTTCAATTACCCGTATCGTATTACCATGTTCATTTAGAGATATGGATAAAATCACCAATACATTAGCCTGCAGAACAGGCTGCCATCTTACGGAAATTTTAATTCTGCCCTTTTCCACATGGATTAACATGTTTATTTAACATGACAATGCTTTGCAAGTAGGACAATGCCGAAGCGCTAATTCCTGTCTTACTCGACTTCCACGGCAAAGAGTTGGAAAATAAGGCTTTTACCTGTTGGTAAAACCGCCAAAATATCTCGACTAGAAAGTACAAATGTAGACTATTCACTGCCTGCTTTGTTCTTCTAAATACTTTCCTGGATTTAACGCTCAACCGCTCGATCACTTCTCTCTTGTCGCCGCCATTTCAGTCAGTTCGCAGGAGGATGTGCGACATTTCGTGACACATGACATCTAATTGACCAATCAGTATTTCCCGTACAGAATCTGGACGGGAAATGAAAATGTATAAGGGATGGTTGCAGGCCCTCCTTTTTCTCTCTCGTGCCAGTCTCCTTTTTCCATTTTCACGCGGCCAAATCATTTTATCACTTCACTGAGGGCCTGTTTCGCAGGCTACCAATACATTGCCTTAAAATATTTTGTTTAACTGTTTCCTTTTCTCAACAGACTCGTAGAAGACTTGTTTTGTTCAGTGCTGTTTTGGAAAATAAACTGAAAGAATGAAAAGAGTTCCCCTCAAAATTATTCCCATCGCATTGTTGCATAAGCTCTGATAAAGGCGACGCGACGAGACGAGACAAAATATATTGGATCACCGATTTCAACTCAAAATAATCCCTTGTTGGAGAAAAACCTCTCGATCAGTACTTTAGCAAAGTGCTTGTGAACTGATTGTTCTGGAAAATTGAAGCCGAAAAACTCTACTTTTATTTAAAAAAAACTTGAAGAACATGGAATGTTTGTGTCTGTTATGTCTTGAATGTTGTTTCTAAATGCTCCTCTTTTGGTATTCCGATGCAACTGTAGGCGATTTAGTAATCACAAGGCCAGGAATTCTTATAGTCATCCGGTTCCTCTAAAGTTTTAAGGTCTCCGCGTCCTGATACAACATTTCGGCCCGTACAAAGGAAACCGGAGCATACAATAACTCAATTTAAACTCACATGTCAAGTAAACCCGGATGGTCGTAAACCATAGACGGTTAGGGCTAGATTCCATCCGCCAGAAGGACGCAATCCCAAAATACACTGCCCTAAAATACTTGAGAGCACTGGTGTCTAATGAAGTAACGCCTGCATATCAAACAGCATGCAGTATAAAATGTTTAAAAAAGCGGTTGTTGACAGCAAATCCCTCGTGGCGTAAGGGATAGCGACGGTTAGGGTTTCGGTTAATAGATGGTTTAGGGTTTCGGTTCGAGTCTTCGTGGAGTCGATATTTTTTTATATAGTTAAGGGAAGCGTACTTGTTCGCCTAAAGTGCCGCTTTACTTTGTATCCTAGATATATAACATCGAGAAAATTGCAAACTGACCTTCTGGCGGATGGAATCTAGCCGCGACCAACATAGACGGGGACGCGGGGATGTGACCTTAGAAACACAGTATTTTTGACCGCTAAAATATCAAACGAGTAATTATGTGTGTATTCAATGCATTGTTTTATCATTAGCTGGTCATTTAGGTTAGAAAACATATAATCAAAAGTGTTTTTCCACACGAACCGACGCCATCTTGGAAGAGCCTCGTTTCGATGCTCCCTTTTTTTAGGTTAGGACCGGAAAGCCATAGAGCAGTGACGTTACAGTATCCACCCGCGCGTAAACGTGAAGTTTGGGACGAGGCTAGTATAGGGTTAATGATACCGTTGAAATTGGGTTTCCTCTATTTTAAAGTTTTCCAAGCCTCCTTTGACACCAATTGTCTTTCATGAAAGTGCCCAATTTTTGTATCATTAAAATCGATCAGGAATCGATTCTACATCAGGTAAATAGACAAATAGTGAAATATTTTATTGATTTGAGTGTTGCTCAGTCTAGTTAACAATTATTCGCCGAAGGCGAAGTTGATATTGGTGAATATTCGTCGAGGGGAATATTCACCAATATCGACTGAGCCTGAGGCGAATAATTGTTGTAGTATATACAACACGGGAACCTGCTTTTGGGCACTGCATTTTGTTTAATTTCTAAAATTTCCGCATCGGAAACAATCGCGAAACGTGAATTTACGCCTGCCATTTTGTTTCAAAATTATCCCGAGTTTTGTAGGTGGCTATTGCTCATTATTCCGAGATAGCGAGCCAATTAAATTGCATGATCTATGTAGGTTCCCGTGTTGTATATACTAATGTGTTATAGAGGTTTCTATTTCCAATATGCTAATTATGTGATGTCACAGGAGGCCTCATTTATTATACAAAAAAAGATTTCTACACATCCATGTTATATTTGGGCCTTCTATCAGTGATTTTGCCAAATATTTTGTATAAATCAGAAATAATTTTGTTCACAAGGAGAAAGAAATGACCTTTTGTTGGCCTCCTGTGACATCACACAATCAGAAACCTCTATAACTCTAAGATGCAACACTCAAATCAAGAAATATTTTACTATTCACTTACCTCACTTCATGTAGAATCGATATTAATGATAAAAGGGGCTTAAGGCACTTTAAATATGCCACATTATTCCTTGCATGGGTTTGCTCTTCATTTGCCGGTATTGCGATTCTACCAGTTTACATCGAATATATGGCTTTGTAGAGCTAGCTAACAGGTATGCAAAACGATTGCGCATGCGTGAATTTCACCCGGGACATCACGCTCGTGCGCATCATTTTAGCCGGAATTTTCACTCGAAATTTGAACTTCAAAGCATTGTTACAGAAAAGTACAAGCTTCGATTTTTAAGTGCTTTCACGGACCAGTCCCAAATTTAATTGGCTTGATGACTAAACTAATCAAACTCTTAATTCTTACGATTTTCCCCTTCACCCCCGATCTTTTTTGCAATGTGTCGGGTTTCTGAATATTTTCTGAACAGAAACCATTTGGGACTGCTCCCGCGATTTCTACCGCTGACTGGACATGCGCACATTTTGCGGACCTGTCGAGCCAGCTACTTACCATAATTATTCAATCCCGATTTCCTTCAGCCAATCGGGAACTCTGCTTTTAAACCTGATTTTTACTTTTGACATTAGCATAAGCACACAATAAATATACACAGACGCAGTGCCGCATTTGTCATTTGCGCTATATATACTTGTTCTACTCAAAAGTGTGAGATAATAACAAGTACCGATAATAATCAACACGTCTGCGTATGTTTGTTGTAATTAAGCTTGCCTATATATGTATGTATTAGTATTATTGTCTTTAATATTTGTTGTGGCCATCATTTATCAACTTCCAGAGAATAAACGCACTGACTGAAATCGTGGTACGAGCCAACGCAATTATGATGCACTTTGAAGCACGCATGCACTCTTTCTGTTTAATCAATATTATTTCCAACCGCACAGGTTGATATACTTGACTTCGCTGCGAAATTCCGGGTCTGGGCTGAGACGGGTTACAAGGAGCTCGGTGACTACGGCGGGTGTGGACTTGGACAAACAACGTTTCGAGTTCTGACGAAAAAGGATTTCCCTACCGATCCCCATAAGGCAAGGGGTGGAACGAATTAAATACTGGTATCCGAAACCCATATATGTGAAGTTTCATGAAAGGCGAAACTTAAAACCAAGCAAACATTAATTGTATTTATTCTTGACTAAGTGATAACATTTCGGGTTTTACGTGCAACAAACAGGGGTGAATAACTAGGCGAGCTGATACGTAAATCGGCGGGAATTTTACCGAAACACTATATTTCGTGTTTGAAGGCAATTTTATCCCAGTGTCCAAAACTTAAACTACATTGTCCAAAATATATGGTTGCTTTCTAAAAAGTGATATCTTCACACGTGAAGGTAACACTAAAATTTTCTAGCCATTTTGTAAGGAATGAAAATTTATATTTCATCGATAATTATATATTAAACAGAATATTACATGGCCGCTTGGAGATACGAATTTTATCTTATCTTATCTTATCGTGTTGATGAAATATTTTACCCGTTCGTTACGCTCACTCGTAAAAGTGAAGTTAATACGGGCAACAATTTCTTGCAACTTGTCTCGAACAATGTTGCGTTGCAAGTTGATGCGCGATGTTGCACGTATTACCACCCACTCGAGCAACTTGTCACACAACAAATTTCCATGGCTTTTATCGCACGGCGGCCATGTTGAGTCCCAGGAGAATAAAAACCTTTGTTTTCGTCCGGTAAACTCGTTCTGAAACCAACCAGTGCGAGGCTACCGGGGCCAAAATTATTGTTTTATCCAAGATGGCCGAACTGCGATAACAGCTAGCCCATGTGGCAAGTTGCAGCAACATGTTACATAGCCTGCGTAGCAAGCACAGGGGGACAGGGGGATGGGGAAGATTGGGGAAGAGGGGAGAGTGGAAGAGAAGGAATGGGGAGAGGAAAAGGGAAAGGAGGGATTCACCCTTATCACACCAACGCGTCATCTCTCTTAGATTGACTATTATCATCAATTGTCAAAATCGCTAGAATTGATTATAATCATCATTCTAAGACAAACCCTAACCCGAACTACAAACCAAACCCTAACCATCGGACGAGTTCACGGGTAAACGACGGGTTCTCACTCACCTAGAGCTAGGGTTCACAGGTAAACAAGAAAGGAAGGTAAACGAGAGAAAAATTTTTTTTGAGCGCTCCTACTCGGGCTCGAACTCGTAGCCGTTTGCGTGTAGTGCTTGGTAGTACAGACGTCATGACCACTACACTAAGCGCGTCTACCGCCGTTCGGATTTCGACTGGTTTTAACCTCGAGGTTAAATTGAGGATTATAATCAATTCTAGCGATTTTGACAATTGATGATAATAGTCAATCTAAGGGAGATACCGTGTTGCTCACACAGCGGCCATGTTGGATATAAACAATAGATTTTGCGTGGCTAGCCTCGCACTGAGCAGATTCAGAACGAGTTTAGCCCGCAAAAACAAAGGTTTTTATTCTCCTGGGACTCAAAACACGTTCCAAAATCGGTTGTGATATTTCAAAGTACCATTTTTACGGATAATAAGAGTAACAATAACAAAAAACTGCCACTGTTTGATTTATTTTGGCATATATTCAGTCTCTCCCCCGATGAATTGCCATTGTTTTACTGCACTGGGTAAAGGACAACAACATACACTACATTCATCCAACATTTATTTTATTTCAGTAAATTCCATGGTCACATTCACAATAATTTCCTAAAAAATGTCTGTCAAAATTACTGAGAAAACTAAGGTACTATAACATACGGTAATATGGCAAAATCTACATTAAAGCCACAAATTAGTTGCTAACCAACAAACTGTTTTTCCACCCTAACCCATCAGTGGGTTCAGCAATTCTAACCCTAACCCATCAGTGGGTTCAGCAATTGCCAAACCCACAAGTGGGTTCAGCAATTCCCAAACCCACCAGTGGGTTCAGCATTTCACAAACCTACCAGTTGATTCAGCAATTGCCAAAACCACCAGTGGGCTCAGCAATTGCCAAACCCACCAGTGGGCTCAGCAATTGCCAAACCCACCAGTGGGCTCAGTAATTGCCAAACTCACCAGTGGGCTCAGCAATTGCCAAACCCACCAGTGGGCTCAGCAATTGCCAAACCCACCAGTGGGCTCAGCAATTGCCAAACCCACCATTGGGCTCAGCAATTGCCAAACCCACCAGTGGGCTCAGCAATTGCCAAACCCACCAGTGGGCTCAGCAATTGCCAAACCCACCAGTGGGCTCAGCAATTGCCAAACCCACCAGTGGGCTCAGCAATTGCCAAACCCACCAGTGGGCTCAGCAATTGCCAAACCCACCAGTGGGCTCAGCAATTGCCAAACCCACCAGTGGGCTCAGCAATTGCCAAACCCAACAGTGGGTTCTGCAATTGCCAAACCAAACAGTGGGCAAACAGTGCGGAATGAAGGTTTACTCAAAATATCACAAAAATGATCAAATCTGGCGAACAAGTAAACCCGGATTCCGCACTGCTTTCTCAAAATATCGCACAAGTGACCAAATTTGCTGGAAACATCCAACATTGAATCGGTTCCGATATCGTATAAACATTAAACGGGAACAGATAGATGATGTATTGTGGGAGGAATAAACACTTAAGCGAGTTCAGGCTTATAATCGTTTGTTGTCAACAGGATCCTTTCGGCAACGAAGAAACATTCTGCGTACGAACTTTTCACATATCAGCCTCTGTTCTCATCTGCTGCAACAAATTTCTGTAAAGAGAATATATTGGATACGTTTATACATTTTAAATGTTAGGCATTTAAGAGTGAGAGGATGATGTCTTGCTGGAAATTTAGTACGGATACCCTAGAGGTTTCAGAGTTTTTATTTGGTGAAAATCCATGCAGAAATCCATTTTCTAGCCCAAATGTTTGACCTTCGTGGGTACCCCTTCGTGGAGAAGGCAGTTCAACATGGCGGCCCTTAATTCTTGTCCAACTATGCAGTGCTGTATAGGGATTCATGTATAGACTAGGCCAACTTTAACAGCCTAAGAAGCAGATTATTTACGACTGGGATGTCAAGTGATTCAGGACTGCAAGGGGATGCAGGTTGGCGCAGTGGTAAAACACTCGCCTCTCACCGCTGCGGTCCCGGGTTCGATTCCCGGCTCGGGCACCATATGTGAGTTAGGTTTGTTGTTGATTCCTTATCTGCATTCGAGGGTTTTTCTCCCTCCGTAAAAATCAACCGTGAGTCGAGTGTAGTGTGTTCAAAACAGTTAATGTGGTGAGGAGTGTGTGAGGAGTAAAAGCAGGCCCCCACCAGCTTTAAGCTGTAATACTCAGCCTGCTATAACAAATAAAATATTTATTTATTTAATTTATTTAAGACCTGTGATCTCACACCTATATATACCACTCCATTCCGATGCATACCAACGGATATTCCTTATCAAAACATAGGAACCGACGAGAGCTCATTTTCCTGCTAATTCCCACGGTCAAACGCAGAAAAATGCAGTTCCTCATGCTTTACTGCATGCAACTTGCAACATGGAAATTTATTGCGTGGCAAGTTGCTCGAGTGGGTGGCAATACGTGCAACATCGCGCTTCAACTCGCAACGCAACATTGTTGCAAGACAAGTTGCAAGAAATTGTTGCCCGTGAATACCTTATATGTTGTGGAAAATCTTTTTTGTTGTTGTAGATCATTGTATGGGTTTTGGATGGCATTCTTACTATTGCTATATATTAAAGTGTACATGCATGGTTTATGTTAGGCTAGCTGTACAGATTTCGCTGCACACTTCAAGCGTTAAGCACAGCATGGATTCAGCGAGTTAGGCGATACTGCAGGGTACGGACAAGGTCGCCTCACACAATCTGTGCTCTCTCATATACGTTACGTTTCCTCACCGAGCCTGTGAAGGTACCGTAAAACCTTGATTTGACTAGCACCTTGGATGATCTAAATTTGTGAATTGACGAATGTGCGTTTGTGGCTTTCACTGTAGACCGAGAAGCGGTATAACAGCAGGTTTACCGTAAAGTAAACAGTAAATATGCCGTCAAGTAAAGCAAAACAAACGCAGTAAAATCGTAGTTTTAGAAGGAGGCTTAATTCTTGGGTTGCAATCAATCCCTGGAGATTCAAAAGACAAAGACGCGGCAGCCATGTTGGAGGACGGAACAAAAGACACTAATGAGGAATCTTTTGTTAATGTTCCTCCAACATGGCCGCCGTGACGTCATGTGCAACCCAAGAATAGATAACGACGCATGTGGGAGAGCGTGTCTAGTAAATTGAGGATTTATGGATATCTATGGGCTCAAGAGGTCAGTTGTCCGGCTCTCAGTTTCAATCAAATAGACTATCTAAAGTGCATTTATTCGGTAACTGATAAGCGAGCTGCCGAAGTTTTTAAGAAACCACAGATATGATGCCACGGATAAATACTGAATATCGAAGGGCTATGAGGCAAGCTGGGTGATAAAATTAAGATCAAGCCTTGAAATATAATCTTCCCTAGAAATACAGAGTTCCTAACGACAGGAATTGCTCACCAGATACCCAACCTGCCCTTGACCGCTAAAGGTCTGGGTACTAATCGAACATTGAGCTGAGAATTTGTCACTCTTCGAGGGTGAATGTTCCCTTAGTATAGTGGTTATCACGTTGGTTTTGATGACAGGTGGTTATGGGTTCGGAATCCATAAAAACCTCGTGTTTTTTCTCTTCTGTTTACCTGTGAGCCGTGGAACCCTAGCTCTAAAACCTCATCGTTTACCTGGGAACTTGTTTTCGAAGATTTATGGTTCGGGTTTGTGTTAGAAATTGCGGTTGAAGTCTATTGAACGATTCCTGTCATTATGAGAGCGCGTCTGGACATAGCACAGCTAAACTAGAAATAGTACATGATCACCAGCACACTGCAGGTGGACGAGATATTTACTTTGAAATTGTTTTTACCCTCAGTGCGCTCGTCAGGTTTGGGAAGAGAGTGGCAAATGGGTTGCTCCAAATGGAGGAGTTATGCGCACATCCGTGCTTGGCATCCAAGACTTTAGCGATTTGACAAAAGTGATTGAAAACACCAAGCAAATCTGCATGGTCACGCATACTGACCCCAGGTGCGTCGCCTCCTGTATTGCTGTGACTACTGCAATAGCCCTTATGCTACAAGGTAAACATTGCAGTGGCAATGACTGGAAATATGACGTCCGGGAAATCTCAGAAGAGGCTTTTAAGTACGCGTGTGATGTGCTAGAGACGGAGGAACAGGTAAATGAGAGCGGCTACTAGCAGTGGGATAATGATAGAAGAGAAAGTTACATAGAAGATGTTACATCGCCAGGGGGAGGGGCGCTTAATCAAGGGAGGGCGCTAATTTCAAATGTCATGTTCAGGGGGTGAAGGAGGGGATGATGGCTTAATCAAGGGAGGGCGCTTATTTGAAATTTCATGTTCAAAGGGGTGGGGGGAGGGGAGGGGATGGTGGCTTAATCAAGGGAGGGAAGTTATTTCATGTTCAAGGAGGTGGGGCATTGGGGCTTAATCAATGGAGGGCGCTTATTTCAAATTTCATGTCGAGGGGGATGGGGTGTTTGCGGTTAATTTACTATAACAAAGGATTTACAACTTAAAAAAAGCTGCTGCTTTCATAGAAGGAATGTTATCAAAAAAATGTTTTTATTGGTACGTACATGAACTTGCTAATGTAAATCCTGTATTTACAAGGTAGCCAATAATAAAGCAAAACTGGAAACTTGATTCATAGAAAATAGACTCGGCTTAAGCAGCAAAGCAATTTCAAAACTGTATTGGTTGTACTGACAGGAAGTTCCACCTATGCTGTACAAGTACAGGTTGTGGCTAAATTACAAACCCATCTAACCCTAATCCGAACGCATATTTCTTCCCCGACATCAGAAAGATGAGCTGCGGACTTTTATGTTTGCGAAGTCGCTAGGGGAACTGGAACTTACGGAAGGACGAAAAATTGGCTATACGTACAAGTGTCTTGGAGCTGGATTCTGGGCGTACAGACAGAAGAACTTCAAAGCTGCTTTAACAGAGCTTGTTATGGAGGTAAATTCAAATATGGCTTACCAAAGTATTCCTATAAAAATTGTCCCTACCGTCTAAAATATCACTTTAAAATCAATAGCTTTGGAAAGTTTGGATTATATAGCAAGAAAGGCTTTAAAGATATCGCGGCTCAAACTGAAATAGGCCTCTTGCCGGAAACAGTCACGTGCTGATATATCACTTCAATAACCAATGAATTGCGCTCATGATCCCATGGGAGAGGCTTTACTGGAAACATTAACGTGCTGATATATCATATCAATAACAAATGTACTGCGCTCATGATCCCATGGGAGAGGCTTTACTGGAAACATTAACGTGCTGATATATCATATCAATAACAAATGTACTGCGCTCATGATCCCATGGGAGAGGCTTTACTGGAAACATTAACGTGCTGATATATCATATCAATAACAAATGTACTGCGCTCATGATCCCATGGGAGAGGCTTTACTGGAAACATTAACGTGCTGATATATCATATCAATAACAAATGTACTGCGCTCATGATCCCATGGGAGAGGCTTTACTGGAAACATTAACGTGCTGATATATCATATCAATAACAAATGTACTGCGCTCATGATCCCATGGGAGAGGCTTTACTGGAAACATTAACGTGCTGATATATCATATCAATAACAAATGTACTGCGCTCATGATCCCATGGGAAAGACTTTAGTGGATGGCAAACAAACTTCAAAAACGCTGTTTTGGAAAGATCGACAATCGATTGGAGGTGGAAAATAGCATTTACCAACAGGTTTTGCTAATAACACTACCGATCTCGTACGAGCCTTTACATAAATGACGTCATATTGTTTTTGCCATCCAGTACAACCACGTGATTGCTTAACTGCAAAAGAGAATAGGCAGTAATGCCTGACTAACCTCGTTTTGGTGTTTTTCACGTTCTTTAAACCTTGATAAATTCACATGGGTTCGTTATATCATCTCCGAACTTGTAAACCTTACTTAACATGCACATTTCCTTTTAAATTTCACAGTTTATTCTCCTGAAAATATCGAGCTTCAAGATTATGCAAATTATCCGCGCGGCCATATTTGAATTCAGTGAAAAGACGTTACTCAAATTACCTAAAAGAATGATACGTTAGAATATTAAACAGTCCCTTTCATATCGCGAAAATCAGTCGAGAAACTACGAGCGCAGTCCGGCAGTAGAATCTGCTTCATACCCCAGGCGGGTACGAAAAGAGATATTACAGAGCAAAGGACCACGGGAAGGATCAGCTATAGCGCAAAGGACCAAGGGAAGGGTCCCGTGCTACCTAATCATTTCCTCTACTGTTTTACAGTATTATGCAGGGAGACTATATGGAACGAAACACTACCATGAAGTATATACCCGCGCCTGGGTACGAGGCAGCAGAAGAATGATAACAGCGAGCAGCTACGTGGCCAAAGAGAAGGGGTTATCTGGTCGCGTGGCCGCTTTCTGCCCGCGCTCGTAGCCTGTTTCTCGACCGATATTCGCGATATGAAAGGGACAGTTTTTAAGTGTATAAGACTGAAAAGAACGAGGTAGATTTTCTGGAAAAATGAAAATTTAGCAAAAAGTGAAAGGTTTTTACCCTGCTGGAACTCAACATGGACGACATGTGAGAAGAATGAGTCAATTAACTTTTTTTTTCTCGTTTAATGTTGTACTGAAAAGGCTGGAGATGCAGATACGAACGGTGCCGTAGCAGGTGCTCTGCTCGGATGTAAACTGGGTGTGGTAGGACTGCCCTCGTCATGGCTAGAAGATCTGCTCCACAAGAAATGGCTTGATAAACAGATCGACAGGTTGGTATCTCTTGCTCTGAGGGTTTTTCTCCGGCTTCTCCGATTTTCCTCCCTCCTAAAAAAAAACCAGCATGTTACATTCCATTTCGATCTGTAGTCGATCTTAACTTTGTCGAGCGTTTTTAACATGAGCCAATGCATTGGAAGACTGTGCAACCACTACCTACGTAATCCACCATAACTAAATTATGGTATGGTATAGTATGGTGCGATGGTGTTGGTTTATCCGGGTCCAAACTTGAATCACCCGCAGGATCCTGTCACACGTCAGTTAAACATTCATAGTTGGTTTACTATTTTGTCAAAGACACAAGGCACCTTTTATATTAAAGTGCCTATAACCCTTCTTGCAATTTTGATAGCTATGAACCTCCATAAAGTTTTGAGTACTTCTGTGAAGACAATTTTGGTTTACAGTGAATACTTTATGTTCTATGCTTGTTTGAAATAGTGTAAATTTGACCTTTCCTAACCCATGTAAGTAAAAGCCTGGGTCGATTCCTGGGTAGACGTCATATAATTAATTCGACTTTGCAATCATTTGAAGAAATACTTAACATGTTGACTAAAATGACTATTTTTCGTTACTAAAAACTCACAAACTGTGTATATTTTCTATGCATCGATGTTGTTGTGATAGAAAGGCGCCATGGAGAATAATGCATTAATGAGATGACGTCTACCCACTGAGCTAACGACCCAGGCTTTTACTTACGTGGTCATGGGTCAGGAAAGGTCAAATTTACACGATTTCAAACAAGTGTAGAACACTGAGTATTCTCTGTAAACCAAAACTTTCTTCACAGAAGTATTCAAAACATTTCGAAGGTGCATAGCTATAAAAATTGTAAGAAGGGTTATAGGCACTTTAACATACACATATTGATATATATGTGGCCCTATTACGCACACCTTCAGGCTTCCCCTACATTCTCTCTTAATTTTACGATTTTTGAAAGCTTGCTATTCAGTTCGAATTGATCCAAACATTCTCAAACTCGCTAAACTTACTAATTTTAGTGTGATATTTCTCGTGATGGGGTTAATATCTTAATCAGATTAATTTTCCACACGATACCAGTCCTTTTCTCAATTCTGAAATGGCTAATTTATGTATCGAATGAGAAGCGGACGATGCATCCCAATGAACTTAGAAAGTTTTCGATAAACCGTTTCGCATTCAAGAATTACCGCTGGATGTGATGACTACAGACGCATTTACTCAACGTTAGTCTCATTCTGATGTCAAATATTCACAGATACCAGCGAGAAGGTGCAGAAGTTCAAACTACAACAATGCAAAGAGTTGTGGATAACCCATCTTGCTGCTGGTATTTAATATGAATATTTAACATCAGAATGAGACTAGTGTTGAGTAAATGCGTCTGTAGTCATCGCATCCAGCGGTAATTATTGAATGCGAAACTGGACTGTTGAGTGTCGAACAGTAATTAGGTGATTGCTTTCGAATTTGATTGGCTAGTTATCCATGATTGCGTTTACTTTTCTTCGTGATTGACTCAAGTAAAACCAATCACGAATTTACTTCAGTTCTTGATTGGTTCATTGTGTTTGTACTTACTCCTGTGATTGGTACATTGTGTTTGTACTTGCTCCTGTGATTGGTACATTGTGTTTGTACTTGCTCCTGTGATTGGTTCATTGTGTTTGTACTTGCTCCTGTGATTGGTTCATTGTGTTTGTACTTGCTACTGTGATTGGTACATTGTGTTTGTACTTGCTCCTGTGATTGGTTCATTGTGTTTGTACTTGCTCCTGTGATTGGTTCATTGTGTTTGTACTTGCTCCTGTGATTGGTACATTGTGTTTGTACTTGCTCCTGTGATTGGTACATTGTGTTTGTACTTGCTCCTGTGATTGGTTCATTGTGTTTGTACTTGCTCCTGTGATTGGTTCATTGTGTTTGTACTTGCTCCTGTGATTGGTACATTGTGTTTATACTTGCTCCTGTGATTGGTACATTGTGTTTGTACTTGCTCCTGTGATTGGTTCATTGTGTTTGTACTTGCTCCTCTGATTGGTACATTGTGTTTGTACTTGCTCCTGTGATTGGTTCATTGTGTTTGTACTTGCTCCTGTGATTATTGGTACATTGTGTTTGTACTTGCTCCTGTGATTGGTTCATTGTGTTTGTACTTGCTCCTGTGATTGGTACATTGTGTTTGTACTTGCTCCTGTGATTGGTACATTGTGTTTGTACTTGCTCCTGTGATTGGTTCATTGTGTTTTTACTTGCTCCTGTGATTGGTTCATTGTGTTTGTACTTGCTCCTGTGATTGGTACATTGTGTTTGTACTTGCTCCTGTGATTGGTACATTGTGTGTGTACTTGCTCCTGTGATTGGTTCATTGTGTTTGTACTTGCTCCTGTGATTGGTACATTGTGTTTGTACTTGCTCCTGTGATTGGTACATTGTGTTTGTACTTGCTCCTGTGATTGGTTCATTGTGTTTTTACTTGCTCCTGTGATTGGTTCATTGTGTTTGTACTTGCTCCTGTGATTGGTACATTGTGTTTGTACTTGCTCCTGTGATTGGTACATTGTGTTTGTACTTGCTCCTGTGATTGGTTCATTGTGTTTGTACTTGCTCCTGTAATTCGTTCATGGGTTTTTACTTGCTCCTGTAATTCGTTCATGGGTTTTTACTTGCTCCTGTGATTGGTTCATTGGGTTTTTACTGGCTCCTGTGATTGGTTCATTGGGTTTTTACTTGCTCCTGTGATTGGTTCATGGGTTTTTACTTGCTCCTGTAATTCGTTCATGGGTTTTTACTTGCCTCTGTGATTGGTTCATTGGGTTTTTACTTGCTCCTTTGATTGGTTCATTGGGTTTTTACTTGCTCCTGTGATTGGTTCATTGGGTTTTTACTTGCTCCTGTAATTGGTTCATTGGGTTTTTACTTGCTCCTGTGATTGGTTCATTGGGTTTTTACTTGCTCCTGTGATTGGTTCATGGGTTTTTACTTGCTCCTGTAATTCGTTCATTGGGTTTTTACTTGCTCCTGTGATTGGTTCATTGGGTTTTTACTTGCTCCTGTGATTGGTTCATTGGGTTTTTACTTGCTCCTGTGATTGGTTCATTGGGTTTTTACTTGCTCTCAGTGTGATTGGTTCATTGGGTTTTTACTTGCTCCTGTGATTGGTTCATTGGGTTTTTACTTGCTCCTGTGATTGGTTCATTGGGTTTTTACTTGCTCCTGTGATTGGTTCATTGGGTTTTTACTTGCTCCCAGTGTGATTGGTCATTGGGTTTTTACTTGCTCCCAGTGTGATTGGTTCATTGGGTTTTTACTTGCCTCTGTGATTGGTTCATTGGGTTTTTACTTGCTCCTTTGATTGGTTCATTGGGTTTTTACTTGCTCCTGTGATTGGTTCATTGGGTTTTTACTTGCTCCTGTAATTGGTTCATTGGGTTTTTACTTGCTCCTGTGATTGGTTCATTGGGTTTTTACTTGCTCCTGTGATTGGTTCATGGGTTTTTACTTGCTCCTGTAATTCGTTCATTGGGTTTTTACTTGCTCCTGTGATTGGTTCATTGGGTTTTTACTTGCTCCTGTGATTGGTTCATTGGGTTTTTACTTGCTCCTGTGATTGGTTCATTGGGTTTTTACTTGCTCTCAGTGTGATTGGTTCATTGGGTTTTTACTTGCTCCTGTGATTGGTTCATTGGGTTTTTACTTGCTCCTGTGATTGGTTCATTGGGATTTTACTTGCTCCTGTGATTGGTTCATTGGGTTTTTACTTGCTCCCAGTGTGATTGGTCATTGGGTTTTTACTTGCTCCCAGTGTGATTGGTTCATTGGGTTTTTACTTGCTCCTGTAATTGGTTCATGGGTTTTTACTTGCTCCTGTGATTGGTTCATTGGGTTTTTACTTGCTCCTGTGATTGGTTCATTGGGTTTTTACTTGCTCCTGTGATTGGTTCATTGGGTTTTTACTTGCTCTCAGTGTGATTGGTTCATTGGGTTTTTACTTGCTCCTGTGATTGGTTCATTGGGTTTTTACTTGCTCCTGTGATTGGTTCATTGGGTTTTTACTTGCTCCTGTGATTGGTTCATTGGGTTTTTACTTGCTCTCAGTGTGATTGGTTCATTGGGTTTTTACTTGCTCCTGTGATTGGTTCATTGGGTTTTTACTTGCTCCTGTGATTGGTTCATTGGGTTTTTACTTGCTCCTGTGATTGGTTCATTGGGTTTTTACTTGCTCCCAGTGTGATTGGTCATTGGGTTTTTACTTGCTCCCAGTGTGATTGGTTCATTGGGTTTTTACTTGCCTCTGTGATTGGTTCATTGGGTTTTTACTTGCTCCTTTGATTGGTTCATTGGGTTTTTACTTGCTCCTGTGATTGGTTCATTGGGTTTTTACTTGCTCCTGTAATTGGTTCATTGGGTTTTTACTTGCTCCTGTGATTGGTTCATTGGGTTTTTACTTGCTCCTGTGATTGGTTCATGGGTTTTTACTTGCTCCTGTAATTCGTTCATTGGGTTTTTACTTGCTCCTGTGATTGGTTCATTGGGTTTTTACTTGCTCCTGTGATTGGTTCATTGGGTTTTTACTTGCTCCTGTGATTGGTTCATTGGGTTTTTACTTGCTCTCAGTGTGATTGGTTCATTGGGTTTTTACTTGCTCCTGTGATTGGTTCATTGGGTTTTTACTTGCTCCTGTGATTGGTTCATTGGGTTTTTACTTGCTCCTGTGATTGGTTCATTGGGTTTTTACTTGCTCCCAGTGTGATTGGTCATTGGGTTTTTACTTGCTCCCAGTGTGATTGGTTCATTGGGTTTTTACTTGCTCCTGTAATTGGTTCATGGGTTTTTACTTGCTCCTGTGATTGGTTCATTGGGTTTTTACTTGCTCCTGTGATTGGTTCATTGGGTTTTTACTTGCTCCCAGTGTGATTGGTTCATGGGTTTTCACTTGCTCCTGTGATTGGTTCATGGGTTTTTACTTGCTCCTGTGATTGGTTCATTGGGTTTTTACTTGCTCCTGTGATTGGTTCATTGGGTTTTTACTTGCTCTCAGTGTGATTGGTTCATTGGGTTTTTACTTGCTCCTGTAATTGGTTCATGGGTTTTTACTTGCTCCTGTGATTGGTTCATTGGGTTTTTACTTGCTCCTGTGATTGGTTCATTGGGTTTTTACTTGCTCCCAGTGTGATTGGTTCATTGGGTTTTTACTTGCTCCTGTAATTGGTTCATGGGTTTTTACTTGCTCCTGTGATTGGTTCATTGGGTTTTTACTTGCTCCTGTGATTGGTTCATTGGGTTTTTACTTGCTCCTGTGATTGGTTCATTGGGTTTTTACTTGCTCCTGTGATTGGTTCATTGGGTTTTTACTTGCTCCCAGTGTGATTGGTTCATTGGGTTTTTACTTGCTCCTGTAATTGGTTCATGGGTTTTTACTTGCTCCTGTGATTGGTTCATTGGGTTTTTACTTGCTCCTGTGATTGGTTCATTGGGTTTTTACTTGCTCCTGTAATTGGTTCATTGGGTTTTTACTTGCTCCTGTGATTGGTTCATTGGGTTTTTACTTGCTCCTGTGATTGGTACATTGTGTTTTTACTTGCTCCTGTAATTCGTTCATGGGTTTTTACTTGCTCCTGTGATTGGTTCATTGTGTTTTTACTTGCTCCTGTAATTCGTTCATGGGTTTTTACTAGCTCCTGTAATTCGTTCATGGGTTTTTACTAGCTCCTGTGATTGGTTCATTCGGATTTTACTTGCTCCTGTGATTGGTTCATTCGGATTTTACTTGCTCCTGTGAATGATTCATTGGGTTTTTACTTGCTCCTGTGATTGGTTCATTGGGTTTTTACTTGCTCCCAGTGTGATTGGTTCATTGGGTTTTTACTTGCTCCTGTAATTGGTTCATGGGTTTTTACTTGCTCATGATTGGCTCTGCTGGGTTTTGGTTTTACGACACTCAATCGAAAACCGCTCGTTTCATGCTCGCGCGGGCCGAAGCCTGGTAACAATGGTACCAGATGAGAGCTAGGCCAGTTGTCACACTTCGTTTCTGTCTTACTTCACTATTGTGTTCTTTTGGGTCATGAGGGAATTAACGTTATTTTCCACTATCAACTGTGTTTTTCTTTTTCTGTGACAAGCTGGGAAAGCTGGCCTCGCTTTTATGCCTTTATGAATAAGATCAATGATGCTATTCGTCCTTAGTATGCTGCGCTGCATGCGTGATTCAAGTTTGACCGCACATAAACGGTATACAACCAATAATTAGTTAAGGTTTTCTGAGAAAATAACTAAGAGATACTAACTAAAAGCATGGCTTTATCTGAAAGAAACTCGAAGAACAGACTCGAACGGTATTTATTATGTCATCTAATTCTTGTGTTATTTTACTTCACAGATATTTTAAATTGCTCGGACTGTATGAATGATATCCACAACGAAACTGCGAGGCACCAGTGATCACCCGCATTAGTGGATTGGCGACAATGTTTACATGGGAACCTAGCCTGAAAAAAACATATTTTCCTTCAAATGATCCTCATGGATATCTAATTTCATCGATGTATTTGTCACCTGTAAATTGCCCACCGTACCGCTTTTATCACACAGCAACAGAGCTATCGATTTCTGATGATAGGAGGAACTCAATGACGTCATATGATCCAAGATGGCGGTGCGCGGGTGATAGTGTTATGGACAGGAAAATCGGTCCATAAATATTATCTGGTGTTTAATTTGCAGATGACAAATTTACAAATAAATAGAATTTAGTTTATAGCGACATTCCTTTTAACAACGTTTGTCTGTCATTGCAACTACTGAGTTCGCCGGACGTCGACGTCAACTGTCAGTTTAATGACTAGGATAAGTATTCTGCTTAGCTTGAACAAGGTTAACAATAGCGTAAGAGGAGTCGATCATCGTAGGATCCGGTGGCATATCAGCGTTCTCTTGCACGTTTAAGTTGAAATGAAATTGTGCTGATTGTTATAGCTTCCTCCTTCTTCTTCTCTTTCGTTAAAACCCCTTAAATTTTCGGTTAGACTTCTGTAGGTCACTGTTCTGTAGGTCGTATCCTATTGGACTTCACTGATAAATAATCCCATTATTTCAGGGTTAGGGTTTGTATTGTTTTAGGGGTAGGCTATTGTTTGGGTAACCAATAACATTTTAGGTTGCAAACGGTGACGTCTGCCCTAAATATTACATCCTAAAATGGGCCTTTTGCAGGAATGCAATCACGTGGTTGTACTGGGTGGCAAAACAAATCTTAATTCATAATATATTTAAAAGCCTTGTACGAGGTATGTAGTGTTATTGGTAAAACCTGTTTGAAAATGCTATTTTCCACCTCCAAACGATTGTCGATCCTTCTAAAACTGCGTTTTTAAAGATTTATAGGATCGCGAGCTCAATTCATTCGTTAATGAAATATTATACCAGTACGTAACTGTGTCCTGCAAAAGGCCTATTTAGACAATCACAGTTGTTTTAGATACTTGCGAAATATAAATGCCTCTCCGTGACACAGCCCTTTAAGTGTGGAAGGTAATATAATATGTAGATTGGGATATTCAATAAAATATAATGCAGTGAGTACGACTATGCTTCCTATTCAACACGTGGATCTTCGGAACTACGGGAGGTGGTGATAATTTCTACGTAATGATTCATATTGCCGGTGTGCAATCAATCTCGAGCGATTCGGTAGACAAAGACGTGACGGCTATGTTGGATGAGCGTAATACAGATTTGAATATATCTGCAATCTGCGTCTAAATTTTCGACGCAAACTCCTATTGGTCCATTCTACAATAGAATTGAATATAAAGAGCTTATTACACGGAAAGTTGTGTAATACGGCTGGGTATTTTTACGAGTCAGTTTTATTTTTTCGAGCCTGAAAGGCGAGAAAAAAAAAATTGACGAGTAAAAATTCCCAGCCGTATTACACAACTCTTCGTGTAATAAATTGTTTATTATACGACAGCTAACACGAACAAAACATGTTTGTTTTCGCTTACCTTACTGCTCTGTTTGAAGAAAATCTTGAGAGAAGAAATCTCGAGAGAAGAAATCTCTCAGCCCAATGTCGGGGGCGAACGCGCACTGAAAAGTTTTTTTCGCGCGCTAAAAGCTGATTGGCTGTTACTCAAACAGCCCCATTTCGATTGGCTCGCGCGCTTACAAAACCTTTTAAGTGTTGAATAAACCTGTGCAAACCGGTTTGCGACCCGTGTAATACCGTCTCATATTTGCACTCGTTTTAGCCCGTATTTGCACTCGAAAACGCCAAGTCGTATAATAAATTTTAGTATTATCGATGAAATACCTGTGTATATTTCTTTCTAAAAAGTGATATCTTCACATGTGAAGATATCACTTTTTAAATTAAGCATGACTAGCTTTTAAACATTTCTAGCCTTTTTAATAAGAGAAGAAAACTGGTATTTCATCGACAATCTTGTATCAAAAAGAACATGGCCTGCGTTCACTCGTAAGATATGTCATCAACACTCGAAAATAAAATCCGTATCTCCGCGCGGCCATGTAATATCCTCTATATATCCGCTTGTAAATTACTAGATTTGATCATATGTCACTGCACATATGTGTCGAACCTAATTAGATAACAAAGCAAGTATTGTCCTTTGTTTGAATTGCGTTCAGCATATGAGTGAAGCGGCGTCTGAACCGAGTATAATAATAGATCAATGTAAGGATGTACGTTAATCCACGTTTCTATAACGTCCGTGCAGGATCGTTTCGTCTTCCGATGAGCCTGTTCGCAGGCTAATAGGACGGGTGCACGTAGTCCTGTCTTGGCCTCTTTCGAGTCTACAGAGCGGTCGAAAGAAAGGCCAGGTCAGGACTAAGGTGCACATGGATCAAATAACTCTTCTACCCACTCCCCTCCTGTACCCATTCCCCCTCCCCTCCTCTACCCATTCCCACTCCCCTATTCCACCCATCCCCACTCCCATCCTCTACCAATTCCCTCTGCGCTGGCCACTCGTGCTACTCTTTAATCGAGAAATGAACTCGGTTATAAGTATGCGAGCGACGATGACCTAAAACGCGACTTAGCAAACCCTTCTATAACCAGGTCTCCATTATAATTTTGAGAACACACCGCGGAAAAACTCCACGCATGCGCTTTTGGTTAACCCAGCGTGCTCGCGTCCAATCTCGTACCCAGATTGGCGCGCATCCCAATAAAAGCAATCACCGTTTCTCAAACAATACCTGTATTCATAAATCATAAGGAAGTATTGTTTGCCTGCCAGGTATTGTACTTTATACGCCCTCGGCATTTGAAATTTCACGCGGATTTTGAAACCCCCGTCGAATTCGGTGACTCGTATATGAAACATTACGATGCGCGGGTAACAATAAAAACAGCTGAAGCGTACAACCTGCGGGGAATTCTAAAGATACGGCTACCTACCAAAGATACTACAATATTATGGTGCAAAGATATGGAACTCACTAGGTCTTTTCTTGCTAATACCAGGAAACTTAATTTTAAGGAATGTGACTGCGATTGTTGTAGGACTTGTCTTTGATGTATTAAGAGAAGATAAGTTGAGCGTGACCTAAAGCAGTACATAAAACATGCACTGCGATTGTTGTAGGACTTGTCTTTGATGTATAATACATCAAAACACAAGTCCTACAACAATCGCTATGCATGTTTTATGTACTGCTTTAGGTCACGCTCAACTTATCTTCTCTTAATAGCCCACTTCCGCGATATGTTTTACTTGGCACACACAAAGGTTTCAATACGAGGGCCCGTGCTAAATTAAATTTATTCTTTTCACAGAGAAAAGAATAAATTTAATTTAGCACGGAGCCTCGTATTGAAACCTTTGTGCGTGACAAGTAAAGCATATCGCGGAAGTGGGCTATTTTCTACCGTCGTAGTTGATACTTTCTGCCGTTATTGTATTCAATTATCGATTCAGCAGTTTCTGCAGTTGCAGTGGTGAAACCACCGCACTAGCGTGACACTAATCAATATATTAAAAATATCATATATAGAGATTATTACATGTTAAGAGCTTGCGGACTCGCTCGTTCGCGATATGATACGAAAACCTCGTGAATAAAAACGATATCAGGCTCTTAACATGTCATAATTTGAATACAATGACACAAAATTAAGCATAACAAATTTATTTCTAAAAGCAATAGTACAGTGAAGTGATATCGTATCACTTCACTGATATGGTTTTTATTCATGGCTTTATCACACGGATATCAACCCCAAATCTGTAATAAATATATTTATCTTGCTATCACTATTATATTCATATCATGTGTCACCTTTTTGTTGAACTTTATATTATTATAAATACCTATAAATAATACTTTCTTTAATACAAGCTAATAAATTTATGTCATTTGATTGGTTGCATTGAGAGCAGTGGTATTTCAGTGCAATTTGTAATACCAACATGTAAGTATTACAAACCCATATATGGTAGCTCTTGCCATATTTGGAAAACACGCAACCAGTGTCTTTTTGATTTTGTCTTGAAAAATGGTGGAAATGTTTACCCAAAAGAGCGAAGGGAAAATCTTGGAAAAGCAAGCTTACTAGCAAATCAGTCCAGAACTGACAAGTGTAGACTACCTGTTGCAAAATCTTTGTGAAAGACTCAATACAAGGAATTTTGAAACTCGTGGTACTTATGCCAAATACTGCTACAAACCATGCTATTGCCAAAACTAATATGAATTACTATTAATAAATTACCTATAAATAATTATATATTTATGATATTTTGAAAAGTTATTTTAACTACTTTATTTAACATCCTAATCTACTTCACAACTTTATTTGTACCCTAGATTATATCAGATCAATACAAATAAGTTACGAACATTACATACAAAGTAGTAGGACTAAAATGTCATTTGGAGGCCTGAGTCTATTAAATAGGTCATTTTTTACAATTGGTCCCATAACTAGGCCAAGAGACTATCACGGCCATAACGGCTATATAGTTTGAAGTCTAATAAGTCTCATTCTTCGAGTTTAAATATAACGGTATAGTATTGTATTGTATTTTATCTTTTTTTGTGTGTGTATTTACGTGATACCCTGGTAATGCACCTATCAATGTTTAAATAAGCCCGAGGGGGGGGGGGGGGGGGGGGGGGGAGGAGGGGGGGTGACCCCGGGCAGAGGTGGGGACTTTGACTCACTTTGCTTGCCGAGATCGGGAATTGAGGTAATCGGCTAACGCTGTTGCCACCGAATTCAGATCTACAGATGCTACTCTGGGGAATTATTCCTTTTTCATTCTAATCATAATGCAGCCATGCCTATCTGAATAAAATTAATTTTCAAAGAGTCAATTCTTCAGCTCTATTACGACCAAGTTTGAGCGAAAGACTCGGCCCGAGGGCGAGGGTGAGGTAAGTTTGAACAGGCCGAAAAAACCTCCTTGTTTTAGTTCAGTATTTTCTAGTATATATTTGAATGACTCATTATTCTACTGTATGCAAATATACATTATGTTTACTTAATGTTTTGTCGCGTTTCTATTCATTTTTAGTATGATTTTTTACTTTTTCTATGCCACGTTTGATCCACGAGATCCACACGAAAGAGTAATCTTTGGTATAAATTTCTCCCTTTGGTGGGGACATTTGAATGCAAATTTTGGCCCGTGAGTCGGGAATTTTGACACCTAAAAACTATTTTCGGTCAAAGTCCCCACCTCCTTAACATTGATAGGTGCATAAAACACTCACTCTCGTTTTTGATCTATTTAAATACTTGAACTCTTCTTGAGAGCATTCGACAGGCCGGTTTCAACGTACGGCACGTCGTAAACTGAATTGAGACCTGGATACAGAAGGGTTTGCTAAGTCTCTTTTTAGGTCATCGCCGCTCGGATACTTATCAGAGGGGCTGAATTAATGGGGTTAACTGATAACTGAGAAATGGCCAAAAATATTACTGTTAACTGAGAATTTTACCTTTTTTTAGCTGTTAGCTGATATTTGTGAGATAGCTGTTACCTGATATTTCATTATTTTTTATTAAAATGACGTAACGTCACATGCTATTATTGGCTTTTCGGATGGTTTTCGACAGATTTGATCCAGTTGATAATAGTCAAATATTAAGCATGACACAAAATGTAGTGTTTGATGTTGAATTAGCGGTTATTATTCATTTCATACCAGCAAATATGTATTCAAATCAGGTTAGGGTAGTCTTTTTATATAACTTAACTGATAACCGCAAAATTTAACTGATAACTGATAAATAGCTAAACATTTAGCTGTTAACTGATATTGGTACCCCCCCCCCCCCCCCCCCCCCCTTATCACCGAGTTCATTTCTCGATTAAAGGATGTACTTCCAGCAGTGAGGTAAAAACAAGCTGGTGAGGTAATATACTGAATATGTGATTATCATTTTAGCCAACAGTTATTAAATCGTTCATTTTATTTTGAGTCCCTGATCCCTTGACCTTTCTCTTGAAGACATTTTCCCCGCACCCTACTCCCCTAATAAATTGACCATAATATCGTCACCACGACTTCGCGTCCATTGACCGGAACGAAAAGCGAAAGTGAAATTGCCCGGCCCGTGCAGAATCGAACCAGCTGTTCGTCATACGTATGATATCGATTATATCGTTCATTGTCGACCAAAATATTTCGCTTTTGTAATGTCAGGCCATGGCAGAGATGGAACACAGACTGGAGGGAGAACGTTCGCTTTATGTTCAGAAAGAGATCGTCGCCACATAGAGGTGAGCTACTTCCGGTTTGTTGCATGCCGTTATGAATCTCTGACTGAGATATGTGTATACCCGGATTATTGGTAAATGCATGTCCCTGGTCATGCCAACACTGGAATTTGTCAGTTATTTACCATCCTTGGAAAACCTATAAATGTAGCAAACGATAACTTTATCCTTAATCCTCCAAATCGGGAACCGTAGACAAACTGTAGTGGGCCGTGTAAAAATACATATAATTCGACGGGGAAGTGATTAACACTAGGTTTTATCAGGTAGGCGAAAGGGACGTGTTGCTGAAGGGTTTGTTATAAGTAATAGCCTGGATTGAGGGAATTTAGTGATTAAATTTCCCGACGGTGCAGGATTTATGGAAGTGGCGTCTGGACCGTTTACAAATCTTCTCTCGGCTCACGGGGAAATTTTCAAAATCACTAATTCCCACTTACCGAGGAACCGATTTAATCTCTGAGAAGTTTAGATATTTTTTTTCTCTGCATAAAATACAAGACATCGCGGTTTGTTGCTTTCCAGAACTTTTTGTTATTGTGCTTGATTGAGCTGAGCTGAGGGGGTCAAGTGTGTTGTTTTTTGAGAAGTGATAACTCTAAAATTTGCATTTGGTGGCGACACGAGTTGATGGCTGAAGAAGTGTTTACTAGACTAGGTAACGTTTCGTACATTACTGCATGTACTGATTCCCAGAACAGAATGTTACAGAGGGTGATATTTCAACTTCAATCGAAGCCAGTTCTCATTCCCGGATGTTGCATGATCGATGCGAGTCCATGAAAACACCTTGTCTCTAATTCCCAGACCGAAAAGGATTGTGGTAATAACTATTTAGCTGTTCGAAATCGATTCGCAGGAGGCCATCAATATTCGTCTTAAAGTTTTGACACCAAAAGCAAATGAATTCGCCAGACTTTAAGCTATAACCACAATCTATATCGGTCTGGAAATGTCGCTTGTCGTTAGTTGATTTTCGGGATAACCTTTTTGAAACAGGTGTATCACAACCAGGCTCGTTCAACTTGGCTCGGAGTCATTTAATCACAGGCTTCCCAGACTCGTGATTTGTCTTTCGAGTTACCTGTGGTGTGTACCGTCTATTGATACTTTTAAAATGAAGTTCTGTTGGTGTCTTGGACGATGTGGAGCCCTTTGAAGATTAGGCGGCGAATTTTACGGCCGTTGTGTGGGATTTACAAATTGGCAAGCCGTTCAGGCGAGCCATTGTAAAACTCATACATTTCGGACTTACTTATATGAAATTAACTATTAAAAATTGAACAATTTTATGAAATTTTGGCGAAAAGCGTAAGACATTGAAGGGCGTGGCGCTATACATGTGTGCGGCATGCGTCACGCACATGCGCAGTATGCACAAAAACAGGTGCTACAATTGACTGAGACAGTCTATATACGTACTTGTAGGCAGGTGGACAGCCAGATATTAAGGACTCAAAGACAGACAGTGGGTCTAAGGTGGCCCAGTCTGAAGAGGAGAGCAAAGAAACCTTGTTTGTGGCCGATGTGAATCGCAAGCCTTGTTCCATAAGTAAACAAAAGGAGGATCATTCATCTGAGGCTCGGCCTGCAGCAGATAGTGCACATGCATCGAGAGCAAATGATGAGATCCAGGCTGGCGAGAAGCGTAAAGAAAGCTTGTCTGTAGCCGATGTGAATCGCAAGCCTTGTTCCAAAAGTGAACAAAAGGAGGATCATTCATCTGAGGCTCGGCCTGCAGCAGATAGTGCACATGCATCGAGAGCAAATGATGAGGTCCAGGCTGGCGAGAAGCGTAAAGAAAGCTTGTCTGTAGTCGATGTGAACCGCAAGCCTTGTTCCAAAAGTGAACAAAAGGAGCATCATTCATGTGGGGCTCGGCCTGCAGCAGATAGTGCGCATGCATCGAGAGCAAATGATGAGAACAAGGCTGACGAGAAGCGTAAAGAAATTAGGCTGTTCGACGTTGAGAGTGCGCTACCCAAGGAGTTCCTTTTGAGTCGAATGAGGGCCGTACTGTATGGGAACTGTATTGGTGACGCCATTGGACTACTAACTGAGTTTATGACCAAAGACGAGGCACACCAGGTGAATAAGATTTATATACCAGAAGGATATCGTCTTCCTCTAGTTTTCTGGGTGGGGTGGGGAATCTATATCTAAGAGATTTAATACCAAGATATTTAATTCTCCCTACATCAGTTATAATTAAGCTTTAAATTATTAAACCTGTCTAGAGATTGGTTTACTGGTCATTATTTATATGTTGGAGGAGTGGTGGGGAGAACTCGTTTCCGCGGCCAATAGTGGAATTTTTAATGACCTACAGGTCATCAGTGCAAATGATTAGAGGACGGAGGTTGGGACTGAGCAATCAAACAGCTTTTACGGTCTGTCCTCTTATCGATCGAAGATAATTCGTCAGAAAACGAGAAACTGATCAGTTGTGGTCACATAAGTTTTTACGTTTTACCAGGTCTACGGGAATCGTCGCCACAGGCTGGAATATTACATGAAACATGACGACTTCCATCGCAATCGCTGGTCGACAGGCGACTGGACAGATGACTCCGATCAGATGATTCTCATTCTACGAACACTGTATGAAAACCATGGAGAGGTAAGCATGCAAAAGTGAACTACAGCCACTTTATTGTTCTTAGAGTGATTTCCCATGAAATAGATTGAGCAGATTTCGTAAGAGTGGGACGAACTATAAGGCATGTCTGTAGCCTTACGCCGGGTAACCGTACCGTAACTCTGTAATTTGATTGGATGAGCAGGACAAAAACAATAAGGAAGCCATTTCAATGTCACGGCATGCCGTACAGTAACCGTGCCGAAGTTATTGTCGTAGTTTGTCCCACTCATACGAAATCTGCTCCTCATTAAAGTAGTATAGATACTATTAGACCCCAATTCCATTGTGTTCTTTTGTTTCTAATTTGACTTTTAGATATTGTTTTACGGGTTAAGAAAAAACACTCTATCAGTAAAATCATTTGGCTTCTGCAACGTCGTCATCAGCATATTTCTGGCCTGCGTAGCGGCGCAAATGTTATGGGGGAGGGGGGCAGAGAAGGGGATAAAGAATGGACTGGAATTTTCCTTCTCGCTGCGAAGACATGTAGTTCGCGGGCAGTGGGGATCGATATCAAGGCGGCTGTCGTCTCGGGCAACCTTTGTTTGCGAGAAAAGCTGTCTTTATAGTATTTCTTTTCACCCAAAAGAAATGAATCATATGATTACATAATTTAAACTTATTTATGCACAGGCTAATATACTTGACTTTGCTGCGAAATTCCGAGTGTGGACGGAGACGGGTTACAAGGAGCTCGATGACATCGGCGGATATGGCATTGGACAAACAACGTATCGAGTGATGACGAAAAGAGATTTTCTTACTGATCCCCATAAGGCAAGGAAAGAGAAAGTTACATATTTATTAGGACCATTTAATACGAGAGTTAGTTAGCCGCGGCTTATCTAAGCCGCGATTGATTCGTATAAATGGGTCAACACCTGAAGTTTAATTCGCGACTAAATCAAGCTGCGGCTTAATCAAGCCCTCGTATATATAGCACAGTTTTGGTAACTTCGTGGCTTATCTAAGCCGCGATTGATTCGTATAAATGGGTCAAAACCTGAAGTTTAATTCAAGCCGCAGCTTAATCAAGCCCTCGTATATATAGCACAGTTTTGGTAACTTCGTGGCTTAGCTAAGCCGTGAACGATTCGTATAAATGGGTCAAAACCTGAAGTTTAATTCGCGACTAATTCAAGCCGCGGCTTAATCAAGCCCTCGTATATATAGCACATTTTTGGTAACTTCGTGGCTTAGCTAAGCCGCGAACGATTCGTATAAATGGGTCAAAACCTGAAGTTTAATTCGCGGACTAATTCAAGCTGTGGCTTAATCAAGCCCTCGTATATATAGCACATTTTTGGTAACTTCGTGGCTTACATAAGCCGCGAACGATTCGTATAAATGGGTCAAAACCTGAAGTTTAATTCGCGACAAATTCAAGCTGTGACTTAATTAAGCCCTCGTATATATAGCGCATTTTTGGTAACTTCGTGGCTTACATAAGCCGCGAACGATTCGTATAAATGGGTCAAAACCTGAAGTTCGCGACTAACTGAAGCCGCGACTTAATTAAGCTCTCGTATATATAGCGCATTTTTGGTAACTTCGTGGCTTACATAAGCCGCGAACGATTCGTATAAATGGGTCAAAACCTGAAGTTCGCGACTAACTGAAGCCGCGACTTAATTAAGCCCTCGTATATATAGCGCATTTTTGGTAACTTCGTGGCTTACATAAGCCGCGAACGATTCGTATAAATGGGTCAAAACCTGAAGTTCGCGACTAACTGAAGCCGCGACTTAATTAAGCCCTCGTATATATAGCGCATTTTTGTGAACTTCGCGGGTTAAGTAAACTGCGGCTTAGATAAGTTGCGACTAACTTGTTCTCCTATAAATAGGACTAAAAAAGATATTCACAGAAATCTGGAAAATATCCCCGAGTATGTTCGTGTATGATGTAATATATATGTACGATGGTTTTCGTAAAACAAATGTTGAATTCCTGGTTATAGATTTTCAGAATAATCTAACATGGAAAAAATACGGGTTCGTTTTTACAATAACTTGGAAATCCGGGGTTTGGAGCTATTTGTTTTCGTAACACCCGGTCCGGTTCTGGACCCATGCATGGTCGCACATCTATTCAGTATCATAGTGCCCCCTCCCCCCGTGGGGGAAGATATATGAGGTTGCGTAGAGGAAATTGCATGAACGCGAGTGCTACACGTGTTTTATAGGCACTGAGTGATATTTTGAAAGTTTTGATAATTTGAGAACTTTCAAAATATCACTCAGTGCCAATAAATCAAGTATACTTTTTTCTTCGAATTTATGAGAGTGAAAAAATACGGCTGCATAGCAGGCTCAGAGAGCCCATCCCCGTTCTGTTTCTGAGGAAGCGCGGGGAAATGGTGCAAATTGTCACGCGGGAGATAGGGGTGAGGAAATCAGGAGAGAGACGGAAAGAGAAAAAAGTATTTAACAAGTCAAAATGTCTACATCAAGCGAATAGTAGAATGGGTCGAACTGCCAATATTTCTGGGTCTGAATGCCGTGCCATTCACTCTTTTCACCTGGTGGCCATCTTGGATTCAAAGCGAGGCAATCCTTTGTTTTTGCCAGGTCAGCCTCGTAGTGAGGGATAGTCAAAATGAGGCTCACCTGGCAAAAACAAAGGATTGCCTCGCTTTGAATCCAAAATGGCCACCAGGTGAAAATAGTGAATTGAGTCATAGAGGTTTTAGATTCCAAAATGCTAATTACATGACGTCAGAGTAGGCAGTTGTCATTATTAATTTCTTAATGTTCATGAATGGACGTATCAGTTGCTAATATAGGAAAACAAATTTGTAAATCGTTTAATTAAACTACAACAAAAACACTGATATTTAAAAATGATACTTTATGTGTAACAGCACAGTTTTGTACAATAAATGATTCCTACCCTGACATCATGTAATTAACATGTTGGAAATTAAAACCTCTATAACTCATTAGCACAGCATTCAAACCCAGACATATTGTACCGTTCTAATATTCACTTAATGTAGCCTTGATATTAAAAAAAGGTTCATAGGCATTTCAAGAAATAAACCACTGAACAAACAGAAAATAAATATACATTTCTCGAGGCTTACAATTTCTATTCCACAAATAGGATATTCTTTCTGTAATAAGTTAAGTTAACGACCCTATGTCGCTAAATTCCAATTCGATCTCTAGTTTAGCCGGGTCCTGGCTTTGATCAGCCTCTTATGGTTGTTTCGGGTCCCGTTAGAAATTCAGTGGGTTTTTTTCTCGACCGTCTAAACAATATTAAATTTTATTACATAACCCAAATGTTACGCGCGCTCTGATTGGCTAAAAGGCATGTTTATATAAGAGGCTTAAAGACATGGAAACACAGCGCCTTAGCTCCTTTAAATTTGTTGCATGTTGTTGCATGTTGTCGTTATTTTACAAATTTAGAGAATTATAACTCGCTTGCCGTCTTTGTTCTCTATTATAAACACTTGCGATATGTTGGAAGAACAAAGAAAAACTTGAAAATCGATCACTCGCCAGCGGCTCGTGACGGTCGACATATAGGGTGGAATGAATGATGTGGCCGGATTTGAGTTGGGTCGTTAAAGAAACAGGCTTCTTTTGAAATGGCGCAGCTATACCAGTAAGGGGACATGATGATTGATTAGCATCAGGAGACGTCCATCTGTCATATATTATCTATGCAGCGTTTTCCCAGACCCGGTTATTTTTAGATTTCATTTCTCAGTGTTCACTTTCATCGCGGCATGTTGTGAACAAAAGATGCTTCCTTAGCTTCTTTTGTTTGGTCAAACAATATGGCTGCAGCATCGTTAATCGTTTGAATTATAAATACGCAAATGCTTACGATTGGTTAGCGGAAACGCATTCTAAATATAACCCTGTCTGTTGAAACGTTGCATCATAGCCGTAGTACGGGAGATGGACACTCAGGGTAATGGGCTCTTGTCAGCATGCAGTTAACTAACAAGTGCATGTATAATTACTTTAAATTGCTTGTTCTCTCAGTGCGCTCGTGAGGTTTGGGAAGAGAGTGGTAAATGGGCCGCTCCAAATGGAGGAGTTATGCGCACATCCGTGCTTGGCATCCAAGACTTTAGCGATATGACAAAAGTGATTGAAAACACCAAGCAAATCTGCATGGTCACGCATACTGACCCGAGGTGCGTCGCCTCCTGTATTGCCGTGACTACTGCAATAGCCCTTATGCTACAAGGTAAACATTGCAGTGGCAATGACTGGGAATATGACGTCCGAGCAGTCACAGAAGAGGTTTTTGAGTACGCATGTGATGTGCTGGAGACGGAGGAACAGGTCAGTATGTTTCATTGCTGGAAATGTGAGTTTGTGTAAACTTCAGCTTGAGCTACCTGTGCCACCGAGTGATATTTACACATTTGTGTCTTCTTCAACATTAGAAAGATGAGCTGCGGACGTCTATGTTTGCGAAGTCGCTAAGTGAACTGGATCTTAGCGGAGAGAACATTGGCTATACGTACAAGTGTCTTGGAGCTGGATTCTGGGCGTACAGACAAGAGGACTTCAAAGCTGCTTTAACCGAGCTTGTCATGGAGGTAATATTGCTTTAGAGACTAGTTCTCACTGACGTACTCGTTGGATAATTTCCTAACAACAGAGGATATTACATGGCCGGTTTTTATCTTCAAGTGGCGAATGTTGTGTGTATTATGACAAATTCACCACGTACAAGAAGATTAAAACCGTGTCTCCAAGCTGCCATATAGTATTCTGTTTATTATTCATCAAGCTATACTATTAAAATAAATAAATTATCGGTTTTCTACGCGCGACATGGACACGTGACGTCATAGCCGTGTAACTTTTAAAAATATGTCACATGTGAAATATCACTTTATGGCTACATAGGCATGCATAACACCATAACACAGCTCTTTTAAGAACCCAGGTGCAAATATCTGCCCTAATTACCAAGGAATACGTCACGTTCCTTCTTCCGCGCATTGAGCACTCTGAATGTTTTTTTTTAACGGGACCTGGAACAACCATAGGGGCTGATCAAAGCCAGAACCCGGCTAATCCACAGATCGATTTGGAATTTAGCGTAAAGTAACTCGTGACAGTCTGGTGAGACTGATAAACTTGAAGCCGACGTGGGACCTACAATTTTACGTCCTTATCCGAGAAGACGTGAAGGTCTAACCATTTGCAGTTCGAGTGTTGGTTCGGCCGGAGTTTGAACCCGCAACCTCGTCAGACCGGAGCTTAACCACTGAGCTAAGCGTGACCCGGAGAAAACCCTCGGAGCAAGGGCGAGTTACCAACAAACTCAACTCACATGTGGCGCAGCGAACGGGAATCGAACCCGGGTCACAGACTGAGGTGAGAGGCGAAGCGCTTACCACTTGCAAATGGACCACCCGGCTCCCCTGAGCCTAATTAAATCCACACCCTAAGCCAATGCTAAACATTGTAGGACATATTATCATTTCCATGTGGTCAAACCAGTTTCTCATTTCATTCCATCATGAACAGGCTGGTGATGCAGATACCAATGGTGCCGTAGCTGGTGCTCTGCTCGGATGTAAACTGGGTGTAGAAAAGTTGCCCTTGCCATGGCTGGAAGATCTGCTTCACAAGAAATGGCTTGATGAACAGATTGACAGGTATACCTCTTCCTAACAACAAACACTTTTAATGGAACCAGGGAGTTTCGTTTCCCTCGAATCTCGATGTTTCCCTCGACTTTCTCTCGAGGAAACATCGAGATTCCAGGGAAAAACAAAACTCACTGGTTTCCCAACTCCCGAGGTCCATTCATTACGTGATTTATTTAATATATATCCTAAGGTGATTATATTCCATATTAACGAGAAAAAGGCAAATAAAACGTTTTGAAAGACTAGTGTTGAACCAAAGCGCACGACACACGTCATCTTCTGTCTCGCGCTGATTACGTGCGCTAGCGGGCAACAATGCATTGTTTCCCTCTGACGTCACACTTTAAAATAATATCGTCCGCTTATCGACAGCGCTGAATAACAATCTTGTACCCAGACCCCAATTACTGAATAACGTGACGCGCGTAGACTAGGGATGACTGCAGGGTGTACAAAAATGGCGGAAATTAATTTCAAAATTTAGCGAATACCTTCATGTTTTCTGCAAAGAATAAGAGTTTTTGCTTGAAGAATAAGATTCAAATACTCTTTCATTTCCTCCAGAAACTGAGAATCAACATATGTTTTGAACAATGTAGTTTAAGTTTTGAACACTGGGATAAAATTAATTTGCCTTGAAACACGAGAGACCGCCAACAGATGATGTTTCAGCAAAATTCCCGCCGATTTACGCATCAGCTCGCGCATGCGCCGTAGTTATTCAGCTCTGTCCCGCTGATCCAAGTTTGTTTGTTACCAGTCATGTGACCCTAAATCACTAATAAGCCGGAGTGGGCGTTATATCTGAAAAATTCACAGCTGTATAACAACACCTCAGTTTCCTAAGTTCAGTCTATTCTCCTTTATTGCTCATCGTCACGTCGAACGTCGGATCCATGCGTGGTATACTGTATACAAAGTCAAGGATTTAATTATTAAGGTTTTTTGAGAAAAAGCCGAGATTTAACGAGATAATAACTAAGAGGATCGAATCATCTATAGGGCTTTATTTTTTTAAAGACACCCATAGAAGAGACCCTATGCCCAATGGGTGTTTGCAGTGACCTGGTACTTCAACTAATAGTGCCTGTCTTATTTTCCTTCACAGATATATCAACATGGTAGGACTGTCTGTGTGATATCCACCAGGATATCATGATAGCGACTTTATCAATTACCGACAGACTGACGCTATTATGACAGAACGTGTCAGGCTAACGGTGCTTTCCATTTACACGAACCGACTGATATGATCGGGCAGTTCTCAAATAGAACGCGTCAGTTCTGAGAGCTGGTTCAGGCCGGACAGACGGGCCCAGCTACTCAGGGAGGAGAACGAGCCTGTTCTATCCCACAAATGCAATGCATTCAATTAGAGACCTTATTACGAATCCACGACGGAATAAAACGGTAGTCTTAATTGCAAAATGCAATAGCTGTACGTGAAAATGCACTGATCAATGCAGTCGCAAACAATCTGGCAGGCGTCTGCAAATACACAATGTTAAAACGGTCAGTTTTAATATGTTTAAAAGGGAGCGCACCTTTCCATTTGTACAAGAACACCACTGCGCCCAGTCCAAACCGAACGGACAAATTGAAAGCGGCGACCTCACAATCCAGGCCAGGGCCGGACCCTGAGTTGGAAATGCACCCGTCGACGGCCATGGACTGTCGGTTTATTTAATTGCCTTCTCGACAACTGGATACCAGTAGCGTGTTCCAGGCTCTCAGATAGTGAGGAAGGGGGCGAAAGAAAAAACGAGGAGAAAAAAAGAGGGACTGGGGAGAGAATGCGCTGAGTTTCAAATCAAGAAAACACGTCAAACCGGTTTTGCTGGGCCATTGTTAAGCCATGAAAATTACCGTTACATCCAGCACTCACGGTTGCGCCTGATAATGATTAGATTATCCAATCAGGTTCAAAATCGGAACCTGATGTGCATGATTATCAAACACCAGAGGCTCTTCTTTTTCTTCTATCCTCTCTCGTGCCTCTCGTGCCTCTCGTGCCTCTCGTGCCTCTCGTGCCTCTTCGCCTTTTATTTCGTCGAGTCTATGGCACCCAGGGTGCGACGACACGGGTCATTTTTCTGGTTAGTATTAGTATTACATGGCTCATTGTTTTTCCAAAAAGGATAGCAGATTCATTGTTTCTGGGATTAGGGTTCTTTGTATTTCAGGGTATTGTTTTGCTTTAGATCGAAGACAATAGTTTTCTTTGTTTTACATCATGTGGTGATCTGTAACACCAAGAAACCCCGGGGAAAACTGAAAGCCTGCTTACTTTCTTTATTGTTCTGAATTTGAATTTGAATTTTAAATCCCAAAGGGAGGAGCATTCCCTTTTATAGTGTGGGCCCTTGTTTAAGATTGTTGTAATATCTATTATTTCCACGACCATATATTATTGATAATTGTATCATGTAAGTAACTCAGCTAGATTAGCTCTGCTATTCTGAGTAACTTTTACCATCATTTCTAAGTCTATTAATATTGTGCATGTAATGAAGTTCAGTTTTTGATAATAAAGTCGAGTTGTTGTTGTTGTATCTTACAGGGTGTCTTCTTGCGTTACTTAGCTATGTCTGAGCCAATTTTCAGCGAATTTCAGCAAAGTTTTACCTCACTTCCCATCTAAGGGGTGGCGAATGGTCGAAATCAGGGTAGTCTCGAAACCTGGGAATCTCAAATTTTCTGCAATCGAATTTTTGGATCTCGAAATCTCGATATTTCGGAATCTAGTCTCGAAGTCTCGTTTTCCAATGCAATACCCTTTCCTTGTGTCTCAGTCTCGAAATTGAAAAAGAGAGCTCGTGTTTTAAAACACAAGTTTCTTCTCCAATGAAGTCTCGTATTTACCATTCGCCACACCTTACTCTATAATGTTTGTCATCTATTATAATAATAATAACAATAACAATAACAAGAAGCTGCAAACAGCTTTAACTCGGGCCTGGTTTTCAGCAGGTTTGATTTTTGAGTTTTAATCAAGCACTGTGTATTCCAGCCAATGTATTCCATACATGAATTACAAGAATTATTCCAAGAATATATCGCTGGGTTTCTTAACATGTCATGCATGCTTATTTTAGCCTCACACCTTACTACGGTTCTCGGTCGCTCACTTGAACCACAGCTGGCATTTTCGACTCTAGCCTGCGAAAATTAAACAGCGGTCTCTTCGAGCTTGTTAGTCAGTATTTTTATTTATTTATTTATTATCTTTACACGTTTACCTATACACATTTGTATATGTCTAAGTGTATTTTTTTTACTGCTACATAGCAATTATTTTCATTAATTTCGGTACACATATATTTTCAATTGGGTAGCGTCTGAATTTCAAGTTGTTCAGACGAGTGCCTTTGGTAGCTTACACTTTGCCTACGACCGAGCGCTGCAGTTTGTTGAGAAGTATCTTGTGATTTACACAGTCAAATGCTTTGGAGAGATTTAACATGATTACTCCACTCAGTTTACCAGAATTCACGTTCTCAAGTATCTGGGCAATGAATTTATTAAGCATCGTTTCGCAAGAGTGCGGTATTTTCTGAAACCAGATTGGGAGTCGAGCAGTAGGCCGTGTTGGCAGTTTCAGTTTTCAGTTTAATTTATTTGCCACAAATATAAATAGTAATCTTACAAAGAATAATATGAGTGGCGGGATAGCCCAAGAGAAACCATAAGGGTTTGTGAGGTTCTGGGCCACCTCGTTACAATTAATATTGATTAACGAATTGATTGAGGCGGCAAGAGCAACACGCTACATTAAAATGCACACATGAAAGATAATACAATTAATTAATTGCGGGAGAAAAGATAGTTCTTAAGTTTGAATTGGAAAGAAGAAAAGGACATTGCGTTACCTATATTTGAACTCAAAGTATTGTAAAATTTAGGACCTTGGAAACTAAGTAAACAGAGAACTATCTTATATTTGTTCTACACAAAGGAACATGAAATTAATGAGAACTTCGGGTATTGTAACTGTGAATTTGATCATTCCTCAACAATAAGTTGTCGAAGCCACGAGGACGTAAATTGTTTTGATACGAATACATAAATTTCCCAAATTGAGTAAATAAATATCTTCAAATCTCAAAATCCTTTGTTGTTTGAATATTGCGTTAGTATGGGCGTCAAATGCTACCTTATTTATAATTCTAATTACACGTTTTTGGAGCAAAATAATACGGTGTAAGTTGGATGGATACGTTGAGCCCCAAACAGTAACGCAATAATGGAGGTAGAGGTAGTTGTAAAGAGCATGATGCACATGCCTTTCACTCAAGTATTTTAGAGATCATTGGTAGAATTGATAAAGGCCTATAGTTATTGGCATCACCAGGGTAACCCGGCTCTTTATATAGATTGGTGTCACATGAGCATGCTTCCATATGTGGGGAATTGTAGCTGAATCAATGTTGGTATTCCTCATCGGTCGGTCCTCGGACCTCTGGCTTTTAACATCTTCCTAAACGATCTGTTTTGCTTCATTCACAAAGTCAAACTGAGTGCAGACGATGAGCAACTGTACGATTCTGACAGAGATCCGGTATCACTAGAATTGAAACTCGGCTTCAGCACGATCTCACTGTTGGCGATTCCTGGTTTAAACTGAATGGCATGATCGCCAACCCTGATGAATATCAGGCAATAATACTCGGTAAAACTGATCATCCCTTCTTCAGGGTTGGTGAATTTAACGTCCAAACTACAAAAAACATTGATCTACTTGGTATAAACATTGACGATGAACTTAAATTTAACACTCACATAACTAATATATGTCAAGGGCACCCAACGAAGTTTTCGGTTGAAAAGCTGTTCGGGAGAGTAAGTTAGCCTAAAACTTTCGGATTTGAAAAAAATGTCCCTAGAAAATTGTTTTCTGAAATACTGGCTAGAAAATTTGTTTTCAATCCCTAGAAAATTATAGAAGAAAAGGGAGACTAAAAGGTTTCCCCTAAAATATTCGTACGTCCCAATTCGTCTGATCAATAGAGTCAGAACAGGAAAAAAGAATCCCTAAAAAATTCGTACCTCCACAAAACTTTGCAACATGAAGTTACTTGGGCTAGAAAATTCTTCTTATGTTCTAGACTACTAACAAATTCGTAGGCCGGGAATATTTTGCCATAGTATTTTCGGTTGACGCGATTTCCACCTAGAAAATCCGAACAGCTAATAGCTTTCTAGAATACGTCAAAGGACATAGTAGGCGCCTTAAAATGGCTAGATAAGCTGCAGACAACTGGTTTCAAACGAATTTCAAAAAGTACTCGTTGGGTGCCCTTGATATGTGAGAAGATTGACAATCAATTTAATGTACTATTCAGGTTTCGCATATTCATATCATCCCACACTAAATGTCGTTTATATAAAGCATCCATGCTGCCTCATTTATGTATTGTACGTATATATGTATGAGGGGCCAAACAAGTCAAAAGTCTTGCCGGTTGAATTTATTTATATGACGTTTGAATTTATTTATATGACGTTTGAATTTATTTATATGACGTTTGAATTTATTTATATGACGTTTGAATTTATTTATATGACGTTTGAATTTATTTTTATGACGTTTGAATTTATTTATATGACGTTTGAATTTATTTATATGACGTTTGAATTTATTTTTATGGTCTTTGAATTAATTTTTATGACGTTTGAATTTAGTTTTATGACGTTTGAATTTATTTTTATGGTCTTTGAATTTATTTATATGACGTTTGAATTTATTTTTCGGTGATACCTGAATTATTTTTTATGGTCTTTGAATTTATTTATATGACGTTTGAATTAGTTTTTATGGTCTTTGAATTTTCATTACATGATGCTTTGCGCACCCAGCAGGCTTCAGGCTCTGGAAAATAAATACAGCTCTCTTAGCGTAGGAGCATGCGTTACAAGGGGTGGTGTAATGGCGGACGCTCCAGGAGCACGAGGAGATCTTTCTCGTTTGACAAGAGCGTGCAATGATGCATTAGATGCCATAAGCTCAATGAATTCTTCAGAAGTGAGAAGCATTGGAGTTGGATTTGGTTCAAGTTCACTGAGTACAAGTGTGTCCAGTGTGGGAAATGAAATTGCCAGATGTTTTCCATCGCAGCGGCAACATGGAAGTGGAAGACGACGACCTAGACCTCAAACTGAACCAGCTTCGCGATCGGGACCTAACCCTTCAAAACGTGGCAGACCATCGAGCACGATAGTGCACAAAGATCTAGTAATAATACCTGACCCTGAAACAAGTGTTGTTCCAACGCATTCCAGTCGTATAAAACTTGAAAAAAGAGGTCTAGTGGTTCACGAGTTCCCGTTTAATCGGTCTTGGAGTCCAGTGGAATTGCGATTAGCAATCCGAAAGCAGCTACCAAAACAAGACATGCTTTTCGAATTTGTAAAGGTAAGGAGGATGGATCCTAGATCCACTTGGGTACTATATCTTGTAATCGTTTATAATACCAATATAAAAAATATTATAACCCTTAGTAACTGGGCCTTAGAAAATGTGCTGTGATTGGTTGAAGCGGTCTGAAAGTTTACAAGAAAAAATTACAAATGAATTATTATTATTATTAATGCCATTTGATTCGTTATAATTCATTTTGTCCATAACCTAAAAGTCTATTAAACCCAAACCTATCCATGTTCGACCTGTACTACTTTAATATGTAGTTGGATTGACAAATTCATTCTGACAGTTTCATGAGCATGTGATGAGTTAATGACATTGTGACTTTATCAGTGTGAGCTAGGGAATAATTTATGTTTTGATGATCATAACAAATGCATTTTCCTTTCTGTACTTATTTTCTGTGGGTTATTTCCGTGTTTCTTTAAAGACACACTTGTGGAAGAACTCTAAAGAGCTGTGAATTTTTTTGTTTATTACACATTAGACGACATAACCCAGATTATGGCTTCTAATGTATAATATGTTCATTGAAATGCGTTGGCTTGGAGAGGAGTAAATTTAACAAGTCTCTAGCCACCACTGATGCTGCCATGAATGATATCTTAAATTTTAGTCATGCTGTTATCCATGTACTCTATCACCCTCCTACATGTACTTCCAGAATTTATGAAATCCATGCCACCTCTGTTATTGTAGATGTTTCATGAATGTTTAGGCTTTTTTATATTTCTTAATAATTATGTTTTTGGTAGAGAGCCTTCTTTTATCTCAGCAAACCAGCATGAATATTTTATTGTTTTAATCTTTTGCAGTCCTGTTATGGGGAACTTGTCAAACCCAAGCTAGCACCTGGAGTAGGAATGAGTGCTGAAGTGCTAATGAAGCTGACTGGTCAAGGTTGTGTTTATGTAAGAGCTCTTGAACCTACTACAGACTCAAATGAAGAGGAATCAGATGATGGCAATGATTATAAGAATGATAATGCTGGTGATCAAGAATTTGAAATAGGTGTGTTTACTACAAACAGTGCATCTGTATCAAGATCACATGCAGTAAGCTCAGAATCTTGCACCATTACAAGAGCAAGCACTCCAGCAATGGCTTCAACTAGTACCACCAACCTTACTAACAGTGTTCTAAGAAGCCAGAATATGCCAGTAATTGAAAGCAATGCAGCTGGTCAAATCGAACATGCCAGCTCAGAATCTTCCACCATTATCAGAGCAAGTACTCCAGCAATGGCCTCAACTAGTACCAACCTTACTAACAGTGTTCTAAGTAGCCAGAATATACCAGTAATTGAAACCAATGCAGCTGGTCAAATAGATACTGTAAACTTTAACCTAGAACATACTGATGAAAGAAGTCATGGCCCACCCACCATTTCTTTGGTTGTGCATCGATCAAATGTAAAAGGTGATATGTTGAATGCATTTAAAGATCCTTCTATAATGCCTTGCAGTTTGAATGCCACAATCATAGACAACCGTGGAATGGAAGAATTGGGCACTGGATCAGGTGTTCTAAGAGAGGTTTTTTCTCTATTTTGGAAAGATGCATATGACTCATTCATGGTGGGGGTTGATCAGCGTGTTCCCTACATTCGCCATGATTACAATCGACAAAAATGGGAGGCTGTTGGAAGGATTCTTGTCAAAGGATTCAATGAGTGCTCTTATTTTCCAATGAAACTTTCTAAAAGTTTCTTTGCTGCTGCTGTCTTTGGTGAACAAAGAATACCATTTTCAATGCACTTGGAGTCCTTTTTGCACTATGTGTCTGAAGATGAAGCAGAGATAATAAAGAAATGCATGTCTCACGAGATGGAAAGTGGCAACAAAGAACTGACTGAACTATTGTCAAATTTTGATTGCAAACGCCTGGTCAAAGATGATAATATCATGGATGTCATTTCCGAGTTAGCCCACAAAGAACTAGTGCAGAAACCACAGTATGTTGTAGACTGTTGGAATAATATCATTGCTCCTTTAAGACTCATTTTCCCTTCCATTGAGTCAATTGAAATATTTTATTCAACGGTAACACCAACAACCACAAAGGTAATTTCTATGCTGGAATCAAGTCCTTCAAACCCATCTGAGCAGGAATGTTTGAGTCATCTCAAGCGATACATAAGGGGTTTAAACAGTGATCAGCTAAGCAAGTTTTTGCGATTCACAACAGGTGCTGAGATCCTGGTCACAGATGTTCTGCATGTAACCTTTTTTGTTGCAGAAGGTTTGCAACGTAGACCAATAGCTCATACAGTACAGCTCAAAAAGAATGCACGCGCAAGAACTTCTTTTTGCGGACGCAAGAAGTTGATTATTGCGCTTCTTTTTGCGCTTATAATTAATTATCAACCGCAAGAAGTTAGACCCGCAAGAACTCCTTAAACGCAAGAAGTTAGAACCGCAAGAACTTCAACCGCAAGAAGTTCAACTTTAAATTCAAACGTCATAAAAATTAATTCAAAGACCATAAAAATAAATTCAAACGTCATAAAAATAAATTCAAACGTCATATAAATAAATTCAAACGTCATATAAATAAATTCAAACGTCATATAAATAAATTCAAACGTCATATAAATAAATTCAAACGTCATATAAATAAATTCAAACGTCATATAAATAAATTCAAACGTCATATAAATAAATTCAAACGTCATATAAATAAATTCAACCGGCAAGACTTTTGACTTGTTTGGCCCCTCATATTAATGTATGTACGTGTATATGTGGGTGTATACTCTATATATGTTATTATTGTCATACGTATCTCAATGTTATTATGATATACCTAACTTAATTAGAACTATCCATATATTTTAACGTTATCATACAAAATTATTTAGCTCATTAGTTTAGTTTATTTTTTTTCTAGGAGATATTAGCTTATTCTGTAGCTACTCTGTAATTCCAAGTATAAATAAAGTCTATGTATGTATGTCTGTATTGAAGATCTTGGCTAAACGAGTGTTAATTACAGGTGCGGCAATCTCCAGGAGCTTGGCACTGATGTCATCAAAGCCTGTAGCTTTCCCTGGAGAGAGTGTGGTTAACTGATCTCTATACTGAACAAAAGATGGAGACAGGTGGAATAATAAATTTATCAGTGTATGTTCCTAGCTTTGACTCAGTAAAGTACTTCAACTTGCCGGGTAAAGTACAGACTACGGGATTCGTTACTATTAAGGACTCCATTAGCAACATTGCAGAAATATTTGTTGAAATTCTTTGTCATAGCCGATTTAGCACTAATGTTGGAGCTAGAACTTTTGGGTAGTTTTGGACCAATTTCTATTTTGTCTGGAAAAAGAGTTCTCATGTGCATGGGCGTAGCTGCCTTTAAGCCAGTAAGCCCGGGCTTCCAAATTTCTGGACATGTCTATTATCCGAACATTTCCCCGTTGAACTAGTGTTCTCGCTTTATAATAGAAAGATTAAGAATGCAAACAGATCACGAAAAACGACTTTTTACGCCTGTTCATTAGTCTGTTCTTGATTCCCTTACCCTCACTAAACTCGCGAAGTTTGGAACGGGCGTGGCTAGCTACGCCCCTGATGTGTAACCACATAGCTCGGGGGTCTGGTTTAGTTTCCTCAAGACATTCAACATAGTAGTCCCGTTTGGCTTTCCTGATCTTGATCCAGTTTACTTTGTTTCTTGCCTCTTTATATAACTCCAGTTAGATCGTCTGATAGGCTTGTTGAAGGAGATTATCTCTAGTTTTCATGCAGCTAGAGATAGAAGAGGACATCTGAGGGAGGTTTGCGTAGGTTCTGACCGTTTTCTCAACCGTTGTAGCATGTCAATCAGTGACTTGATCTGCATGCATCCACGAATCAAGCATATCATCAACACTATCAGCTGCATCAATAACAGACCAAGGAGCCTCTCTCAGATCTAATAGATATGTAAAAGCCGGGAGGGAGTACTCCTTTATATTGGCTATACCAGGGACGTATATTTTTCGGAGTGACGCACAATTGTGAAATTTCAACTAAAACGGCCATAATCCCCCCCCCCGTATCAAGCTAAACGACCCTTTGACCGGCTAAATACCAGACATACTTCTTCTCTTATACGGGAAGGAGCTTTCAGCCGGCTCGGGATCACGTTTCGTCCTATTGTCCACGTGTTTGCATGATTGTGTGTGGTTAATTATAGCTTCTCATAATTAAGACATCTGTCAGTAACAATATTCTTTACACTCGCAAAGAGATCAATTTGGTGAACTTTCTGATCTTATATTTCATGTATTTACTATATTTTACAAAAAGAGGGTCTTGGTAGAATCTGTCAACGCTTGTCTGCTAATCCGATTTGTCGCCGGTTGAGCGTTCTTGGTATTTAGCATGGTTAACCCAAGAAAAAGTAAAACTACGTAATCCCAAGATTCATCTTTTATTTAAGCTTTATATCACATTTTTTTCTAAAACAAGCTACTTTTTTTTTTTTTTTAAATGTCGAGTGACGCACGTGCGTCCGGGCGGAGGGGTAGCTACACCCCTGTATACGGGTATGTGCCGAGGGATAGGGTATGAATTTTGAGCTGCCGAGGTCTGGGATAGGGTATCCTTTTCATGGTTTTGGTCTGGGAAAGGGTATGGATTTTAATATACTTGTCGTTGACGCCGTGCTTAGCGCTCTATCGACCACGCTACAGCTTAAAATACCATATTAAAACAAGACAACGGCTTTGGTAGTGTAATTTTAATAAAATTTCTGTAAAAATGACGGTACATTATTCAACCATATATAATTTATATGATGTTTTGTACTTGAAGTAATGCAGATCATTCTAATAAACTATGCCCCAAAAACATCGAATTAATTGATATTTTGTTCTTACTTTTCTGTAATAGATCTTCCAGATCTTCCAGGGCGTACTATGTTGAACCATTGTACCTTGTACTGAAGTAAACATCGTATGTCTTCTATTTTATTACTCAGATGACAGATATTCCATCTACACAGTACATCCGAATGCCTTTGTTTGTGAGGGCTTTGTGTTGGTATTCCCATATCTCATGGGCTACCTGTGGTGCAATCCGGAAAATTTGTGGTGCAAGCGAGACGTGGATGCTAATGTCCAGCGGTATCACCCATGGCACTTTCTCTTTCTCTCCATGTTTGTAGTTGTTCGACGAGGTCTCGCATCGTCTTGTAAATCTCGTCATTTTCTTTGGGTTTTCGGCCTAGAAAAGTACAGCACCATGGCAGACAGACTTTCACTCTTTCAGAGTATCGGTCTCAGTGAGCAGAAGGCAAAGGAAACAATGAAAAACGAAACTCTCTCCAAAAAGCTGGAGGCCATTATCACACTGGTAAATTGTAGTTTATTCACGTGGAACATGTTAACTTTGGTTTGATTTTCTTAATTCGTATCGCCTTCGATTTAGCCGGATGCTGTTGTTGTTATCTATCAATGTTTTAACTAGTTAACACAAGACTTTGTAATTAATGAGCGTACATCAGTATAATAACATTATTTACAGACAATTCAGTTAATTTATCAAGAATCGAATCTGTGTAACCTGCATTCAGATCAAAAATATCTGTATTATCTTCTTTCATGTCCTGCCATGTGTGTACTGAGCAAACGTTTCCTTTATTAGCTTTTGTTATAAGTTGTATATATAACGTGGACTGGTTGGTTTCTCAGAAAATATGGTGAAAAATCAGCCCAGGAGTCACCTACATTATGATGTGGAGCGTATGTCTATGATGTTACTGTGTACGTAAATATAACAAGAGCCCATCTGGGCTTTCACTCGGGCCACATGAGATTGAAGATGAAATACACTTTCATTTGAAATCCTCTTAGTATCAAGTCGTGCTTTAATTCGCCAGTGAGAACGTCAAAAAAACAGACTGGTCTATTAATCGCTTTTATGGCATGACTATGATAACGCAGGATTCGAACAACAGAATACTGGCAATTCAAGTGTATCAATGCAATACAATGACATCTTCAGACTTTGAATTTGATTGAAAATAGATCAAAAACTCGGGGAAATGTCCGGCTAAAACTGTATGAATAAATGTGAAATGAAACATAAATTTCATAGCAAGAAAAAAAATTGTAATTCCTATAAATGAGAAAGCTCTTCTATTAAGCCGCTTTTCATATACACAGACTGTTTCACAAAAAACATTTGCGCTTATCGACACAAGAATTCAGTTGACCTTTCAAATAATTTATTCTGAGGTACGCATACTCTAAATCACAGATGTTAAATAAAGCGATAATTAGAAGGAAAAGTACATTAACAGACAAACTGAGAGGAAATTTATTCAAATCAAAAAGAGTTTACTTACAGTACTTACGTAACTGAACTTTCGTTTTGGATCTTTTGGTAGTGTTGTTGACAGCACCCACCTTCGTGCACATATGCACTGAATCGGAATGAAAGTCGAAGCCTACCTCAAACTTAACTTTTAGCTAAATAGTTTCCTTTCATTCCACAATGAATAATAATCTCATAAAGTAAGCCCGTAGCTTTCAATAAATTTGCCAGTGTCTGAATGAAACAGCTAGATCTTTTCCAATTTCTCTCACGAGTCACGGCAGAAGACAGTCTCAAGCTACAAAACTTGAATTTTGATCCTCTTCACAGTAACGTAATTTAACGTCTCAGATATTATATATAAATTATGCCCTATTTCAGCTAGCGCTGTGCATTTCAAATACTTTTTTCCTCTCGTTGCTGGCAGTTCATGCTTCTTGTTCGTGTAGTTGCCGCATTTCAGTTGGCATACACTGAAAACATCTGCTTAACTAAGATTTGTAACAATCTTAGCGGATCATGTAAATATTCCGCTTGGCTCAATTGAGGGTTTCTGCCGTCAAAGTTCATTTTTTGTTTCAGTTTTCCCCATATTAGCCGACATGTATAATGTCTCGAGCTCTCAATCCAGTAGAAAGACTCTGGTTATTCTGTCGTAAAACATGCCTTAGCTGTACAAGACCGCCCACGATGGAATAGATTTCTGACAATGACTCATTGAAAGTGATATCTCCTTGTCTCGCCTAGTCTGAGAGCTTTGAACTTTCTTATCTGAGCGCGCCTGATGAGATCTAACCTTTGATTATAATTCGATACCCGTTGATATCCAAACGTGTTTGGATATTGTATTTCGCTTACGTTTCTAAATGTACATTGGATCTGTCCAAACAGCGCTGATCGAATGTATTACGGCTCCTGGTTGTTCATGTATTTTTATGGTCAACAAGAGCGCCAGTTGAAATATCCTGAGCCTGTTGGAAGGCTTTCGCCCTCGCGGGTCGACCATTTTGATTTACTGTATTCACTTATGTAAATACATTAACCTGGCGATTGTTGCGTGACCAGCACAGTGCAATCTGATTGGTTTGAATTTGACCTTTAACGCATGCGCAGAAGCCGTCTGACATGAAATAAAAAAATTTTTTAAAAAATAACGACTTGCATTTTAAGACTCGGCGCTGCCACAGGCAGCCCGAGTAATAATGGCCATATTTCTATAGCACCATATCACCACAGTCTCACGGCACTTTACATATTATTGACATATCCTGTCAGTTATTTTTTTCTGACTGCTTAATATAGATTAGTCTTAAAAAATCATTTGTCCAGCAGCCTTGAAATTTTGTTCAGCATTATGTACTTTGGGCTTGAACGGTATCTCACCGAAATTACAAACGTCAAACATTGTCAGGCTATAACGCTATAACGAGAATGAGAGTTTCTGCACACAGACTACCTGTTGAATCTGGCCGTTACAGGAATATTACATATGAGGCGCAAACTTGTAATTTATGTAATTTGAACGAGGTTGGTGATGAATACCACTATTTAATGTTATGCCCTAATAGAGGGTTCATGGAAGTCGGAGATGATTTCGTAAATAATATGCTCAGTTTAAATAACTCATTCTGTTTGCTTGGTACACAAGAGTTATTTTTGTATGCCCTTGCTATGTTTGATGATTCTATTATGAAACTAGTTTCAAAATATTGTTATGATGTATTAACTGCATTTAATAACTGTAATATTACTTAAGTCATTTGACATTGTACATGTACCTTAGGCCAGATAAAAAAAATTGCTTGTTTAGCGTCCCTGCCCGACCTGAGAAATGTCCCGACCTCTAATTTATTTTATAAAAAACTTTAGAAAGTGTAAATGCGCCCGCGAACGCCAATTCTTGTACCCAGACCCCTACATGTACCACTTAAAATATGCGCCGGCGCATTAAGTATTTTAACTTCGACGCCATTTTGTTTCTACAACACGAGGTGAGTGAATAATGTCTAGTCAAGACAAAATAAGCTTCACATAGGAAAAAAAAAAGAAAAAAAACCTCCCTCCCTACCTGGAAAAATTGAAACGGGTGGATGCTAAACAAGTAATTTTTTTTATCTGGCCTTTATACTCTAATCTGCTGTAAACTATCCTATGTACACTGTACCATTATTGGTGTTTGATGGATTAAATTATTATTATTTAATATGTACATGTAGAAATGTGCAAGTACGTGCCACACCCCCCTTCCCCCCTGGGTACATATAACTGTGTTAGAACAAAAAATACAAATTGGATATATACTTTCCTATCAGGGCAAACAGAATATTAGCCTGAGTAAACAGCTGACTCATTGCTTCCCTACTGAATCCCCCATGAAAGAGACGTCTGAGCAACAAGCTGAAAAATTCCATGCTGGCGACGTAGCAGATAGCTGTTTCTTGATGGATAAATTAGTGTAAGCTAGCTCAGTAGCTGAAGAAGCGAACTACAGAGTTCTTTTCAAGTTATTAACTGCCAAGGCTGCTCTTCTGCTTGGCAGATAGTGGATCACAGTTATGAATAACCATGAAAATCATATTTTAACATGTCAGTGGCTCCTTTGCTACATTCTTTCAGTGGCAAGTAAATCAAAATGTCCTATGACTGTTAAAACATGTAAGTGATCAAAAGACAAAAATCAAGCATACTGTAATAGTTGTTTATAATTTCATAACTGTACACCTTGAGCTACTACAGCACACAGGGCCACTTTTTTAAGCCAGCAGTGAATCTCGGCTATGAATAAACATCTACATGTAAGTAATTATAAAGCAAATGTTTTGTGGTAAAAGAATGACCATCACGTTCATGATTCATACCCAAGAAAACGAGCCGCCTTGGTAGTGTACCTTGAAAAGAACTGTATTCTGTAGGAAAGCCACATGCTGGGTCATATGATAAATACATGTATGTAAAATTCAGTTGTGTACACTGTATTTACTTTATAGGCACAGACCAAAGGTGGTAATTTAAGTGAAAAACAGGCTGGTACATTGCTGTACTTGTCGGCAACTAGCAGTCTGAAGGAGGAGAATAGGCTGTCTTTCCTGGTAGAGTACATCTGCAACAAGAAGTTGGCATCTGGTGCTCAGCTCACAGGTAAAGAATATTTTAAAGACATTTTAAAAATGAATTATATATGAATGCAGGGCTTTGAAAATGTTTTGAGGAGGAGGTTAACACAGGAAAGTACTAGGCATTGTGACAAAAGGCTAAAAGTCAAGCAGAAGTTTCATCGTCAGTTTATAAAGAGAACAACATGTAACTGGCAATGTACCTTGAAGCAACTGCTGGATCTCCAGTGGCTGCCAGCTTGTTTTGAAAGCCCTGTGAATTGGAACACTTTTTGTAGCTCTAGGCTAAATAATGAGATCAACAAAAAATATCTTAATAGATACATGGACTTGAAAATGTAAATATAGCTCAATGACTCTTTAGTTAATAAATAATTCTTGTTCATGTACAATGTACACATGTGTGCCCTTTTCAAATTTTGTCTCAAGAAAGAAGTACTGTGTTTTGGTGGATGTCAATCATTAGTTAATTTCCATAACAATTCATTTCCCAGAAATTAAAAGAAGTGAATTCTATGAAGCCAATATAATTTTCTTAAATGGCAATGGCATCCATGCATTGTACTTCTACTCAGTGGTCCCGTTCGTTGACATTTCCAATAATTTTGACTTAGATTTTACTAATAAAAATAGATTCATAGAAATCGCAGCTACTGTACATCATTGTATAAGTATCAAATTAATGCTCAGATGGCAAAGTGATTGGAGCATCAGCTGCCGCAACTCACCTTTACAGCAATTCTCAGATACATACATTGTACATGTATGTGCCCTTTTAAATTTTTGTGTCAATAAAAGAAGTGTAGACATCAGTCATTTGTTTGGGATCATAGGCATCTTTCTGGTCTTTTTTAATCATGATAATTAATCTTTTTAAGCTGCCTTGGAGTATTTGACCAAGACCAGTCCTGTTGGAGCCATCAATGCAAGTACATTTGAGCAGCAGTGTGGCATTGGTGTGGAAATCTCACCTGAACAGGTTGAGGAATGTGTAAGTGTATTGTACATCTCTTTTAAATACTGAGCTTAATAGTATTGCTACTGCTTTTCATTTCCATTTTTTGTTTGTTTTCAATGCCAGGTCATTCACAAGCTACAACTGTATTTTAGACTTATTCAAAATCAACCTACAGTGTACTGGTAACATTCGTCTTGGGGCCAGCTCATTTGGTATTAATGTTTTGAACTACAACGTAAATGTCACCTTTTGTTCCCATCAAATATTTTCTTTCATGCATGATGGTGGAAGGATGATAACAACAATAACCTAAGTTGTACATGTACATTGTGGCATCAAAATACTGTATGCCCTGATATTTGTCCTTGGACATTATCTGATCTTCAAAGCACACAGTCTTCCTCAAGCTTTGTTCTCTGGAACTGTTCTCTTCTTTGATCAAATAATATCCACAGACGAAATATCAGGGCATATTTCAATGCCACAAATAGGTTATTGTTAACCGTATCTCCCTCACTTCTACATGTATAAGCATTTTTTATGCCAGGCGGCTCAAACTTTGACAGGCATGGAATTGGGTCCTCATAAATTACTTAGTGGTGAAGTTGTAACAATAACATCATCAGTCACATGGTGTTATAGGCTACACGGGCTATCACAACAGCAATATTTAATAACTTAAACTTTGAACATTTCAACATGTTTACCCTTGAGAACACGCTAAAATACACTTTGCATCCACAAGTTTGCTATGTTTAACTCGCACAAGAAACAAATTATTGGGATATGGTTGGGTTGCGGCTTATAGCCAAATCAAAAACTTTTCTCCATGTTTTTGGAGCATATTTACCTTCTCCGCATTGTCCACCATATTGGAGCCTTCAAATATTGTGGTCAGCAGTCTACATTCATGATGGAGCCAAAACCTGACAAAGAAGGACTTCCATGCATTTAGCTTTGAGTTTGCAGTATTTTTGTCAGGTTTATGAACTGTAAATATCTTATACATGTACCTGGAACGTACATGTAAGACATCCTCAAGATAATGCATGTATGAGGGGATCTGAGGGCCAGAAACTTTGGAAAAGTGAGGAAAAGTTGCTCGAAACTTGACTTGGTTTTGGAGAGAAATTGCTAAAATCATGATGCAGCTTATAAGTGATACTTTTCCAAAACATTTTTGAGGTAGTGAGGTTGTCAAAATTGTCAAAGTTAGGGGTGCAGCTTATAAGTGAGTGCAGCTTACATTGTATAAGTGATCAACTACGGTAATAATTTATTAGTAATAATTATTGAACGTTGATGTGGATGTAATATGTAAAACATGAGGAACTGTTTTAGAAGCTAACATGTATATATTTCCCAATACAGTGAGATGGGGTTGAAAACTGAGGGAAAAGCTGCGGTTCTTCAACCCGTTCTCACTGTATTTAGAAACTCGCTTCTAAAACAAGCTCTGACTGTTCATGGCTTCTCAAACTCCACTTTTAATGATAAAATTAGCGATCTAAAAGACGTTAGTCTTGAAAGGAGAACTGTATTTGGAAACAATTTCTAAGTGGAATTTGGAATGACTGCTGGATTTCGGAGTGAGAATTTCATGGCAAACTCTCTTAATATTAGATATACATTGTACATGTACATGTATTAACTATAATTTTTTTATATACAGTATCTGATACTTTCGGTATCAGATACTGTACGACTGTACCCTTAACTGGAAAACTATGAATCTGGAATGGACTACTGGATTTCGGATTAAGAATTCCATGGCTAACTCTCTTAATATTATAGATTAACTACATTGTATCTGGGCCGGGTTGTTCAAAGCCCGATTAGTGTTAATCCTGGATTAACTCTGCACAAAACCTATTGGTTGTCATGGAAATTAACCCTGGATTAGCACTAATCGGGCTTTGGACAACCCGGCCCTGATATACATGTACCACCATGTGACTGTACCCTTAACTGGAAAACTCAGAATCTGGAATGGAATTTGGAATGGACTGAGCACTAGATTTTGGAGTGAGAATTTAATGGCAAACTCACTTAATATTAGAGAGATTAACTACATGTATCTGATATGAATGTACCCTTAACAGGAAAACTAGGAATTTGGAATTGACTGCTGGATATTTGGAGTGATAAATGGTGGAAAAAATTCAGTCCAACAGCCTTCGGTCCATTCCAAATTCCAAGTTTTCCAGTTAAGGGTACAGTCACATGGTGATCACAGATAGTTAGTAAATACACTTTGCATCCACAAGTTTGCCATTGGGGTACTATTACATAATTTTTATATACCAGTACATGTATATAATTTAAGTATTATTTGACAGATTGAAAAGATCATTGATGAACACAAGGATGAGCTTATGGTGAAGCGATATCATTTTAACACTGGACTAATAATGGGTGTGTATTTTTGTTTGATAAAATTTGCATTAAAACTACCAGAGCCACAATGATCAAATTTATTATAAATCATAGCTTTGGCCCATGCAAGCGGAGCACCATAATAACATATAGCATGAGAGCAAAAATTGAATGACTTGCGGTTTCCCTCCCTTGTGCCCGAATCCAACTCGGACACGCGACATAGATTCACAATGTGTTTTAAAATGTGCTGTACATGTACATGCGCACGCACTGCTGAAAGTGGGCAGCTGGGATTGAGACATTGGCCCAAGGAGGATATTTGGAAGGCCTTCCCAAACTGTGGCTTGACCATATCATTCTGCATCATGCTGATTTTACATTGAATGTCTTGGAGATTGGACCTCAGCAGCACAAACAATTTCACAATTAAAGTATCTTGAAACCAAAGTTTTTCCAGGTATTCTGATGTAAATTTATGCTAGCATTGACCTCCCTGTATTTCTGGCTAATATTTTATAATGAAGGCCTTAGAAAAATGAGAAAATGCAGACCATTATCTGTGATTTGAGTGAAAAGTTTTCAATATTAGTTTGCATGTGCTGTTGACGCAATCTAATCAAGTCATTTCGAACAACGTCAGCATGCATGCTCAAAGTTTCAATGTGTTTTTTTTTTTTTTTTTTCTGTTTTCTCTTTTCGTCTGAAAATTTTGCACTGATTTTCTTTAATTTATTCTACCAGTTTGTTTGTTTGTTTCCTTTATATAATTTATTGTTATTTTGAGGTCATTACTTCAGTTCTGATAATGGGAGCTCTGCTTTTAGTCTTGCCTAAATATATGTAAATGTTGTTCTCCAGTTTTTGTGTACCTACAATGATGTAATGGCTCTATCAATTCCAAGTTTTTTTTCTTTCATGGTCATTGGTCAGGAAAGGTCAATTTTTCACCATTTCAAACAAGCATAGAACATAGAGTACCATATTCACTCACGGATAAGCCGCACCTTTTTACCCAAAATCTTCGTTTGGAATCGGGGGTGCGGCTTATCTGCGAGAACATCTGTACAAGGTTCCGTAAATTTACATAAATTAAAAATTTCAAATAAATATTTTTTATTAACTCGATGAGTTAAGCTATACTACTAAACACCACACAAAACCAAAAGAAACTAAGCACTGGTCATTGCTTTTGCAAGTTTGGTGGCTCTCAAAAGAGCCGTTTTGATGTACGTTAAACCTTCTTCATCGAAAGATCTTTAACACGGTTTATATTTGCTTTTCTGGAGCAACTAAATGTCACCACACATGGGATCTCCATTCCACCACAAAGCATGTTGCAGTGTTGTCGTTGGCCTGTTACTTTGATGGTTGTACCTAGTTCCTCCACGAGCAAGAAAATACCATGCTATCCTTGCGTATTTGCGCGGTAAATGGCCCACTGTGTCGTCACTGTTCAAAACTTTCACAGCAAATTTGTCGAACTGATCTTCCACCTCGTTGAGTAACTAGTTTTTTTTTCGATAGATGGCTTCCAGTAATGAAAAAGCAAACTACTCCATGTTGTTTTGACTTCGTTCAGCGAAAACAAAACTTCTAGTGTCCAGTATACTCTCTTCCAACAGATGCCTGGTTACTAAGCTACGGATGAACGCGAGCACGTTGTTGGCTTCGTTGACATGTAAAATTCGATCTAAAAAGTGACCGGAATGAACAGATCTCGGGAAACAAATACTATGGAAAGATAGGTCATGTACAATGTATCTAAGTACATGTATGTTGACATGAAGTTTATACTATTTCAGAGCTGAAATTACAGATACAGCTTGAGAGTTTTCTCCAGTTTGAAAGTCCGATGAAGGTTACAATGTATCGGTATGTTTGATATTCGACCAAAAAAACTCAACTTTTTCCTAAACTCAAGCTTCAAAACTCTGGGTGCGGCTTATGTGCAAGTGCGGCTTATCCGTGAGTGAATACGGTATTCTCTGTAAACCTTTCAAAGATTTTCATAGCAGTCTGCTATAAAGATTGCAAAAGGGGTTACAGTAGGCAACTTTAATCATTATCAAAATTTTCAAAATTATTTCTGAATACAATTAAATTCACACACTCGGACCCAGTCCATTATCAGTTAATTACAAAATGGCTAATATGAAATTTACCAGAACCATTATTTAAGGTCTTGATAAAGGTTCGACGTGTCATTTCTGAAAAACGCTCTTACAACGTCGGAATTAAAGCCACATAGACGTACTATATACCGTTTTAAAGGTCTTGAATTGAAGAAAGTACATATTTAATCCATTTTGAACAAAAGTTAAAAGAGTAGATGTTGTATATATTTCTACGCTAAATGACTCTGTCTGCCAGAAGGAGTTCAGCCCTTCAGGCTTTGAAACAATTTTTAATCTTAATTAGCCCTTTTGAATCCCAACTAAATTGACTCAAATACTGTGTCGGGTATTTTTGATATATTGCGTATTACAGATTTTATCCCTTTTCAAAGTTGAAAAAGTAGATTTTCATCCCATTTTGATACAAACCAGGTCAAAAAACCTGAACGAAAAATAATTTCAAAATTTCCCGACACAGTATTTGAGAAACGGCTGTTTTCTACAACTCCTGATAAATTTAGGAAAATTAGACAAAACGCTGAGAGGCTGAACTTCAACAAAATTCTGTTTTTGGCCAAAAAAAAGAGCAGAGAAACCATCCCAATAAAAGGTTTTCGATTCATTTCACGGTTGACTAAGAAGTCCCGCCTCCAAGGGTAATCTCATTAACATTAGCCAATCAGAGCGATTCATGCTGTGTTCAGTCTCGGCCGATTGCAAAGTTCAGACAAGCCGCAGAACATGAGAAGCTATTAATTTATATACTCGATACTCGATACTTCTACAGAAACTAGTTTAATAGCTGTCAATTCCAGCTTAATTTCAAGAAGAAACACTCTTTTAGGAGTACAGAAAAATGGCACCACAGTAAGCAAACAATATCATGCAGGGAAAACCACTGAAGCGCAGCTCGATCCACACAATGTACATGGTAGACTGTTTATGTCATTCTAAAAAAAATCATCGCGCTGAAACAAAACCGGCAAACCTTAGCTTCCTGCATTGAATTCTCTTTAAATTTTTGGCCGATTGAAGATAACAAAACTTTATTGCTTCATTCTTTGTGGACTTTCAGTCTGCTATGATTCTAACTTCTTGGAACTTGAGTATAATCCCTCCAGCCATTGTTTGTCCTAAGAACTTTACACCCACTTCCAAATTTTGATACTCGCAAACTAAATTATTACAAACTAAATTGTGCTAGGTGTTTTTTCTTCTTCTTCTTTTTTGAATACGGCACCAAGAAAGAGCTACTTTTACACTTTTGTGCATTGCATTATAAACGTAGGAAATCTTTACAAATGAAAAGTAGAGCAGAAAATCACAGGATAGCGAGAATGAAATAATATACCCAGTGAATGACAGCAGCTGTCAATCATTTTTCGCTCCTTTTTTAGCGAGAAATCAGAAAGTTGCATTAAATTTAAACAGTTTTTTTGTGATGCTAGATTAGGGCTTTTAGATTTAGAATTTGCGAAAAAAACGCCTTTATCAAGGCCTTAAAAGACCCAACAGCGATAGAAATTAACTTTTTTAAATTTGCCACCAGTAAAAAAAATCCCAGTTCATTTTTTTCAAGCAAGCAAAGTAAGAAACCAAACTGTCTAGCAAAATTAAAATGTCTCAATTTGGTTGTATGCCTATACTTTATGTACAGGTAACTGTTCCTGACCAGCAAAACATTTGCTACTCGAAATAAATGTTACTAGCAAAATCTATTTATCGACTAGCATTCTGCTAGCTTAGCTTGCTGCCACTAATTTTGACCACTGCATGCCCTATGGCTTCTGCTTTGCGAGGGTGCAGCCCATGCATGGCCAGAGGTCTTTAAAGTTTTTCACTGGTAATCCAAGTTTGTGCTCCTTGGTTTTCAGTTAAGGCAAGAGATAGATTAAAATGGGCTGATGGCAAAGCTTTGAAGTCTGAGATGAACATTCAGGTGAGCCACACATACTTTGACTTTATAGAAATGTTGTCTGCAAAATATTTGAAAATGTACAAATGATTATTTCTAATATTCTTTTTTACTCTTAGATTAGGATCTAAAAGTAGGTTTACAATTAGGTTTGTGTAACAAATTGCAGTTACAATGTAGATCCATTTCATTTCTCTAAATCACTTTTAATTAATGTTCATTATGAAAAAATCATTCTACATGCCTTCACGTTTTTCGGGGCTCTGTAAAGTTGTTCTTGACATACATACAATGTACATGTACAATTTGCAGATATTGGATATGCTTGGACCAAAGACAGAAGCAGACAAGCAAAAGCCAAAAGAAAAAGTAAGTTACTGGGCTGATAACATTTTTACTTCAAGATTGGTAAGTTACAGGTACAGTGTACTTGAACTTGAATTTTATTTAGCAATTAAGTTTTTTTTATAATCAATTAGTGCCAATCCCTAATGTGCAAAATTGTGAAGAATGCCTGGTTGTTGATTTGCTCATCGGAGCATGCATGTTTGGAAGGTAAATAAGGGTGCGTTCGATTGACCGTATTCAGGAATAAGAATACACAGAATGATCACTACAAATTGGTTATACTGGGATTTTTTAGCCACTGGAATACTAATTGTACCCTGAATATCATATTGTCAGCAAGCATTTGTAGCTTTCAGTGCAAAATGTGCCTGAACCAGTGATTTCCAGAGACTATTCCATCTATTCCTATTCTGTAATACGGTCAATTGAATGCACCCTAAGATTAATTACATTTAAATATTCTGAACATTCTAATATAATTTATTTATTGTAATTTTTTGCTTTATTTCTTTCAAATTGCATAATATTTTCACTGATTATGCAAAAATTGCTTAATATTACATGATCAGATGCAATTTGAGACCGATTGTGCAAATCACACCAGCATCATAATATCAGAAGCCCTGTCATGCACAGTATTACATGTACTTCAGCAATCCCCCCTCCCCCCATGTCAGTTTGAATTGTATTTATTTTTAATATCTATTATTAAACTAAAGTTATCTTTTGTACACACAGGATGCAAAACAAACTAAAGGGCAGAAAAAGAAGGGTAGTCCTACTGATGTAAAGACTGCAGGTTAGTAAATCACAATTATAATGCAAGGGTCTCAATAACAACCAGCTATTGTCAGTCCTGAGGTTCAGTAGCTACTCCACCTTGTGCTCCCTGCAGGCTTAACATTGTACATATTCTTATAGTGCTGTATTACTACAGTACATGTCCATGTACCTTCATTGCACATGATAATCTATATCCTTCTAGTATGTGTCTACAACTGTACAGTAACTTTAATGCCATTTTAATTTATTCACTAAATCAAAATTAATGAAACCATGCATATATAACTTGAGTATCAGGCCCTTGGGGAGGGGGGAGGGAGGGGGGAAGGGAAAGAAAGAAAAGAGGGCCGGACAAAAATCCATTCACTGGCTCGTGTTCAACATCCAGAATCTGGATGTTGCGCTGATTGGATAAAAAAACAAAAGACTAAAAACCAAATGTGAACGCGAGCTTCACGGCCGTGAACACTGCACTAGTGAACTGTAATCTCTCTTTTACTGACGATTTAAATGGATTTCATAAAAGCATTGGAAGCTGCTTAACAGTTCTTACCAAATATTATTCTTAAGCCTGCACAAAAACTGTCTCGAAGGCATATTTCTTGAAAGAAACTGGACATCCTGCGGCGTGTTGCCGGCAGGAATTTTATTCCGATCTTCTCACAGTTCTGGAAACCGAACAACAGGAGAAACAAATATCGTCACCGTACGTCATTGTAACTATCAGTCAGGTCAATCCACTGAAGCTGATAAAAACACAGCAAGTTGAAGAAGGTTCGGCTTGCAGCAAGGGAACTTTTTCACATTCAAAACAAAACAATTCCCACGGCAACATAAACTTAACTCAAAACCTTAGAGAGAATTATAGGCTTATTATCCTTGAAGGAACAACAGAACTTTGTGTTAGTCGTAGCACAAAACAGATGAAATATAAATACCATATTAAAGTCCAAAATGTTCTTTACAGTGATCGAAAAATCCGACCAACACTTCAAAACTCGTGATGACAGTTAATTTGTTAATCTCCGAAAACCAGAAATAAATTTCATTGATTAAAAAGTGATGGCTCGATGACGTATGCTTGGGAGGCAGAAGGCCTTTCTCAATGGGTCTGTGTCAGGCTCTCTTTCCTTTTCTCTACCCCGTCTTCTCTTGAGAGCCTGATACTCAGGTTTATTATAATGCATATAATTATTATAATATACATGTAGCAGTGTTTGAAACTAACTTTTTTTATGAACTAGCCCCTAGGCTAGTAGCCTGTACACTTATTTTAGAAACCCACATTGCTGTGAATTAAAGAAAACTCTGTGATCTCAATGTACCAAATTAATTGAACGGATACATAAAAGCAAAATATACATTATTTTACTTCCCACTGGCTAGTGTGTCTCAAGATTCACAAGCCCAACTTGGATATTTTGTAGTTCTGGGCTCGTACTAGACTACTGCTAGTGTTGAGCTCTGTATGGTATTTAAGGGTTAGAGACTGGCATGTGCCGATTGTGACTTTATGGTGAAGGGAAGATAATGAATACTGCATGAGGCTAGCTAGCACAGTTAACATAAAGTCAAGATTTTAAACTCAAAATTCCCAAAAATATAAAAACTCTTTTGTGACAGTTGATCAGCTAATTTTTTGACTTTTCCATGTGGAATATGTTTTTAACTCTTCCAGTGTGGGATCAGGTTTTGCAAATGTTACTGCAGTTCCCTTCAAGAAATCATTTGCTGCATTGAGTACATGATTGTAGCTAATCGTTCCTTTTCTGTTTGAGTTCCCATGGCCGGACATCGATAAAGCGTGACATACAGACTGCCCACTTGCATATGATTGGTTTAGGAATAAATCCAAAAAAGCTCCATCGATGGCTGGTATCCATAGGGACCCTATTAATGTTTTAATGAAAATCTAGACTGTCAATCAATTTCACATGAAAGTGAGATTGGTATATCATTGAACCAGAGGTTCTCTTCCTCTTGTTGCTTCATTGCTTCCTGCCTTGGCACCGAGGGCTAAGGGTGTGACTTACATGTGAGTGTTTTCAAAAACATTTTGTTGTATTTAGTGGGTTCCCATTTGTCAGGCCAAAGTTAGGGGTGTGACTTATACAATGTACTGTATTTGAGGAAATACGGTACATTTATCTGGTTGTCATAAGCATACATTTTAGCACAATGATCCTAATGTTTGCTACATGTACATGTATTAAAATTTACCATTATTTCAGTTGTTAATGGAGATGTCACCGATGATGATTCCAGCAGCTTGTCTGGAGAGATCGCCAGGTTTCACAAGCCTGGTAAGACTTATTAAACATTGATTCACATACTTGTTGTGTTGAGGAATGCTACATGTACCAAATATGCATGTCCAAAGGTAGTATTTCAGTTGGCCTGCAGTAATTTAAATAAATTGAAGGCATCCATTGGCAGGCGTTAATTAAAGGGCTGTGTGCAATAAGCCAGGGCATAAGTGATGGAGTCCTGCTGATCACATTCTTTAGAAAACAAAGAATTTGAAGTAGAGAACATGAGTCACTTATACCCTTGTTGCACACAGCCATTTATTAATGGTCCATGAAATAATTAGTTTGCAATCATTCATTGAAACATACATTAAAGGACTTTCTAAAATTAAGTCCTTCCTCCGCTTTTTATGCAATGTGGGTTGGTGCAGGACGAGGGACTTTTCATCCTCATTTTGTGCGAAAAATTTGCAGAAGGATTTTTTGGTTAGCAAATAAATAATTATTATAACTGTTGCAGTAGCCAATCAAAATAACTTTAGTATAAACTTTAGTTAATCATTTAGGGATTTAAACATTAAAAGTACCAACTGAATTAAAGTGTAATTACTACATGTACATGTATATCACTCTGTGTCTAGCTGCCGTCTTGCCCCACCTGCAAAAAAAAACGTCATCTTAACATAATTTTTTTTGGTGCCAAACACCAATCAAATCCCTGCAAGGGACACAAGCCAACCACTCACACCTTTGCCGCTCACCTGTCACCCTGGAAAAAAGTGGTTGACTTGTAGCAAGACAGTATAACATTATTACAGTGTACATGTATGTATATACAATGTATACATGTACAGCTCTAATTATGCAACCAACCATTAGTTTCTGCTTACACTGAAGTCCAGGCTTGATCCCTATTCTTTTAAAACATTTCCATTGTGATCCAGTACATGGCAAGACAATATTGTTATTGTTAGTATAAAGTTGTCCATACTGTATGAAGTAGTCATACACATGTATATAAATATAATTAATATACAAAATCTGCTCAGCAATGCAAACTGCTGTATGGTAGCTTTATTAGCTAGTATATTAGGCAAACCAAATAATAGTTAATTGAAATTAGTGTCAATGGTACATTGTAGCTGTGAGGGCTGCATAATAAATATTTTAATAATTTTCAGGAGAAAACTACCACACACCAGGATATGTAGTGACACCTAAAACTATGCAACTACTGAAAGAACATCTGGAGAGGATACATGGAAGGGTAAGGGTATTATTTCCTATATTATATAATTTATTTTATACTTTTATATAATTTATTTATTGCAGCTAATTCTTAAACAGGGTTCACATTACTCCTGGAATTCCTGGTAAACACCTTGTAAATTATTTTCTCTCCATCTACTCCTGGAATTTCATAGACATACATGTATTAGGTGAATGTACAGTGCTGCTAAAAAAAATTGCAACCATTAGTGGCACCAGAGCTGTACATGTAGCAAAATTTGATGGCGAAAATTAATGTCAGTGATTTGATGCCTCCGATGGCTCAACACCATTTGGTGGCTAGCCATCGAGGGCTTTCCCTAATCAATGACTCAAAGCTATTAATTTTAATTTGTTGGCTAGGAGAGTCGAGGAGAAGAAGTTTATTTTTGAAGTCTTTGTCTAATTAGTCAGTTAAACACATGGATGGTGGTGTTCAATAAAAGAAGACAACACTACATAGTGTGAAAGCCAAGGAGAATACACCGAGCCAAATAAATGTTTGTTGCATCTTCGAGAAGTTTATTTTTGAAGTGTAAAAGCCAAGAAGAATTCACGGAGCTGAATGAACTTTGCACAAGTCGTTTGGTGACTGCCGTCAACAGTTGAAAGCCCTCTGATGGCTAGCCATCGGCAGTTCAAAGCTGTCCGGCGGCTCAGCCATTGACAGTTGAGAGCCATCTGGCAGTTTTTCCGATGGTAAATGCTGGGTGGCACCTGCAACAGCGGCAATAGCTGTCGATGCCATCTGGCATTTGGCAGTGGTTGCAGAATTTATATAACATGGCATGCAGTAGGGGTTGTTACTTTTTTGTGTGAAATCTCAGAGTTCAGGGTCCTGGAAATTTTCTTTATGCAAATGTCGCCTAGAAAACTCCAGCAATTCTATCATCTCGATGCAGTACATTTATTTTTGTATGTATGAACCCTGTTTAAAAGATGTAGCTACATGTACTTTAAATTTTTAGTTAGCAGGGTCAGGCAGAATTATAGAGGAGCTGACCACAGTTTCAACATTAATTATCTTCAATGTTTGCTGCTTGAATTGTCTATTAATAGCTGATCCAAAGTTGTGTCTTAACAATAACCAGTTACTGTAGCACATGTAAGATCTGTAAAGATAATGCACTAGTTATTGTTTTATCTTGTACAGTTTACTCGTTAACTTACTTGTACATGTGTTATAGGTCCAGACAAGGTTTCCACCTGAGCCTAATGGTATTCTCCACATTGGTCATGCCAAGGCAATCAATATTAACTTTGGTTATGCAAAGGTACATGCCTGTACACATTAATTAATAAAATGAACTCAAGATAATTTATTTTATGCCCCATTTAAGAAAAAAAAATGTCATTCTAGTTTAACTCTACTGTTAGCATCCTTCCCTTGAATTCATACAATACAGGTAGATAATTATTTTGAACTTACTGTACCTTTCTGCAGGCTCACAATGGTGTCTGCTACTTAAGGTATGATGACACCAATCCAGAAAAAGAGGAAGAGAAATTCTTCAAAGGGATTGTTGAGATGGTGGAGTGGCTTGGTAATGCACCTAGTATATATTTGTATTAAAGGGGCTACATGTATATCACGGTAATAGACTTTACATTCATGTTCCGGGCCGGAAACAGTTATTTCCACCGATTTTGATATGAACTAACAAACCTCTCGGCCATGTGGGATGCTTAAAATGAAAGCAAAAATGACAAGCAACCAGTGTACATATTAAACAGTCTCCAGGGAAAATATTGAAAATCCATTCAATCAAGCATTGATGGAGGGAAATTTAACTGTTTGTATCTAGTAATTAACAGCCACCAACCGAGCGATTACTTGATACATGTAGCCCCGTTAATGACTGCATCATGCTTTTTGTTGTGTCAATTACTGTTATTTAGTAATAAAGATACATGTAGATGAATTATAATTGTGACCACTCACAGGAAAACGTACACTAACGGATATCCGTTAAACGGGCCAGACCGTTCGTCACCCGTTAGGTATCTGTTTAAACGGTTTGAGAAAGCGTTAGAACAACCGTTAGGAATTTTGTCCATGCCATTTGAACGGTTTGAGAAAGCATTAGAAGCATTAGAACAAGCGTTAGAAATTCTGTCCATGCCGTTTGACTAATATAGTCATCGGTTAGATAAAAAATTTGGGTGTTACTAAAACGAGTAACGCAGTAACGAGTAATGAGTAACGGAGTAACGGGAAAATGAGTAACGACCAAAAATTGCAAGAGGTAAAAAAAATAGAAAACGAGTAACGACCAAAAATTGCAAGGGATAAAAAATAATAAGAATTCTTTACAGAAAATATTTACAGGAAATTTACGGAAAAGTCAACAATGCACAGGCCTTCCATTTTCGCACCATAAATGTCACGTGACAAAGAATGCAGACTGGACTTTAGTCATGGCGTCCTTTAGGGCTTGGTAACCCTGCTAGCAGAGGTTGGGCTTGGTATATAACGTGTTACAAAATACAATGATACGGAGAAACCAAAATACAGTGATACAGTGATACGGTGATACAGTGATACGAAGATCTCACATTTCCTTTAAAATTTTAAAAATGGGGAAAAATAGTTTCCCACAGAAATATAGTTTTGGCTAGACACATATTAACACATAAGTTTTGGTAGCAATTTTTCACATACCAAAAACTGTTTAAAAAATCAGTACGCAAAAGGAAGTTTTTAACCGGAAGTAAATGTTCTGTTTGATTGACAGCAGGTCAATTAACACATGACATGTGCTCACTCGCCCGTAACAAAAGTGTGGGGAAAGCTAGCATAAATTCATTTCATGTTTATTGAGAAACGTTTTTCCACCCTCGATCCATGGGTTGTTGGTCTCATGTCTTCCAAAAGCAAGCAGGGCTAAATGCTCCAGCAGGGCTAAGCTCCAGCAGGATGCCCTTAGCTTGGAAAGAAGCAAAACAAGCTAGGCCAAACAATGCATACGACTACGAGCCTCGCAAAACCTACCCTGGATACCAGAGGCTCGAAATCATCGGTTGAGCGAAGCGCGACCAGCTGAAAACAAAACTCCTTCGTGAATCATAACTCCTTCGATAGCGGCACATTACAGTATATCCGTACCTGAGCAACTCTGGAACCAGGATACGCAAAACCCGACAAGTTCAGACAGAGTGTCGAGTGGTCCGAGTGTAGGTTTTTGTCGAGGGTCGAGTGTAAAAAGTCGAGGGTAGAGTGTAAAAAGTCGAGGGTAGAGTGTAAAAAGTCGAGGGTAGAGTGTAAAAAGTCGAGGGTAGAATGTAAAAAGTCGAGGGTAGAGGGTAAAAAGTCGAGGGTAGAGGGTAAAAAGTCAAGGGTAAAAAGACGACTGGGCCTCCTGAACACCACGGATATCTCGGTAATGGCTGAACGGATATTCACCAAAATTGGATACAATGAACTTCTAGACCGGACAAACCATCCCAGGGGGGCCATCAATGAAAACGTCATCAGTCACGTGACATTTCTGCTCTCTTCGCAAGTTCTTCCATCGTAACAATTGCTCAATCCACAGAGAAAGTCGAGAAACTATCCTGGTTAACTAATCCAAGTCGTCCAAACAGCCAGAAAGACTGAGCTACCGAATTCCAGAGAGTGTAAACGAGCTTGCCGATGTCAATCAAAGTCCATATGCCATGGAGTGAAATTTTAGAACGTGTTCCCGACGCCGGACCCCTGTACTGTAGTTCCCGCCTCAAGATCACATGACTGAATAGCCCAGCCTCCGTTCGAGATACATGTGCTTCGTTGTCTCGAGCGGATAGCTTTGTGAGTTCCTTGTTACTGGCTGAGGTCACACGAGAAGGTTAAGCAAGATTTAGTGACCTAAATCACTATTCAAAAAAATGTAAAAACTAATCACGATTTACGAAACTCGAGAGGTATTTTAATTAAAACGAAAAGTACATGTAGCTTTCATTATACAGACAAGGCGGTCATGCTTGTCTGCAGTTTAATTTACCGAGTGCTTCGTGATGATGGTCTTGTTGCAGGATTTGCTATTTTTCTGCTGAGATGATACATAAGTAAATCCCACTCAAGACGCATGAAGATACTCCTACTGCAAAGAAGAATGCCGCCAGATGACCGGGCACTGACATGTTACACGGATTTGAAAAGCTTGTGAAGCGGGGACGGGCGAGCATTGATGACGAATAACTCGCAAAATTATTTACCGGTAAACTTATTTGTCATAAAAATTTACGCAAATGTTTGGACCCTCGATCCCCAACTTTTTACCCTCGACCCTCGACTTTTTACACTCGACCCTCGACTTTTTACACTCGACCCTCGACCCTCGACAAAAACCTACACTCGAGTGGTCCACATCTGAACATAAAGAAGAATAGATAGGAACCAGCCGAGAGAATATTTGTTTCCAAGAAAGCTTAGATGGAAACATATTAAAACTCTGAATCACTTGAAACCAACACCACAATCTCACTATTTGCCGTGCTGTTTCAGGACCTTTCAGACTCCTGCAAATCGCTGTCGCTGGCATTTAAGGCCTTTGATTTTTGTGCCCTTCCTTTGTCATTTATAGGTGTTCACTTTGGCTTTGTCCCTCAAGGACTTTTCGTCTTTTCCATTTTCCAAGTCATAAGAAAACTAGGACTGGCTATAAAATTGTTCTTCATGCGGCGCGTAGCTTTGATCGGAAATCGGGAAATCTTGTGTTATTTTCTATGCTTTCGATTTTCAACCAAAATAGTGTTTTTTAAAAGCTCTAACTCAAGAAAAGAATATTTTGATTTGTCTGAATTTTTTTACAAAATGTCAATTGATATCTCTGCTGCAAAACAGTGTTGGGGAATTGGGAAATTCTAAAAAGAGAGCTCTTGACGGTGTTTCCCGCATATCTACTCGGATTATGTTTTCGCCTTTTCACCAAAAGCATAACTTTTGAACTAAATCGAATTTTGATATTCCCCTACACGTTTTGTAATACGATTCCTCCGAAATACTAAAAAGCAACCATAAAATATTTTTGGAGTTGGAGCTACTGAAAGCCATCTTACTTGATCGGAGAAATGGGATTCCCCCTCTCCCCCCACCCCCCCCCCCCCCCCCCCCCCCCCAAAAAAAAAAAAAATAAACGAGCGAGCGAGCCAATATCACCCAGAAAAAAAAATCAAGCAAGGGTGAAACTTTAAAAAATCGTGCAAGGTTCTGATGCCAGAAAAAAATTCTTGCAGGAACTGAGAAGTTGTAAAAAAAAATTTGAACGAAAAAAACCGGTCCCCCTCTCCATCAATTTTGAAATGGTCCGTCCTAAATCTAGTTGCCAATGAGAATAAAGCTTTCGGCGTTAATTTCGTATGTGTGTTGCAAAAACGCGTTTCTTCAGCAAGGGCAATAAAGTGGTTCAATGTTAAATGCGTAAGGTTCAAAAGTTAAAATTAAATAACAAAATAGTCAGACAAAGCAGTCTTGCTTAAAGATAATAAATTAGCGTTAAATTAGCGTCGCGCCACGGCTGCAAGAGCTCAAGTGACCCATACAATAGTCTGTTTCATACTGAAACCTGTATTTAGCGGGGCCATTTCGCGTCCGCTTAAAACTAGGAAATTTGAGATGTTCGTATCACTGTATCACCGTATCTGTATCTTGGTATCTTGTAACACGTTATATGCCAAGCCCTAAAGGACGCCATGACTAAAATTTGTCACGTGACATTTATGGCGCGAAAATGGAAGGCCGATGCATTGTTCACTTTTTCGTAAATTTTCTGTAAATATTTTCTGTAAAGAATTCTTATTACTTTTTACCCCTTGCAATTTTTGGTCGTTACTCGTTTTCTATTTTTTTTACCTCTTGCAATTTTTGGTCGTTACTCGTTTTCCCGTTACTCCGTTACTCATTACTCGTTACTGCATTACTCGTTTTAGTAACACCCAAAAATTTCCATCCGTTAGATCCAAACCTTCATCCGATACATCCAAACCTTCATCCGTTAGATCAAAATGCACTCATCCGTTACATCAAACCTTCATCTGTTAGATCGATTCATCCACTGGGCGTTTAAATAGTTTGACGATCACCGTTGGTTTTGGTGATCATCTGTTAGCTACATACATGTACAAGTCACACAACAAGTTTAGAAACTCGGATTTTGCGCGATCGCCTTTATATGCTTTTCCGAACGCTATAAAATGAGATACATGTACATGCCGAGTACATACTGTCCTGCAGGTTTGGATGTTTTATTAACTCCTCACAAAGTGATGAAGTAAAAAGATGAAATCAAAACTCCAAAAGATTCGATACGGTTCGTGCGATCTGATCTCATACTAAATAACAGGCAGACAATTTAATTAAAACTGTGAATATCGAGAACTTGATGGCCTCAAACCATTTTTTGTATCATGTGGAAACTATTCAGATACGTAAATGAAGTGAAAATTTTCAAACCGTTTGATTCCTTAAGCATCTCATTTCTAAAAGAAAATTTTATCTGTAGATAATTTTTTGTGCGATCTCAACGCAAAACAAACACTGTGTAGTCATTGATTATTCAAATCAATTCTCGGAAAGTGTCACACTTATGTGTCGCGGAATTCAAGACTCGGACCTCCTCACCTTTGAAAACCGATCCACATCAAATAAAAAGAACTCCAGATTATTCTATTTAGTAGACGTTTATCATTTGCCAGTAAAGTTGAGAAGCTTTGTGGTGATTTAGGGTGTATTCGTTTGGGAAATCCGTTTTCGGATTTCGAGATTTGAAAACGGATTTCGTGTTCGTTTGGCAAATCCGAAAACGGATTTCGACTTAATTAGCATGATCCAAGAAATCCATCTCAAAGAAGGATTTTGTGGATTAATCCAGATCCGGATTTCTGTCTGTTTTTTTGGGAAATCCGAAAACGGATTAGTAAAATAGTACTAAATAATGAACAGCAGTATTCATCGGTAATGCTGTGCGCACGCATCTGTTTCGATTTATATACATTTGTACCTATTACACCTGGGAATCCTCGTTTCTCTTCAAATTGATCGATTGTTTCTCTTAGCCCCTGACCCTCTGGAAAATGGATGAATCTCAGCCCCAAACGATCTACGATTACCTTGCAGACTCGATGATAAACTTCAAAACCAGTGGATATTGTGACATCAAATCGATCTGACACTGACCTCATGCACTCGGGATTACCTTGTATCCAAACTGTAATGACAATCTGCTTTCTTAAATCTACTGGGGCCCTGCCTCCGTGGGTTTGATGCTGAGGTACAATGTAGCTCTAGACACAGAGCAAGAAGAATTGACCCGCGAGACATATGGAAACAGACGGACGGTAGTGTGGTACAACCTCTTCAAAATACAATGATATTTGCACTCGGTTCGTCTGTTGGTTACTTTGCATGAGAAGCAAAAGAACAGCTCCATTGTCATCACACTCATTCAAAATATCTGCATCTATTTCAGTATAAGAAAACTCACCAAAAAGAGGAGCACAGCGAGAGCTCTTCGCCAGTGTGCCATTTTGGATAGCGTGACCAATTAGACAGATTAGACAGTTCCCGTAGCAACAAATCCCTTTTCGAATTTCGTGTTTTTGTGAGAACTGGAAATCCAGTAAATACGGATCACTTGGATTACAATGCAATAAAATCACACTTCCCGCGAAGTTCGCGGCATTCTTGTTGTCAAAAACCAGACAATCAGTCTTCACGCCTCACAGACAGAAAGCACATGTCAACAGAGAATCTTTCTATCTCCAAAAAGCTAAAGCTGGCTTCTTCAATTGAAAACATATGCAATTACATGTACTTCAACAAAAAATTTGAAGGACTGACGGATCTGAGTTTGAAACTACAGAAGCTAAAGTTTATCAGATGAATGGAAAACACCAAACCAGCGCTGGGACGGTGTTTCGTAACGCAATCCTGTCTTTTGGTGACAGAATGCACAAATGTTTTGGTTAACCATAGAGTCAAGATCATCCGCTAGAACGTTTTCTTAAACCATTAGATAGCCAATATCATCCGTTAGAACGTTTTGATAAACTGTTAGATAGCCAAGACCATCCGTTAGAACGTTTTGAAAACCTTAGATAGTTAGACCATCCCTTAGAACGTTTTGGTAAACCGTTAGAAATGTTAGCTTTCCCGTTAGAAATGTTAGCTTTCCCGTTAGAGCCGTTAGCTTGCCCATTAGAGCCGTTAGCATGCCCGTTAGAATGCTTCAAATGGTAAACCGTTAGAAATTTTAGCTTGCCCATTAGAGCCGTTAGCTTGTCCGTTAGAAATGTTAGCTTGCCCTTTAGAACCGTTAACTTTAAACCATTTGAACGCTCTGTAAAAGCGTTTGCTATCCGTTCATAAGCCATTAACTTTTGCCTGTTTAACGGATATCCGTCAGTGTACGTTTTCCTGTGAGAGGTCACAATTATTATAATGTTCAACTGTTGTTTTTTTCATTCACAAGACTGCATGAATATATATTGTTTAATTCAGCTTAATTACGTGTACACTGTATACAGTCATAAAATGCAATAATTATTGTTCCATCTGACATCAATGGAAATAGATAATAATAATTGTTGTTAAATTTTCCTCAGGTTTCAAGCCATGGAAAATAACTCATGCCTCTGACAATTTTGATAAATTGTATGAGATGGCTGTGGAGCTAATCAAGAGGTACAAACTTTAGCTGTAAAATTATTGACTGCATGAGAGTTCAATCATGTACAGTGTATTTATTTAATAGTCACTGCCTGTGTCATTGTATGATGCATATTTGTCACATCCTCACATGAATCCAAACATCCATCCAAACGTCTCTTGTTTACAATATGATAATTAAAAACAAATTTAACGTGTATAGTCAATCCATGTAAATGTACACTGTATAAGCCTTGTTTTTCATTTCACAGGGGAGACGCATATGTCTGTCATCAACCATATGAAGAAATCAAAGGTCACAATCCTCCACCTAGTCCATGGAGGGAACGATCAGTAGAGGAATCACTGAGACTTTTTGAGGTACATGTATGTGTAAAACTAGTTACAGTCTGTGGAACCTCACGTGGGACCAACTCTTAAGCGACCATGTTTCTAAAGACCCATTTTGTTCCTCAATGTTTGAAACCTCTCATAAGCATTATCAGTCTGGTAAGGGACCATTTTTCATCTGACATTAGAGCGGTTTTCAGTTGAGTGTAGTGAAACCAAACGCAAATTACCCACAGCCAGCCAATCAGGTAGGAGCGAGTAATCACAAGTAACTCATAAATGGCTTCCCTGTGAGCCAATGACAAAACAAAGCAAAACCAAAACCAATTTGCGTTTGGTTTTACTTTGGATTCTGATTGGTGGGTTTACTTCCTTAGCCAATAGGAGAGCTTAGTAAACGCAAAACCAAAACACTTCCGACACTCAATTGAAATCGGCTCTAAGGGTGGTCATGTATGATAGGTTCAATTGTATAGACTAATACATCTGTATGATGCATTATAACTAGTTGTATAATGTGTAAATAGCACAACAAAGGTATGATTTCCCTAATTTCAGCACTTTTCACACAGAGAAGGACAGAGATACTGCATCTCTAAATTAAATGAGTTCACATGCAACAAAAAATGTATTATTAATTTTTGTGAATTCCCAGTTTGCACTATTACATCAGTTGAATACAACTACCACAATCCTTTTCAAATTCTTTTTGTTATTCAGATGTTTTAACTACTGAGAATACCAAGACAATGGTCTAATTAGAAGAACAAAAGAATCAGTGCAAAGGATTCTGGGAGTTGTATGACGTAATAGTACAAACCACCTATTAGATGACTTTTTTCCCAACAAAAAAATATTATATTAAACCAAAATTATAATATTAAAGTAAAACAATCATCAAATCAAATTTTAAAAATGACTAAGTAAACTAAATAAAATAATCAAGCTCCTCCTTTATAGAGTCATTTTAACTTTAAATTGGTCCTGACTTTTATCAAATTTCAGGACATGAGGAAAGGCAAAATTGATGAAGGAAAGGTAAGGATGAATGATGTTCTCTAGTCTAGCATTTACATGTACACTAAAAAAATGTTGTTATTTAAAATTAATAATCGAAGACTGTGGTGGAAAAACAATCAATTGAAAGTAGTATGCTTGGCCAGTGCCATCATTACCATCTATAGCTTAATTAATATACTAGGCAAACTGAAACTAAAAAAATATTTTTTCCTCTGGCATGCTAAGATATTACTTGAAAATAATGTAAAAGGAATTAATATAGGGCTCAAAATAAGCAAGTCATCAAGCCATTTCTACAGCAAAATATTGTTATACATTTGTTATTGTTTTGGTATCCTTTTTTTTGGGGGGGGGGAAGAGATCGATAGATCTAGAAACAACATTGTCATGCGTGTGCTCATTCACTGTACGTTTCGGCGGGTAATAGCTTACTGCTTTATTAAACAAATTGAATCTCGAATGGACTGTTGCTCTCTCTGAAGCCAGACACCAAGCTGGAGAGATGGGTGAAACACTGGAGATTTTTGTTGGGAAGACAGACTTTTTGAAAAAGCAACTGTGTAAAGTGCTGTTGGACATCATTAAGTTGTTGGCTTAAGGTCTCAATATTTAATAAGGTTCAAAATGGAAAAGTTTCGAAAATACGTTTTTTTTCCACAAATTCTAAATCTAAAAGTCCTACCGGTAATGTAGCATCACCAAAAAACTCAAACTCAAAAAAATAATTTTAAGCCTTGAAAATGGAACTTTATGATTTCCCACTAAAAGGGGAACAAAAAATGATTGACAGCTGCTGTCATTATTTCATTCTCGCTATCCTGTGATTTTCTGCGCTACTTTTCATTCGTAAAGATTTCTCTGTTTATGCAATGCCCAAAATGTAAATTAAAGTAGATCGTTCTTGGTGCCGTATTCAAAAAAGAAGAAGAAAACAGAAAATGAGCACAATAATTTAGTTTGTGACAAATTTAGTTTGTGAGTAAATTAAATTTTGGCAGTGGGGTGTAAAGTTCTTTGGACAAACAATGGCTGGAGGGGTTTATACTCCAAGAAGTTAGAATGATAGAAGACCGAAAGTCCGCAAAGAATCAAGTAATAAGTTTTTTGTTATCTTCAATCGACCAAAAATTTAAAGGGAGCTAATGATCTTTGCCAGTTTTGTTTCAGCATGATGACATTAGAATGAAATAAACAGTCTACCGTGTACATGATGTGGATCAAGCAGTGTTTCAATTGTTTTCCCTGCCTGATATTAATTGTTTGCTTACTGTGGTGCCATTTTTCTGTACTCCTAAAAAAGTGTTTCTTCTTGAAAAAAATAATTAAACTGGAATCGACACTACATGTAGTTTCTGTAGAAGTATCGAGCATCTGTACACTGTATAGCTTTCTCTGTTGTCCTGCTTTATCATGAGACTGAACACAACATGAATCACTCTGATTGGCTAATATATGTTAACTAAAGGTTGCTGGATACCTTCAAAAGTGATTTCCGCAAAAATGCGTTTACGCGGGCGCTCGGCGAACAAAATGTGGGGACCTATATATCAATGGAAAGGTTGATAACTGAAGGATACCAGTAAAAAGTTATTTTATATGGAATTACTCTAGATTTAAAACTACAGTCACTTTAACCCAATGTCGAAGACGTTTATAAATGCGAATTACCAGCGCCGGGTTTTTATACAATGTACTTAATACGAAGTAATTACACTTGTGTCAAGTTAAGCGGTCATTGATCTCCAAAAAGCATGTGTGCGATTTTTGATATCTATTTTCTACATAAAATTATTGCAGCAGTTTAAAGTCGAGTCATTGATTATTTTTGCCAAACCATCACGCTTGGACCGATATCTTTAAAACTAAAAACAAATCGGAAAAAAGCACACGCTTTTGGAGATTAGTTATGATCGTAGAATCACTGGACGAAATTTCAAAAATTTCCGGTAAATTCTTATATGCAATCAATTCACTTGAAGACTGCAGAAACGTTGAAAAATTGTAGCAGAGAAATCGGCATTAGTAGTTCAGCAACTGCTTCACACCTACTTAGAGCGGCTTTCCGGACTCGACACCCATTCTCCAATCAGAAGCAACCTCCTGGAGTCTCCCAAAATTCCGCAGGAAAAACTTTTCAATTGAGTTTTTAGAGTTTCAATATGTAAATATAATTACAAGCCATATTTCTCCTTTTAGTCTCTTGTTTTAATATGTGGGTTCCAGAGGATATTGTAATCTAGGAATTAGAGAAATATATATATTTGCCGAGATGAATATTGTATGTTGATTTCCGATCAAAGGAATGCACCGTACTATAGCCGGCTTGTTTGACTTAAAAAAAAAAAGACAAAAAGGTGAACCGTCAGACTTTACGTTTCCATCTTAGATTTCTTGGAAACAAATATTCTCTCGGCTGGCTCCTATCAATTCTTCTTTATGATTGTTCAGATGTGGATCACTCGGCACGCAAGTGAAAATACGAACCCTTGTCGGGTTTTGCGAGGACTTCTATTTGTCTCGAAGTTGTATGCATTGTTTGGCCTTGTTTTGCTTTTCATTTTTCTTTGTTTTCCAAGCTAAGGGTATCCTGCTTGCTTTTTGGAAGACATAAGGCCAAGTCAACCGATGGAATTACGGAATCGTGTGTGGAAAAACGTTTATCAATAAACATAAACATTGGTATATGAAATGAATTTATGCGCCAGCTTTCCCCACACTTTCGATACGGACGAGTGAGCACTTGTCATGTGTTAATTGATCTGCTGTCAATCAAACAGAACCTTTTACTTGAATGAAGATTTTAGTATATCAAACACTGCTACTAAAACGACATTTCTGAGCGAAAAAATTGTTTAACCCTCTCTTTCATTTTGAAGGTATCCAGTAACCTTAATGAGATCACCCTTGGAGGTGGGACTTCTTAGTCAACTGTGAAATGGGACTTCTTAGTCAACTGTGAAATGGATCGAAAACCTTTTATTGGGCTGTTTCTCTGCTCTTCTTTTCAGCCAAAAACAGAACTTTGTTGAAGTCCAGCCTTTTTGCATTTTGTCCAATTTTCCTATTTTTTTCACCAGTCGTAGAAAACAGCTGTTTCTCAAATACTGTTGGTGAATTTTGAAATTATTTTTCGTTCAGGTTTTATGACCTGGTTTGTATCAAAATGGCATGAAAAACTACTTTTCCAACTTTGAAAAGTTATAATTAAAAAAATGTAATACGCAAGATATTAAAAAATCCCCAACACAGTATCTCAGACAATTTAGTTGGGATTCAAAAGGGATAAATAAGGGGGAAATGTTTCAAACCCTGAAGGGCTGAACTCCTTCTAGCAGACGGAGTTGTTTGCGTTGAAAAATATACAACATCTACAAATGTATGCTTTTAACTTTTGTTCATTGTGTACCCACAATGTATCATTTTCGGTCCTTGTCTAGTCAGGTAATCCAAAGGGAATTGGGTTATATCCGTGTTAGCTATGGGGATACATTGTAGCTTGCAAGTATTGCAGAAATATTATATATTCAAAATGCAAAGCATCTGAAACTGGGTAGGCCATGCAATAACTCTGCTTTCCAATGAAAATAACTGAAGGTGTGAAAACCTAAGTACTTATAATAAACAACATTTCTTTGTGGAGTGCACTATTGCGTGAAGCGAGTTTTTGTTGAGTGAAATGGCTAATGCATTCAAATCTGAAAAATCAATATGGCAATGAAGGCAAAATAAACAAACAAAATTACAAACAGACCTTAATGAAAGACTTGAAGAACCCAAAGATTAAGTAAACCAAAACTAAAAAAATGTTTGGCCTATACTGAAACTTAGTATTGTGTATAAATTTCACGATTCTTGCAAAAGAAAAAGAAAATTGGGCAAACATACATGTTCTATATTTTACTAGGTTATAAATACCTGCATACATGTACATGTATATAGGCTATGCCCACGTGTAGGCAGCACCCCATACTTTAGATGCTTCTTTTTGGAGGAAAATTATAAGGTTCATAAATGCTCTTACTTGAAGCAAAACCTCTTCAGAAGGGATTGTTGTCATTCCAATTTTATTCATGCCAACTGCTATCACACCTTTGAATATGGTTACGACTTTCCTTGTCGTTAAATTTTGTTGTGTGTATTTTTATATAATTAATCACTCCAGAATTATTCAGGACTTCTTTTATTCCCCCATTAACTGACACGATTTTCAAGGAACCTCATTCCTTTGGCAAGGGTAACAGGGTTCACACAGTCATGGAAAAGTCATGGAATTTGATCATTATAACTTTCCTGTGTGAACCCTCGGTAATAATTCTGGCAAAACTGTACATATGTGAGTCTGAGGTCTGCTATTTTGGATTTTGAAGGAGGGGCATGGGGCAACTGGTTGTGATAAAATACGATATTTACACATGTATGCTTGTACATGTACCCGCATATAAGCCACACCCCCAACTTTGACCCTTGTTTTTGTCCAAAAAAGTCTGGCCTCTACACTATTTAAAGTTGTCAATAACAGTAGCTTCTAATGAACTATAGGCCACCCTGAGAATGAAGACAACGCTGGAGGATGGCAAAGTTGATCCTGTGGCTTACAGAATTAAGTTTACACCTCATCACCGTTCAGGAGATAAGTGGTATGTACATTTGTATGTACATTGCATTTTACATGTGTACGGTTGTACATGTAGACGTATAAATATTTCAAAGATCTGCTAACTACAATGCAGTTTACATATAAAATATAGTCACAAGTAAAGTGTTGATAAAATAATTTTAAAATTAAAGATTTTCTGCTTGTATTTGTATTCTCACTAGGTGTATTTACCCAACATATGACTTCACCCATTGTCTATGTGATTCCATTGAGGACATCACTCATTCTCTTTGCACAAAGGAATTCCAGTCAAGGTAAGCATAATATCGTAAGATTTCATTATTAATTTGCACTCTAATCTGATGGATAGTTTATAGGGGCAGTTGTTGTTGGGATTCAAAATCCCGATCTTGTGAAATATTCTACAGTAAGGTTGTTAATTATAAGCTAATAATATTATTGGCCTATTAAAGTGGTAGGAATCTCTATTCTCAATTGTTTCCTTTGTACCCTTTTGTTCTTCTGAACAATCATTCTTTTTTTTCATGAAAAACATGTTCCACCAAAATAAATAAAAGTTCTGTGACTGCAATTCAGAGTGTTCTGCACAAACTTCATTTTTTAATGCAATACATGTACATGTAATTATGAATAGTTGAATGGCTGTTAGTGCAAAAAGGCTGTACATGTAAGTGACTCTTGATCATGTTCTAAATCAATATGAGATACAACTTGTTTTGCCCTGAGGTTTTTCTGCAACAGTTTGGAAACTATCTGAACATCAAACGTTGTATTGTTTTTCAGACGTTCCTCTTACTACTGGCTGTGCAATGCTCTTGACATCTACTGCCCTGTACAGTGGGAATATGGCAGGCTCAATCTGGGCTACACAGTTGTCTCCAAGAGAAAGATTGGCAAGCTCATCAACAACGGTATTGTTAGGTGAGACACTTTTCATTGAAATGCAACTATGAATTCAAAGTTTTCAAGTCTCGTCTGGAAAAATACATTTAGCTGACTGTCAATCAAACAAGTACCTCCAATTAAAATTTAATTAGTCTAGGTGGTCTTGATTAGGCGGTGGGCAATTCCACATGAGAGCAGAGAAAATTATTATCTTGAAAATGAACCGTGGGAAAAACTGCAAACACATGAATAAAATAAATGTGTGTTGAAGTAAGAAAAAATATTGTGAATTACAATGTACTCGGATGGGGCCATATCATACTCAGGGGGTGTCCCCAAAGTCAGGATCGAGTTACAGTTGGATCACATTACAGTATATTAGACAGAAATGATTTACTTCTTAAAATCAGAATAATTGAAAGTTGAGTCAAGATCAAAGTTTTATATTGATATCTAGCACTACCCCAACGCTTCGTCACAAAATGTGATATTTTTAATTATTTATAAACTCTTTGGAAAGATAGTTGTGATGATCAAAACTTTTGTCATGGACGTTTTAGTAATGTCCATGACAAATAGGAGGATTTTTCTTTCTCTTTGCCTGTGTCGAGGACATACATGTACATGTATCACAAAATCACTACTGATTTGCAGTGCTATCAGACCAATTAGGTCAATAGAACTATGATAACAAATGACTGTCAGTCCTTCCAACAAGTTTTTCAGAAAATTTATGACGATTCTTCATGGACGTTACATGGAGCAACCATTTTTGCAGCCCTTACTGCTGTATGGTAGTTTTGAGAACATGTTTACAAAATAAGCAAGAAAAACATGTATAAGCCCATTAAGCTAATTCTAAAAAAGTTCAGAAGGAGAAAAACCCTGATATTTTAAAGCGTGTCAGTGTAATTAAGTGACAACAAAGATAATGCTAACAGTTTGCTCATAGATAGCTGGTACACCAAGCGTAAAATTATGGTCCTTTAGATTCTACTGACAGAACATAATAATTTATTAAGAAATTTTGACATTCAGAAAACAAAAACGCCTTGAAAACAACATTAAATGTCAGCAAAATAAAATACTTTCTGAATTAAAGAAACAGAAAAAGTAATTAAAAGAAGAACAAAATGTTCACACCCTGTAACGTCCATGACAGAGAATGTATTACATCCATGACATCGTACGTGGTACCATATAATTTAACTGCCACATATAACGTACCCTAAAATAGAAATTCCCTTGTTTGGTTGGTAAGGTCTTCGTAGTTCACAGCAATTCAGTCGTAAAAATGGCACTTAATTTAAAAGATTGGTTGTTTTGACTGTAACATCCATGACATTCCTTTTTCATTGAAGATAATTTTAAAGTGAAAAATACTCTTTCCACAAAACATACAAAGTACATCCTTATGTACAAAGGAGAAAACTTCGTCTTTTTGACTTCTGTTTTTTAAAGAAATGATATCTCTTTTGGATGAAAGGAAAAGAGAAATGAGTTCCTCATATCGGAAAGACAATGTTGGTATCCCTGTGGATACATTCCATATATATTATGACAGTGTAGTTTTGGCGGGAATTTGAGTATAAAAATTATAAGGATATGTCAGTTGTAGTTATGTATTCGTGGTCCTGACTGCAATAGTTATTAATAGACGTTTCTTTCCACCATTAACTTTATTTATGTCAGTTTTTGCTGACCATGTTACAGAGTTGTGGTAGTTTTCAGACTTTCATCTCCCAGAAGTCAGTACTCCTGCATTGGGCTGGGGAATACGTTTCCACTTAGTTTTTACCACATACATGTATACAATTTAGTCATGTACTGTGGAATTTTTTGTGGTTTTTGATATCCGGCAGAGTACACTAGCACAGACTGTATGTACATGTAGTTGCATCTTATGTTACATAAAGCATGGCAAACAATTTTGTACAGTCAGCGGTTGTCATTGTGGGCACATACATTGTACGTGGAAATCTATTTTAAAAAAGAAAGCTGTCATGAGTGTTTGTAGAATGAGGAGAGGTTACATGGACATTGACAGTCAAAATGGCGGACTAGCTGCTGTTTTCAACATCTTGCGTGAAGGGAAATGTAACAGCTGAATGAGTCGGATCTATCCCTTTAAACTTTGTACGTTTGGGAAGGAGAGTTTTGGCGTTAAAATGCTGTTTATATTAACAGGACATTTGGAACCACCAAAGTAAGTATTTCAACTTGTTTTTCTGGCATTAGAATCTACTTTCAATTGGTATCTGCAGAACCGATTCAAACTTGTGGACCTCAAACATGATTCAACTACTCAGAAGTCTTTGTGATTGAGCTTTCTGACTGGCCTTTACTGAGTATTTAACAGAAGAAGTATCATGGCAGATCTAGCTAGTTTAGGTAATTTTTTTAGCAGAGTATTGGGAACCGGTCTATAAATCATCTGGAAATCCTCCACAACTAATTGTTAGCAATCATAGTCGAGGGCAGGAGCAGGCATGTTACCTGAATTTAGAACTTGTGGAGCTCAAAAAATAAAAAAAATACTAAAGCAGCAAATGGGAACATCACGAAGAGGTAAGCCTAGTCTTCACTGTTTTCACTATTATTTTGATGTGCAATTGCATTCTACGCATGCGCAGTGGCCATGATATACAATATTGTTTGCCATGCTGTGTAGAACAGCATAAGTATATGATTGTACAATAAATTGTGTGTGCAGTTAACTGTCAGGACCACCTCCGCATACATGTGTCTGTTATCTGAGTTACATGTACATGTAATTGAGGAGAAGGAAAAATCATTAATGTCAATAATTGATCCAAATGTAACATCCCCAGTACACTTTTGAAAGCTTTGTTTCAGACTAGCCTCGGCGTTTGATTGGCAGTCGGCTAAAGGCACTTTTTTGAAACACTACTTGAAACGTTTAAGGTTGCACTTTATCACGTATAAGCCGCACCTTTTTGACTTTCAGATTTTGAAAGTAACAAAAAATTGCCACAAAGTTGGGGGTGCGACTTATATGTCAGTGTTTTCATAAAACCTTTTTTGCAATTATCGTAAACAAAGCCATATGAACAATAGAAATGGCATATTCAATTCAAAGAAGACGAGTGTCGGCAAGATTTCTACTCAAACTCCTCTCCTTCGCTTTCCAAAGAAAACTAGCTGTCCAGTTGCCTGTCATCTTCTCTGCTAACTCCTCGACTGGTTCCTAGTGTTATTAAAGGCCATAATTGGTCTTGGAAGCCTTCACATTTTCAAATAATTATAAAGTATAATTATCATCAAGTTCATGTTCAACTTTGGAGCTCACACTCGATCGGACGTTCGAGAAAACTCTCGCCCCAGGCCTCCTTGAAAATCCAGAATGGCGGACCACGGACTCAGACACGTGCTCATATACAATGTAGTTTCGCCAGAAAATCTTACTTTCTTGTGCGGTTAAAGGAATGAAGTTCCTTAAATATGTTGTTGGTTAATGGGGGAACAACAGCAGAAGAATTCTGAAGTGATTTAAACATTAGACAGAAGGTTAGAATATACACAAGAAAGGACAAGGAAGTTGTAACCAATTCGTTGTTGTGATACAATGTATGACGATCTCTTATGAATAAGTTTTGCTTCAATTACGGGCATTTATGAACTCGAACACAAACTACTTTTACTGAATTTTGTGGTGCGGCTTATACACAAGGTTTTTCCTTAAACCTTTTGGGGAAAACAAGCTTCTGTTTATTAGGCTGAAGTTAGGGGTGCGGCTTATACATGAGGTGCGGCTTGTACATGATAAAATTATTTATAGTATGTGATTATACAGAGTGTTGCCAATGACAACAAAAAAACATACATTTAGCTGTTCTTCAAACTTAACCAGCTATAATATTATACACTGTTAAGCATTTACATGTACATCCAAAGTAAACTTATAAATGATCATGTATCATTAATAAAAGTAGAGTTGCTCCAACATTGGTGTTGATGATTTAGATAAATTTAACTAAAGGCTGGTTCTCATATGATCACTGACGATCGCTGACGATCGCTGGATCATCCAAAATTTGACCAGCGATCATATGTGAACACTTCTAGCGATCCAGCAAGGTTCTACTCCAGCGATCGTTGCCTATCATCAGCGATCATCAGCGATTATATGAGAACACTTCTCAGCGATCGAGCGATCCTGTGGCATCCCACAATGCAATGTTTCCTAGATCCAAACTTCAATGCCATGGCAACGGTTTGTTGTTGTGTTGTTGTTGCTCGTGCATTCACTTGTTCACTCAGCTTCGAACATGGCGGGCTGCAGTACGGAAGAGTTTATGGAAGAGCTGCGCAAATACGAATGCCTTTATAACAAATACAGCAGAGAATATATAGACAAGTACAAGAAGTTGAATGTGTGGACAAAAATCAGTGAAACGTTCAACATTACACCGGCTGCTGTAGAGGAAAACATATCAGGACTGTGTATGGAAGATACCTCAAACGGAGGAAGAGATTCTGTTCCCATGCCAGTCGAGTTTATGAATCTAGACTGGCTTGCTGTGCACATCGAGCACAAAGCATCAGTTTCAAATCTGAGAAATCAGGAAGTTGACAGTCCATCCAACTCACACGCACTGGCGCGTAAACTTGCCAGCGGTTATATGTGAACAAATGGCAGCGATCGGCAGCGATCGCGAGCGATCCTTCGGTTGAGCGCAAGCGATCGTCAGCGATCATATGAGAACCAGCCTTAAATTAGTTAACTTTTTAGTTCACGTCACCTAAATTAGTGTAACTGCAAGGTCAATGGTCACAGCAAAACCAGGGAGGTTGAACATAAACTTCAGGTGAAAATAAAACCATTGATCCCACATAAAAGTATCCGGCTAGTGATTCCATGAGTCAACGTCTCCCCTTACATGAAGGTGACGTCAACTAAATTAGTACTAAATTATTTTAGTTAAACTAAATCATTTAGCTAATTATTATTTTTGTTAAAGTTACATGTATGTAATACTTTTTGATTTACTCTTCATTATAAATTTAAGGGATTGGGATGATCCAAGGTTATTCACTCTGACAGCTTTACGTAGACGAGGGTTCCCACCTGAGGCAATCAACAAATTCTGCAGCAAGGTGATAAATATTAATGTGCATTTTACATTAATTAAAGTAATGGAAAAGGTCAAAACAATTTATTGGGCTCGAAAAGTTCTCTCCCTAAAATCAATGGCTGTGCCCCTAACCCCATTTCAGTTTTATTTATTTTCAAAGTCTAGATGAAAATTATTCAGATCTTACATTGCACACAATGCATGATGTAAGCTAGGCTAATGCTTCTAATAATTATTATTTTTAGTGTACTACAATACACTACAATAAACGTTATTTAACGAGGGAAAAGACATAATAACCATGAATTAAGTTGACTGTTACATACAGCCCTCAAGAAAGATTAATACAATAAGTATGCTAAATAAGTTATACAAGAAGTGGCTCGGTCGTGAAAAGAGTCACTGCAGAGGTTACCTTTTTATAAGCAAACTTCAACAAGTTGTAGACAATCGAGGATTCAAGCAAAATCACCCAGAATTATAATAATTATATTAACTCTAAATATTATAAGAATTAATACTAATTTTTTGAAGAAATACAAGTTACAATGGGCTTAGATGGACTTTAAATAATTTTTACTGACCACCTTATTGCATTATTTTAAAGTCAACTCTCATAATTCTAAAAGACATCAGTGTCCATGGAAGTGAAAGTCTGCAAAAATAAAAACAGATTTCCTTTGTTCACCTTCAGATTGGGGTAACTATGGCTCAGACAATGACTGAGCCACAAATGCTCGAGGCTTGCATCAGAGATGAACTTAACCTTACTGCAACAAGGTATACAATCACGTATTGATTTGTATGTAAAATCATGCTTTAATTTCTCTTTAACCAGATCCGTATGAATTTTTATACCTATTTAATAGTACATGCTCAATATGCCAAGTATTATGTAACTATTTAAATCTTGGAAATTTTGAAACCAGACTTTTATGTCATATTGTAAAGTGGGTTTTCAATTGAGTGGCGAACAGTAATTTATTTGCTTTTGAATTTGATTGGCTAGTTATCCACAATTGTATTTACTTTGCCTTGTGATTGGTTGAAGTAAATTACTTCAGTTTGCGAGGGTTCATTGATGTTTTTGCTGACTGGCTTTGGTTTTACGACACTCGATTGATCACCTCTCTAAAACTGTTTGTTTTTGACAGAGTTATGGCAGTGCTGGAGCCTCTGAAAGTAACAATAAAAAACTTTGCATCAGACAAGGTAAAAAATATAAATATGAATATTATTAATATAAATTTTGTAAATATTTTCCCTTTCATGTTGCACATTATTTCACAAATGGTGAGCACTGGTCCGGTTGTTCAAAGGTGGACAATGCTATCCACTCTAGATAAATCCGGCCTATCCAGCGGATAAGTACAATGTATGAACCAAACTACATGTACATGTAGCTTATTTTATCCACTGGATAGAGATTTATCCGGTAGATAGCATTATCCACCCTTTGAACAATGGGCCCCCAATGCTTATAAAAATGATTATTATGTGTGGTCTTGACTGTCATTTCTGGTGCATGTATTTTCAGCCAATTATGATTGATGTACCAAATTTTCCAATGGACCCAAGCAAAGGAAATCACAAGATCCCATTTGACAGGATCATCTACATCGAAAGCACTGACTTCAGAGAGGTGATTTTATCCACCATTTTTTGGCAGACATACAGTACAGCCTGGAACTATAGGTACATTTATCATGACCAAATCGGTCAGCTAGCTCAGTTGGTAGAGCAGCTCATGTGGTAGAACACCGGTCATGAATGCGGGAGGTCGTGAGTTTGAATCCTGCATGCAGCTCTGACCACATCTTAATGGACTTATTGTGAAGTGTACTTTTTATATTTTATTTACATAAATTTACTTTTAATTAGGACTCTCGGATTTGATCGCTACTCGATCGCGATGAAATGTACCTATAGTTCCAGGCGGTACTGTACATGTATCCCATATACATATGAGATAGAGTGGATGTGGAACAGGGTATTAGCTAGAAACTTACATAATCACCACTTAGGTTATTGTGATTACCAATCCCTTCCCCCACCCCCATTTCTGAAACACTCTTACATGACTGTACATGTAGGCCTCAAGCATTTGGAATTATATTAGTACACATTTATTTCCCCCTTCCCTCCCATCCCTTCTGGGACAACTCATAATTGCAGTTTCCCTCTATAATGACTGCAGGTACCTTCTATTGCCATTGATGCATCTACTGTACAGTGTACATAAATGTATGATGTGGCAATAAATATTGTGTCTTCATCTCTACTTCAGGTTATAGAAGAGGGCTACCGTCGCCTTACTCCAGACCAGACTGTAGGATTAAGACATGCTGGATATGTAATCAAACTTCAAAAGATAATTAAGGTAACCATTAGACAATACTATTAATAGGAAAATCACTTGCTTGACAAGATATCACCCGAAGTCACTTTGAACTTTGTTTGGTGGACAACAGCGACTGACCAATATTATTGCAACCCAAGCCCAGCCAGTGGAAAATTAACCTTAGTTAATGTATTTGTAATTGTTTCTTGAAAGGATTCAAGGGGTGAGATAGTGGAGCTGGAAGTTACTTGTGAACCCACTGCATCAACTGACAAACCCAAGGCCTTCATCCATTGGGTATCATTGCCCATACAATGTGAAGTCAGGCTTTACGATAGGCTGTGAGTATAGTGTGAATATTGTATGTTTCACGTTTCCATCTTTTGATTCAATTTTGGCTTAGCTTTTCAAAGAGCTGCAAATTAAGCTTCAGAAAAGACATATATCTACATGACTGTACAATGTGTCATGTAGCTCTCCAGAAGATTCAGTGCTTTCATGTTTTGGAGTTATACAAAATGTACGCATTTCCTCTTGGGATTCAGAAAAAAAGCAAAACAAAAAATACTCAAAAGAAAAATCAGGTGATCTGAATTGGGACAATAACAAAAAGGCAATCTTCAGTCTAGTGATATCAGGGCCAGGTTGTTCAAAGCCCGATTAGTGTTAATCCTGGGTTAACTCTGCACAAAACCTATTGGTTGTCATGGAAATAGGCCCTTTGCAGCTAACAAATCATATGGTTGTACTGGAGAGCAAAAAATAACTGACTTCATTACTCGGGCTGCCTGTGGCAGCACCGAGTCTTAAAATGCAAGTCGTTATTATTTTTATTTTTATTTCATGTCAGACGGCTTCTGCGCATGCGTTAAAGGTCAAATTCAAACCAATCAGATTGCACTGTGCTGGTCACGCAACAATCGCCAGGTTAATGTATTTACATAAGTGAATACAGTAAATCAAAATGGTCGACCCGCGAGGGCGAAAGCCTTCCAACAGGCTCAGGATATTTCAACTGGCGCTCTTGTTGACCATAAAAATACATGAACAACCAGGAGCCGTAATACATTCGATCAGCGCTGTTTGGACAGATCCAATGTACATTTAGAAACGTAAGCGAAATACAATATCCAAACACGTTTGGATATCAACGGGTATCGAATTATAATCAAAGGTTAGATCTCGTCAGGCGCGCTCAGATAAGAAAGTTCAAAGCTCTCAGACAAGGCGAGACAAGGAGATATCACTTTCAATGAGTCATTGTCAGAAATCTATTCCATCGTGGGCGGTCTTGTACAGCTAAGGCATGCTTTACGACAGAATAAGAGTCTTTCTACTGGATTGAGAGCTCGAGACATTATACATGTCGGCTAATATGCGGAAAACTGAAACAAAAAATGAACTTTGACGGCAGAAACCCTCAATTGAGCCAAGCAGAATATTTACATGATCCGCTAAGATTGTTACAAATCTTAGTTAAGCAGATGTTTTCAGTGTATGCCAACTGAAATGCGGCAACTACACGAACAAGAAGCATGAACTGCCAGCAACGAGAGAGGAAAAAGTATTTGAAATGCACAGCGCTAGCTGAAATAGGGCATATATGTAATATCTGAGACGTTAAATTACGTTACTGTGAAGAGGATCAAAATTCAAGTTTTGTAGCTTGAGACTGTCTTCTGCCGTGACTCGTGAGAGAAATTGGAAAAGATCTAGCTGTTTCATTCAGACACTGGCAAATTTATTGAAAGCTACGGGCTTACTTTATGAGATTATTATTCATTGTGGAATGAAAGGAAACAGGTTAGCTGAAAGTTAAGTTCGAGGAACGAAAGTTCAGTTACGTAAGTACTGTAAGTAAACTCTTTTTGATTTGAATAAATTTCCTCTCAGTTTGTCTGTTAATGTACTTTACCTTCTAATTATCGCTTTATTTAACATCTGTGATTTAGAGTATGCGTGTACCTCAGAATAAATTATTTGAAAGGTCAACTGAATTCTTGTGTCGATAAGCGCAAATGTTTTTTGTGAAACAGTCTGTGTATATGAGAAGCGGCTTAATAGAAGAGCTTTCTCATTTATAGGAATTACAATTTTTTTTCTTGCTATGAAATTTATGTTTCATTTCACATTTATTCATACAGTTTTAGCCGGACATTTCCCGAGTTTTTGATCTATTTTCAATCAAATTCAAAGTCTGAATATGTCATTTTATTGCATTTATACACTTCTGTTGTTCGAATCCTGCGTTATCATAGTCATGCCATAAAAGCGATTAATAGACCAGTCTGTTTTTTTGACGTTCTCACTGGCGAATTAAAGCACGAGTTGATACTAAGAGGATTTCAAATGAAAGTGTATTTCATCTTCAATCTCATGTGGCCCGAGTGAAAGCGCAGATGGGCTCTTGTTTATTTAAAGGCCTTTTACGAGATCGGTATTGCTATTAGAAAAACCTGTTTGCAAATGCTTTTTCCACCTCCAATCATTTGCCGATCTTTCTAAAACTGCGGTTTTAAAGATAGCTTGCTCTCCAGTATTTATGGCAACGCCTTTCCCATGGGGATCATGAGCTCAATTCATTCGTTAATGAAGTATTATATCAGCATGAGATTGTTAGCTGCAAAGGGCCTATTAACCCTGGATTAGCACTAATCAGGCTTTGAACAACCTGGCCCAGATCTTTAGAGTTGTTCAATTTTTAAATGTTTGGGGGAAATATTATGTTTTTTTATATTAAATATATTTTTTTATTTAAAAAAATACTCTCCATCAATTAAATTGATTGTATTGATGATAAATGCCTTTCTTAAAGTGCAAGTAGCACCATGAAACAACATTAATTCTGTCTGTGCCAAATTCTATTTCTAATATACTTCAGTTGTCTAAATTAGTTTTCTTCGAGAGACTGGAGCAGCAATTCAACTAGAATAAAAGTTACCCGAATTGCGGGATTTATTAATCTTATGATGTCACAATTGAAAGTTACATGATTTTATTGTAGTAGTTTTTTCTTGGGAGGGAGTTGATTCATCTTATGACATCACATGCAGGATCCACGACAAGCAACCAAAATTAGGGATTAAATGCCAGAAATATTACAAAATCTGCAAGATTAATACCTTTTTGTGAGAAACAAACACAAAAGTGGAATATAAATTATTTTTTTGACATGATACTTGCACTTTAAGCTAGATTCCCTGTTAAATTGCATCCAGTATAACTCATTGATTTATTTTATTTGATGCAGATTTATTCACAAACACCCAGAAGATCCTGAGGAAGTACCTGGTGGATTTCTAACTGATTGCAACAAGGTACATTGTACAGTAGTCAGTCAATAATTTGTTCCTTAACAAGGGACTGGATTATTGGTCATTCATTAAAAAATGCCCCCACCCTCTCTTCTCCCTCTAGCTTACTATGACAAGACAAGACAGTTTTAATTGGAAAATCTTGTGACGAGGTGTTACATGTACATTGGTTTGGGCTCCTATGGATTATATAGCTTTTAATTTTAAAGTTTTCAAAAATAAATTTAGGTACATTTTTCTATTTTCCATATAAATATCACATAAAATAGTGTTTTTCGTCTTCCATACAAAGTTGAAAATTGAGGCATTTTCTAAGTTCCGGGCTGCCGTATGTTTTATTATAGTGACTACATTCTATTTCAAGATGGAAAACAAATTTGAAAATCTTTTTAATTCTGTATCATCAAAAATTGTAGTTAGCACTATGTCCCCCTTAATTTGCTGCATGAAAATCGGTGACACCCCCTTTCTCTCTCTCTCTCCCGCTTTCACTAATTATCATGTATCTATATTTTATTTATAAGCTAATTTTATATGAATAATTAATAAATAAATAATATTTTATCAGGAAGCTCTCTCATGGATGTGATTTTCAGAGAGGTCCTAATTAACCGCATGGCCGGCTAGCTCAGTTGGTAGAGCAGCTCATGTGGTAGAACACCGGTCATGAATGCCGGAGGTCGTGAGTTCGAATCCGGCTCTGACCACATCCTTGGGCTTATTGTGAAGTGTACTTTTTATAATATTTTATTTACATAAATTTACTTTTAATTAGGACTCTCTGACGGTAATGTCTAAAGCATTAGTGGATGTGACAGCTAAGGGAGCTGCTGTTTACACCAAGTACCAGTTTGAGAGGGTTGGCTACTTCTGTGTTGATCCTGACACTAAAGGAAACAAGGTAAGTGTTAGACTTGCTCCAAGTCGAACTCGCTGAGTCACTGGGTAAGCGATTACTGGGTCAAAAATCAAGCACGAGAATCGAGAGGCGAGTTCGACTTGTTTCACTTGCAGGAAATTGAATCGGGGGATTGTGTTGGTGCGAAAACACGTTCAGGGGCGGAGCTTACATTTCGCACCTTTGCCAAACTCTTTCTGAGTATACGATCAAATTGTAAATACCACATCCACGGTCGACTGACTTGACACGTCAACATGCAATGCCTGAAGAATTGACGCTTTGTGATCTTAGTACATCATAAGCCACGCCTCCGGTTGAAAAATCAACTGGTAAATTTGGCGCGCTGCAAGTGGGAAAAGTCCTTCGTGCGGGGGGTTAAGAAGGACTTTGAGAAAGTCTAGGTAAGTGTGTTTGAAGCAACTGAGATTAATTACATTTTGTAGAGTGTTACATGTAAAGGGGACTTTGGAAAAGGTTGAGTGCCCAATATTAATACATATATTATAAAATGTTTAAATGGCATAATGTTAGCTACACAATGTGTGTGTTAGTTTTCTACAAGAAAGAGGTTTAATAGATGCAGTAATAGCTGGTGCAAATGTACATGTAGTCATACAAATTAAAGTACATACATGTATATGTATATCTTATTAGACAGTTTAGTGTACATGTAGTATGGCCAGATATTTTGATGAGTCATGCATTATTTTGACAAGCCCATGGCCAAGTGGCAAATATCTAATCAAACCAACCCAAAGGCCCTCTTAAATAAAAGTTACTGTCTAGTGGCCATTTTGACTGTACGTCAAGTAATGATTAGTCCAGACATGCCAAAGCTACAAAGTCCAAGCCAGCATGGGAAGAATACAAAACACTAAGAAATAAGGTGACCAGAATGCTGATAGAAGCTGAGGCTTCCTATTGGAAGCTAATCGTGGCGGGCCGTGAATAATTAAACAGAAGAAACAATAATTTAATACATTTAATAATTCAAGGAACGAAGGAATAAGGAAAGGGAGAAAAAAAATTACTTAGGGCAAAATAGGGTAATATGTAAAGGATATTAATAAGAACTAGTAAGCTTCAATTAATAATTATTTGGACTGAGTTTTCTGAATTATCATGGGTACATCAGCATAGTCATCCTCATATTCTAATAATTTTGTTTGAAGCAACTTACGTATCTTTGTTTTAAAGGGGCTATGTCATGGTACTGCGCATGTATCGAGTAATCGTTCGTTTAGTGGCTGTTAATTGGATACAAACAGTTAAAATTCCCTCAATGCTTGATTGAAAGGATTTTCAATATTTTCCCTGGAGACTGTTTATTAATTTACACTGTTTGTTAGTCATTTTTGCATATTTGCTTTTATTTTAAGCATCCCACATGGCCAAGAGGTTCGTTAGTTCATATCAAAATCGGTGGAAATAGCTCTTTCCGGCCCGGAAAAACGAATGTAAAGTCTTACCGTGACACAGCCCCTTTAAAAATGTTTTTGCATTTGTTTGGTAAAAAAGTTTGTATGCAATTCCAAATAATTTTCCCCCTAAATTTACTGGGGGAAGCAGCAGTGGATTTATTAGGCCGTGACAGTCTACAAAAGCAGTGGAAATATTGGAACACACTACCAAATGAAATGAAACAGATAGATAAATTAAGTCAATTTAAATTAGTACCGGTACTTAAGAAAAATAAGAAAGTTTTAGGACACTTTAAGAAAATTGTCTGGTTACAAATAAGGACACTGACTATTACTATAATTATTAGTCAATAATTATATGTTAATTCATGTTTTATAATACTTAAAAGTATTATGAAATGGATATCCAATATATTTTCGTGTAGGTAATCAAATGGGGACGAGTGAAATTAGGGATAAATTTCATGCCTATTTCAAAATCGAAACTTATCCCTAATTTCACGAGTCACTATTTGATTACCATTAATATTATGGAGGGCAAATTACAATCCAGAAAAACATTATTTTAAGTGCACGCTGTGGCATTTGAAATTTCACATGTGAAATTGCAAATTAAATTTCAAGCTGAAATTCAGGTTTATTTTGCCCTCTATGGTATTACTGTAAGAACTCAATTCTAGCATTACTTCATAGCTTATATTATATTAAATGCATTATGCACGTTTTAGACGAATGTCCATTAGACCAGATTTAAAACAATGCTTGTTTAGCGTCCCCGCCCGACCTGAGAAATGTCCCTGACCTCTAATTTTTATTTATTTTTCATTTTTCATAAAAAACTTTAGAAAGTGTAAATACGCCCGCGAACACCAATTCTTGTACCCAGACACATGTACCACTTAAAATATGCGCCGGCGCATTAAATATTTTAAAATTGACGCCATTTTGTTTCTTCAACACGAGGTCATGAACACGAGGTGAGTGAATAATGTCTAGTCAAGACAAAATAAACTTCACATAGAAAAAAAAAAAAAAAACTCCCTCCCTACCTGGAAAAATTGAAATGGGTGGACGCTAAACAAGTATTTTTTTTTTATCTGGCCTTATCACTTTGTACATTAGTATCAGCTACATGTATGTATCTGACATTAACTTACCAGTAACCTGCTTAAACAAATAAAAGTATGTATGATTGTATTTCCAGTTGAGTGCAAAGTTGTAATTTGATCAGTGCAGGAAGTTGAAATTCAGTGCAATTTCATGGTTACCAATTAGCAACTGATTAACAAAGAATAGTGTGAGTTTTGGTTCAATTAACAATAAATTACTGCCCATAATAGCTAGCGCTCAAAACGTCAGCTGCTACTTGCTTCCCACAATGGTTAGCATACCTTGATCATCTTTTAGTTTCAGTGTTTACACACTAAACTGTCTAATAAGATATTTATTATCCAACTTTTCTCTCTAAATAATATTGAGTTTTCTAGAGTACGAATAACTAGTGAGTTAGACATACAGTGCCGCTCGAAAGTAAGTGTGCAGACACGCGGGCAAATCCGCGGGCAGTCCGCGGGCAGTCCGCGGGCAGTCCGCGGGCAGTCCGCGGGCAATCCGCGGGCAATCCGCGGGCAGTCCGCGGGCAGTCCGCGGGCAGTCCGCGGGCAGTCCGCGGGCAGTCCGCGGGCAGTCCGCGGGCAGTCCGCGGGCAGAATTCGGGCAATACACCTACATTTGTAACGAGTTTCGTGTTCGATTACCCGTTTAAAAGTTACCGAGTTTTGAATTAATACGTACGCTGTTTCTTTGCGAAAGCATTTTTATTTTAAAGCAAAGAAGCCAGACATTGGCGTTCGTGTTTGTAAACTGACTATTGAAAATAAAAATACTCGCGACTAGACTGCTGACACAAGTTTATTCTTGTGTCTCTTCGAGAGTTGTGTTCTATTTTTGAACACCGCCGTTCGTGTTTGTAAACTGAGTAAGGCAAGCGGCGCTTTAAATGAAAATAGTCACGACTATTAAGACTCGCTCATACGCGGCAAAAGTTTATTATTGTCTCACTTCAAGAGTTGTGTTCTATTTTCGAACACCGCCGTTCGTGTTTGTAAACTAAGGCCGCTTTAAATGAAGACTCACGACTATAGACTCGCTCATACGCGGCAAAACATTCTTCTCACTTCAAGAGTTGTGTTCTATTTTTGAACACTGGCGTTCGTGTTTGTAAACTGACTGAGGCCGCTTTAAATGAAAATACTCACGACTATAGACTCGCGCTCATACGCGGCAAAACATTCTCTCACTTCAAGAGTGTGTCCTATTTTAGAACACTGGCTTTCGTGATCCGTAAACTGAGTAAGACAAGCACTTTTAATAAATGTAAATAACTCATCGGGACAACTCTTGGATGCCCACGTGATATCACGTGTTCTTTAACTGCGTCAAACTGCGTCAAACTACGGCAAATCTATTATTTTAGAATCCTGACTTTTTGACGCCTCTGGCACGCAGGGTATTTACCAAAACCATCTTACTGTACGTTTGTAAAACTGTGTCATGAATTAGAATTCGCGTTGGCATTCGTAGGAACATTAAGAGCGAAATTCGTCGTAATATGTTTGCATGACTTTAGCACAATACTGTAGTTATCTGTTAATTTGCCGTGAGATCGCACTGTATCGAAGGGGTTTATCGTTGTCACAACGTTGGAAACTTTGGAAGCTATTAAGCGTATTTTGGTTGAAAATATTATTGAGCCAGTATTCTTAACCCTGATACACAGGTACAAATTTTACACGCGTAAGGTTTTGTTTGCGTTCGAACATCGTAGATGTGCGATAGAAGCTGGAAGAAACTTGAATTTGGGCAGTCTGCCTGAATCTTGCCCGCGGCTTGCCCGCGGACTGCCCGCGGACTGCCCGCGGACTGCCCGAAGTCTGCCCGCGGACTGCCCGCGGACTGCCCGCGGCTTGCCCGCGGACTGCCCGCGGACTGCCCGCGGACTGCCCGCGGACTGCCCGCGGACTGCCCGCGGACTGCCCGCGGACTGCCCGCGGACTGCCCGCGGACTGCCCGCGGACTGCCCGCGGACTGCCCGCGGGCGTCTGCACACTTACTTTCGAGCAGCACTGTAACTGTACAATATCGCAGGATATAAATTGTACTCATGTATACCAGACTCTGGATTGTTTGGCCTCCTGATCATAAACTACAATATTATTAGGTAGGCACTGAATACAAAATAATGTTTGTACTGATTCCAATAATTATTTTCATTATTCTCCAGCTTGTGTTTAACAGGACTGTAGCACTGAAAGAAGATTCTGGCAAGAATTAGTGGCATTATAGGACTGACATTGGTTCAATAATTTCACTCCTTCAATATTTATCAGCTCATGGAAGCATTCCTACTGACAGTGCCCATGGGTACACATTTTACAGCCTACTGGTCTTATGATAAATGAATGTTGGGCTTGAGGAGCTGTCGAGACATGAAAGTACAGCAGAAGGCATTTGCAAAAGTCTAAGAATTTTAAAATGTCCCAGGAGCATGCCAATGGTTTCAGTCTTTCCTGAGGAAGTCTTCCCATGCAACCCCTTGAGAAGTGACACTTATAGTTCTGTTGGTTGTTTGGACCTACAATTTTTTTTAACCTGGATATATGCCCCTGACAATGGAAGGCAGTTAATTTTACATTCTTTCTTTAGTCCATTAATTAAAGTTATACTAAAGACAACCCAGACTTTTAAATGGTATGCTAATTACATGTATTTAAAAATGCCATATGTGTTTTTACAATAGATGGATTCTGAAATACCTCTTCCGAGGTTCCATGTAGCTGGATATATTTGTCTGGAGCTCCTTTAAAGTACAAAGTTAATGGTGAAGCCAGTTATCATTGATTCAACAGCTCCCAGTAAAAACCCTGAGATGCTAACCCGACAATAACATTGAAATGCTTCAGATAATTCATTTACTTGGTACCCAAGATAATTTCAATGAAATATTATGATGGAAAAAAGGAATTAATATAATGTTCCTATTTCAATTTCCCAAGAGAGAGGATAGAGAGAGAATTTGCCACATATGGTTGGAGATGGGATAGTAATAATACATGTATTTTAAAAACAGTCCCGATTCAGCAAGTTCTGCATCAAATGTCAAAATTTAATTTAATAGCTGTAATAACAAATAAAATAAAGTATTACAGAATGCAAAAGGCTATGAAATTTGATTTGAATATTTCCCTTAAAATTAATAAAAAATGGTATACATAAATTGTTCAAAACAAACAATTTTTCGTAGCTTTCAGTTTTGATTTCTCTCTCAATATTCCTAACCTGCCCATCACCTGGGGGGAAGCATCTGACATGTACAGTGCAGTCAATCCTGGGGAATGTGGAGTTTGACAGAGTAAAGAACAGTGAATTTACATATTTGGTGTTTGTGGTGCAATTTGGAACAAGTGCAAATATCTTGGCAACATTTGGGGGGAGGGGAGGGGGTAGGTGGAGGAGGAATGGTTAAGTGTCCAGCTGAATCTCCATTTTTTTTTTCTGACTAATCAGAGTGCACACAGCTTTTCAGTGGGTGGCCCTCGCTGAGCTCTTTTTTTTGTGGTATCATTGCACAGCCATATTGCATTTTGCTGCCATACTAATATACCTAGGGGCACAATTTGTTAACTTGTCAGGCACACTGAGGATAATCTTGGAGACTTGCCTGACCAGTTAGCACTGCCTGCCCCCCAAAACAAAATAATTATCTGAAAAAGAGCCTACAATACAAGGGTGCTTGATCTTTATGGAACGAATTGCCAAAAGCTACTTGGCAAATTAAGTGTTCGCGGGCTTTAAGTCCCATCTAAGGAATGACCATGGTAGCCTTCTGATGTCCGGTTAATTATATTTTAACCACCTGTTTTTATCTACTTCTATTTTATGGCACTGCATCCATGAAAACCAGGTTATACTCTGTTGGATCTTCGTGGATAAATAAAGTTGTCTAATGCCTATTTTACAACAACCACCAAATTTCTCGCAATCTGATTGGCTTATTTTCATATGCAATATTTGGACAGACAAAAGCTGATGTCATTTGTAAAGGAGTGCACGTGCGGCTTTTGTTTGAAGCTAGAAGTGTTTTGTTGTCGTAAAATTGACTACATTAGTTTGTTGTTGTTGTAAAAAACAAATTGAAGTTAGTTTTTTATGTGTGTCCTAATATTGACAATGATTTTCATCATAACATGGCCAAAATAGCTGCAGATCCACTCGGCAAAGATACCTATCCACAGCTATTTTGACCATGTTATGACGAAAATCATTGTCAATACTAGGACAGACACATAAAAAAACTAACTTCAATTTGTTAAATTGTTATTAATTAGATCGAGTTGATTGCGGAGATATTGTCAATTAGTACTCATTAGTGAGTTCTTTATTGGAGCCGGTCATTTTGTCTATTCATGCTTTGCGCGCCTGGTCATCCAGCTGGAATTACGTAACACGTGCACATGAGTCGCATAATCCCCATAACAACGCGGCGTCTGGGATTTTCTACTTAAAAATTACGGAGATTTGAACGTTAATCTTTTGATTTTCGAATATCGTATAAGATAGTATTGAATTTTGATTAATTTCCAAAAGGATCTATAAAAATCGAGTTTTCTTGTAAAGTACTACCACACTACTGGAGTGTCGCCTGTATGAACTCTCGATATACACAATGTAAACATACCAAAAAGGTTCCAAGCTTTTTCCCTATAAGGTATAATTATAAAACAAATAAAGGAGCCCAAATCAACTCAAACAGGTCCCGATAAAGCCAAACTTGGCTCGGTGAGTGTCTGATCTAGTTGTTGTAAAAGATCCCATTTGGTCGATAGAACGAGTCTCGGATGACTTTGGTTCGACCGAACTGGGCTGCTTTCATCGTAGGGACGTATTCGTTTATCTTCCAACCAATCTCCCAAGCACTAGTAATAGGAAACTCGTATTTCTCTTCTGGTTTCTTGAGCTTTCTCTTCTGCAGATAGGCATAGCGTCCTTCGCCGAGCGCGCTGAATCCTTTGTACAACAGCTTCTCTGTGTTGGAGGATACGGGTCTCATTTCAATCAAAAGTAACTCCGGATTTTCTTTCACAGCGGCACCAAACTTGTCCTTAGAAGCTTGTAAATCAGTCTTGGAACCATCCTTTGATCCATCTTTCTTGCCTCCTACTTTCAGGCCTCCCACGGGTTTTATAATCATTCCTTCCTTTCGAGGTTTTGGAACGAAGGTCGAGCGAGAGAATTCCTTCGAGTAGCGCGTGTGCCACATAAGGCGAACCATGGCTTCTTTATCAATGGATTCCTTCCAGAAATTCTGGCGTTGAGTGTCCATATTAAGTTCCCGTACCATCTTTGCAGGTTTTTATGAAGAACAGAGCTACAAATACTTTATAAAATTACTTTGACGACTGGTTTTCCTTCCGAGCTCTCCGTCGTACTAAAGGAATGTGTGACACTGAAATGTCTAACAGACGAGTTGTCATGGTAACGCATATTCAGCTAAACTAATGAGCTGTAAATAATTACTTTGGTAAACAATACAATTAAATACTTCGTTAGTCAATATACAACATTCATGATTTTTATTCAGCATTGGTTTTCAAGTCAAGTCAATCTTTGTTTACCATATATAATATATATGTTTACACACAAAATAAAATGAAATATATAATACAGTATTATTATTTGATTATTTGCTTGTTTGTTTGTTTGTATCTTTTGTCTATATCGATTTGTAGATCTATGTGGAATATGTTATATTATCTATATAGTATGTATATATGGAAGGTGTTCAGTGAGAAAAACTCCAAGGATCTTGTACGTACAGGCACTGACAACCATGAACTAGTTTTATTTACATTCCCCCAAAAAATAAAAATATTGTAGTGCAACATGAGTCTAAAGCGCGTAGAAGGTCAGATTTGACATCGTTACAGTATTAAATATCAATTCTAGTAATACGCGAACGTTGTGTCTACGATTTATAAAAGTTTATATTTCGAATATGATAATTATGTGACATCAAAGTAGGCGTAATAAATGTAGGAATTTAGGGTTTCTTTCTCCTGTTGAAATTAGTCTTTCCAATTACTAACATAAGTACGGAGCCCCCTATTTTACTCTTCACATCATTTTTTGGCCAAAATCTTTGATAAACTGACGTTTTGTGGAATTTTATGACAAAATTATTTTGACGAAATCTTTTTTTAGGCATCAGGGTTTTTTCCCCCAAAAAGGGGGCAATCAGGGTTTTGGAGCTCGGATTTTGGGTCAAACAGGGTCAGGGTTTGAGCCTCTTGGCCTCACATACATACCCATTTTTCATGCATGTTTTCGGTGCAACAAAAATTGATGTCATATCAATAGAAACAGAAATAGAACCCTTTACAACTCGTAGACGCAACTCGAATCAAGAAATATTTTACTACTTATCTATTCACTGTAAGTAGAATTTATATTATTGTGTGCCAACTGAAACCGGGGCCACTTAGACAACGAGAACCAATCATTGCATCTATTAAACGAAAACAAAGCGTTCCAATTAAAAGGTTACTTCAGCCAATCAATGTCGAATCATAAGACAATAGCAGTTCAACTTGCTCGAGCTTCGACCGGTAAAAGGCAAATTTGGTCGACTTGCAGGGCTTGAAATAAAGAACGGGTAGGCACCGGACATGTTGTCCGGTCATACGTAATTTTCCTCGGTCACGACCCGTTTTTGGCCGGTCGTCAAATATTGAAACAATATTTTTTTTTACAATAGTGGCCACACCCACATGCTTAAATATCAGACAAGTTGCATGATACCAGTTTTTGCCTTGACAAAAAAACAATTATAAACTTGATCAAAATTACGTTTTCTTTTATTTATGAAGGCGCATGTGACCGATCAACATGATCGGCAATCCAAGGATTTGTCCGGTCAATACCCAATTCTGACCGGACATTGTCCGTTGACCGGCCGTTATTTCAAGCCCTGACTAGTTTTGAAGTCTTCAGAATGAAGAAATCGCATGGATCCATATGCTCGTACTTTGGACTGTTGCTTTACTTTCAGTTACCGTTTTCAAGTCTATAGGCGGTAAAAACTTTGTATGAGCATATATGCGTCACTTCCTACGTTGGTCTAAAAATCACCCTGAAAAATGGATTTCGCTTGGACAACCCCTAAAAAATACTAAATCGCTGATTTCAAACCCGAAGTTTAACGTCCGAAAGTTGAGTTCGAATATTTCCGTAGTTAAAGTATTTGGCTTCACCCGGTAAATGTGCTTCTGGCTTCACTATTCACGCATAATTATAAAAGGATTCAAAATTAGGCTCGTGGATAAATTTAGTGTTCTATATTCTTCGACAAAAGTAAAAATTATTTACCCAGCCGGAGCTGACGCATTACTAGGTGTGCGCAGGAGCATTATCGGGTAATGAATTCGGGTTTGAACCTATTACGGTTCAATAGACCGCTTGTACATTTGTTGTCCCAATTCAGATCATGTGACAGCTCTATAGAGGATTCAGTGCTTTGTTTTCCCGTCAGAGAAAGTGATAAGAAAACATTACTCAAGGGAAAAGTCAGGTGACCTAAATTGGGACAAGAAATGT